>WFAB01001203.1:0-130000 GCA_018977245.1 Lethenteron camtschaticum | reverse complement strand
ACGTTTGATTCCTGGGCAGCTGCCCATGATTAAGTCGTCTTCTCACGTGCCGCGAGTATGTGGTCTTGGCGCGGTCACCGATGGCTGCAGAAAAGGCCGTCGCATTGTGAGAAACGATGAACAAATGTTTTTATTTTACCAGATAAGGCCCACTGAGCTATATGTACCTCTTTGTCAGAAGTGACCTGCCTATCACAAGTGATAGCTCAACGAAGTGGCTTATCACGTGGGAATTTATTGCACCCAAATACTCTAAACGAGTGTTGATTCTAAACCTGGAGGAAGAAAATCCACGCGACCACGGGGAGAACACGCAAACTGCAAATATACAACAGGCGTTGTAGGGTGGTGTTCAAACCCACGACCTCCTGTGTACCAGGCGAGGTAGTTAACATCTCGCCACTATGGCGTCCACATGTATGTTGAGCTTCTTCTGTCACACCGTACGTAGCCAACCGCGCTAATCGGCGGTGCGGGGGAATTAAGACGCCATATAACCAATACGACTGGTCATGCAACCCAAACTGTGGACCACGTCGTTTGTAGTTGTGGTCTGCGCTCCATTAATTGAGGACACAAACTCTCTCCCGAAGCCCTCTCGTCGTGGTGAGTAGCAGACCTCGACATTGGCATTTCGCTCCTGAATATATTTCCACGCGCGAAGAATAGAATCCAAAATATGTTTAATATTTTTCATACATATTTGTATTATCGATAGTGACAGAAAGTCCATAATTTATTTTCATTCACATTTACGATGGATTGACACTTCATCGGGGTGCGCAACGCACAGTTCGGAGTTCGCGGGTTCGAATCCCTGTCAGAGAGGGCCAACTCAGCCCATCATCCCTCTGGAGCCAATAAAACATCAGTTCCTACATCCAACACGTAGCAGTAGGCTTTTACTACCAATATTATCTATGACAGAGGTTTCTTGGGTTAGATCGCGTAAATATGCGTCATTAAACCCGCCACCACCCGACACAGACAATTAGTAAGGTTTGTCACGTAAACAAAATGTGGCCAATTCGTTACTAGTTCAGCACACCGGTGTGTTGAAAGTAAACCCACAACTCTGTGCTGAACGAATTGGCAAGTTTTGTTTACGTGACAAACCTTACTAATTGTCTGTGTCGGGTGGTGGAGGGTTTAACGACACATTTATATTCACGCGATCTAACCCAACAAAAACCTTTCTCGTGCAGTTCCTCCGTGTTGGAAAGTTAGCAACTATTTAACTTACAAAGAGACCGGCCTACAACGCAGAAATGTCACTCTTCCACCACCCTCATGGCCACCAGGAGATGAACGCTGCCATCAACCACGCTCGTGTTTGAGCAGAGACACAGTACCTACCCTCGGCAGGCTACGCAGGGAGTGGATTAATCCTGGGAGATCACAGCTTTATTTCTGTGCACCATGTACCCCGTCCCCTCTCTCTCGCGCACGTGTGCACAACAAAATCCGTTTTACTGCGTCCGGGGCAATAATGTAACACAAAGGACCCTTCAGTCCAACACCCTGATAGACGGGGAGCGGTGTTTCACAGCCCGCCGTGTGTATGGCACAGTTGTCCGTCTGCAATAAACACTCGCTCGGTGCAGCGCTGCCAAACGCATTCCGGCGTGTTAGGCGTTGTCCTTCGCACGGCGTGAATCCCCGCGCAACCGGTTTAACATTTATAAATATGACTCATTACACGTCCATTCGGCGGGCTGCTAAAAAATTTTTTTTTAAATAAACACATCCCACCGGGGGCAGATATCTGGGAGGAGGAGAAAACAAATCCTTCCAGCGCAACGAGGCCTCCGGCTGCAACGTGTCGGTGGTGGTGGGGGGGGGACCATCCGTCGCGTTGGGCTACCGTCGTCGGAACAAAGCACGGGGTGATCCACCGGCTCCTGCAGGGGAGAGCAACTTACAAACAACAACAACAACACCGCCGTGCTGAGACAGAGAAGAGGGAAGAGAGAGAGCTCTGGGGCAAGGTGGCTCAGAGCGCCCAGCTGAGGTTCAGGGTTGCAATCCGCGTAGCCGCCTTCCAGTTAAGAGTATTTGGCTGCTCTACATTTCAACGTGATGATCAGCCACTTCGGTGAAGTACCGCTTGTGGCCAGGTCGCTTCTGAAAATATCTATATAGCTCAGTGGCCCTTTCCTGGTAAAATAAATATAGTTTAGATATTTTTATTCATAAATATAGTTTACGAAATGTGGCTGAGTTGATGGTCTCAGCGTGATCACCATTTGTTGACCGCTTATTGTTGTTGTGTTTAGTTTGTTGTCTTTCCCCCGCACCTCCGCTTAGCACGGTTGTCTACGCACGGTAGTGCGACAGAAGAAGTTCAACACACGAACATCTATGAGACCTTTTTGCCAGTATAACAAATAATATTTAAAAAAATAAGAATAGGTTTTACTATTTCTGGCAATAAAACAAAAGATGTTAAGATGTTTAAACACCACATAGATAGATTTTGCAGAGCATCGCGTCTGCATTAACCACATATCTTGAGGCAAACATTCTCTGATAATTATACAAACAATAACATATTTTATTACAACTCGGGATGTTGCACTCTTTAACATGTAATCAAATTTTCCACATTTAAATGAGTCACGAACGATTTGCATCTTTAAGTTTGCTTCGGACATCCAATTACTTTGGATGTAAATGTAAGGAGATATTTATTTATTTCGCTATTTTGCCAGGGGCAATTTTCACATTTACGACCTGTCATGCGATGCTGCTAACGCCATAGCTTTGCGAAAGACACCACGGGATCTTTCAAATACACTGAGCAGCATAGAGCAAGCTTCGGTGATTACAATAATAATTACTGAGTCACCCAGGAAGCCACATGAGTCGTCTGGCTCTTTTTCAGGAGCTTTAATGTTAAGATGCTTTCAGCCAATTATCGACGAGTTGCGTTTATTATACGTGTGGCAGGAAACCGAAGCACCGCAGAAAATCCACGCACGCGACGATGGGGGGAGGGGGGGGGCAACACTCTATCCACGTGCAGATGGATACAGATGGCGATTCGTCCACTTGCTGGCCACGGCACCTCCTCGACATCCACAGCACGGGGATGCACAACATTATCGTGCGCTGATCCACCAACCCTTGCTCCCTCCACAGTTCTGGGTTACAGGCTCGCTTGCGTAGCAACCACCAATTCTGTTCGGGGGTTGACTCAGCCCATCATCCCTCCAGCGTCGATAAAATTCATACCAATTTGTGGTGGAAGTCAACGGTGATTGCCCTATGGAGAGACTCGACCCGGCTATATGAATGTGGGATTTCCATCACCGGCTCAGGGCTGTGAACAAGCGGTGATCAGCGCTTCAGTGACAATTTTGTCAGGGAATTACTTTCGGCTTGTTTTGGTGCCGAGCTGCGGCGCCAGCTCCAACAAGGCGCCGCACGTGGCCCAGCGGCGCCCTGCCCAGTCGCCACCGCGACGACGCCACTTCAGGGCCCCATCACGGAGCTACATCAACGTCACGTGACGGTGACGACTTTCAATTGTATTTCTTTCGTCTCATTGATGAAAGCTTCAAACCCATTCTGCAACCGGTGCTTTAAAGTGGTTGTTCAACGCCCAAGCAATGTGTTCAGCCCTTTGTCAATCCACTGCTGGATGAAGGCCTCTCCATACCGTGCACCGTTATTTGCCCATACTGTACTTCGCGACAGTGTTCAGCCTGGGCTGGTGAAGGCAGGGAGCATTACTGTTTAAGTGCAGAAGTACAGTATAACAATGGATTTTGCTGGACTGCCCTAGCTCTACAGCCTATAACACCTGCTGTGCGTGGTGGGTGACCATCCAAGTACTATCAAGCATCTAACTTGCTTCGAATCCAATAGACAATGAGATCAGGTGCATTCCTCATGATTTGATCACGACCTGTTCAGTATAAAGTGTATACAGGAACAATTGGAATGCACAGCCAGACATCAAATGTGAAAACGGCACAACTGTGAAAGTGCAACGTTGCAATACGCTGCCCTGACGAATTCCCAAATATATTCAGGAGGCCCATGGAAGCTGGTACTCCACGAGGGGTCCCCCAAGTCAAGGCCACTGCCCCATTTACCCACTACCACAATTCCAGCTGTTGATGTCTCCAATTACTTTAGTATTGTTATTGTTGTTGTCTGAATCTTACACTTGTTTACCCAGGAGGACCTCACTGAGTCTCAAGACTCAATTTCATGAGGGTCCTGCCAGGTTTTCTCAGCAGGGGGGATGTGTCGCGGTGAAATGTTGAGTTATTTTCAGGTATTTTTTTACATTTAGATGTTTGTCCAATACCAGTTGCACTGAATGTTTTTTGTTGTTTTGTTTTTATTGTTTGGGAGTTGACCGGAGGGTCCGAAGGTAACCAACGCAGAACAGGGGGGGGGNCTAGAATGCACACCAACTCTACACAGAAAGGTGCCTGAGTCGGGAATAAAACCCGGGCCCTCCTTGCCGTGAGGTGCGAGCGCTACTGCCCTGCCGCCCGCGCGGACAACGAAAATGGATCCTTAGCGGCACGCAGGCAGGAGGCAGGTGACCCAGAGGCACAAGCGTGGCACCCGGAGGATAGACACCAAGCCCAGGACCTCCAGCCGATCAGCGCGGTTGGCTACGTACGGTGCAAAATAAGTTCAACATACATATGTACAGACGCTGGGATTTTGTAAGAGCAGACTATGGAGATCGGGTGTTAACTCTGCAACGGCTGCGGGACCCTGGCAGAAGGAAGCGATGGCGAGGTATGGTGGTGCCATCAATGGCATTGGCCGACAATTACATCTTGATGATGAAATGTTGAGTATAAACAAACCGCTGTGCCTCAGTAATTGCTTGCAAATGTTAAGCATAGGAAACTGAATTAAAAACAACTTCAAGGAAATATTGAATATGGAGTTTCCACGAATGTGATTTCTTGTAAAGGCAGCTTTTTGTATAAGCCCTATGCTTCACTATGGTGGAAGTCTTGCGTTCAAATTGGCCACGCACGCCGGAGAAGTTTCTGTCCATTGTGTATTCACTCGAATGTGACACGCACACAGTCAGCTGTTATATATGTTAATCTAACAAATGCACGCAAGAGCCAGAGAAGACGTTTCAATGCGACCGACTTTATTCAACTGGATGGACACACGAGGTTCATTACCTCTTTGGCAACCGGCAAGGGAAGTTACGTAGAAGGGAGCAACTTTCTCGATTTTTTTGTAACTGGCCTCGTTTTAATTTTAGAAATGAACTCAGCTGTGACACGGCAGCACAAGGGGGGGGAGGTTTATTACTTGTAAGAGAGTCCTATAAAACCAAACTATGCTGAACTATGTTTTATTTTAGCCAGTAGGCCCCACTGAGCTATATAGCTCTTTTTAAGAAGCAACTGGGCCACAAATAATAACTCAACGAAGTCGCTTAATATGCGGAAATTGATAGCAGCCAAATATTCTAAATGCGTGATCAGTGGCGGTCCTGCAAAATCTCTCAGGGGGGCAAATGTCTGGATGATTGATAAGGATAAGGTCCACCCATGCAATGGATAAATTAACAGCTTAAGCATGTAAAGGCAACTTCACTTCTTTAATATTAATGAAAAATAAAGTGACTCTTACAATACATCTTGTTTGTTTCTATACTCACTATTAAAACAAACCACTCAAGTTTATTTTATTAAAGATTCCACTAGGTGGCGATAAATTATATTGTTGGATGAAACGTGCTTACGTATGATGACGTTAGCACGTATGATGACGTAAGCACGTTAGTGCATGCCCTCCCGGAAGCCATAGAGAATGCATTGGAGCGCCCGCCGTTCGAAAAAAAACATCTTTGAACGTAAGTCTATGGGGCCACTCGGGGCGATTCTCAGCCGGAGTGAAATCGCCCAAAAAGAGGCGGAACTCCACAAAACGTGACATGACGCTGATTGGACTATATCCAGAGGCTGACAGTGACGGCTAGCGTGACTCTGTGGTTGAATGACATTGGTGGTGCGTCGCCCAATCGCCCTAATGAAGAAACCGCCCCTGTGCGTGATGCTGATTCTTAATGTAGAGGGAAAAACTGGAGGACCCGAATAAAAATCCACACGACTACGGGAAGAGAGACATGCAAATTCCAAAGATACAGGCATCAAGTTCGGGATCGAACCCACGACCTCCTGTATACCAGGCAAGGTAGTGAACATCTTGCCACCATGGCGCCCGTCAACAACTATCGACCACAGCTCTAAGCCAGTAAAGCCCTCAACATCAACTCTATGGCAGGCGGGAAACTTTTGCACATTTTCCACATAAAATTTCCACTCAGCCACAGCTGGAAGCGAACCACTGGTTCAATTACAAGTGCTCTGATAAACTGGAACACCCAGTTGTTGGCAACTGGGACACCCAGTTGTTGGCCGTCACTCTGCCGGACACTTTTTGGAAGTCCCAACAGCAATAACAGTCCATTCGGCAAATGGACGTATTGGCGGTACACAAGTGCAGCATAACACACTGGTCTTCATAAAACAATTCAAAATCTAAATTTGAATCAGCAAATCTATTTATTGGTCTTTAAATGACCCTGTCGCCAAGTTTGACACGATTCGGAGGTTCATTCAGTCTTCTGAGAGTTGCTAAAAAAGGTCAATATTGACCGTTGATTTGGGTCCATTGAATCGAGGAAACGTCCGACCAAGTCTAGGGCACGAGGAGTGAAATCTGTCTCGGGCACGAGGAGTCAAAACACAGAGCCAATCGTCATCAGACTGCGAAGCTTCCTGTTCAGCCACTCATAAACATTCATCTTCCGACCGCTTCGACATCACAAGAACTGATTTTGACGCAACCCGCAAGATTTTCTGACCTATCGATGCGAATTGTGCAAACATTTGCATTTTTTTATACCGCACACCACCGGTTAGACCGCGGCAAGGTAAGGTAAAAAGTAAAAACAACGAGCCTACCTTTACCCTCCCTTTACCTTACCACAATACAATCACTCTACCCTTACCTTTTACCCTTTAGCAAGGTAAGGTAAAAGGTAAAAAGCAACGAGCCTACCTTTAACCTACCTTTAACCCTTACCCCCCACAAATTAACCGATTACAGGGTAATTCGTCATTGTCGTCGTCCTCGGACGAACGTCAGGCAATAAGATCCTGCGCCGCTCCGGCCCAGTTAGACAGGGCCTTCAGGCAGCTGGCCGCGATCCACGAGCACAAGCACATGGACTGGATGAAGAGCGTCGGCGACAATGACTGGCGAACGCATGTGAACTCCCGCCCGGCTTCGCCATTCGCGCGTGCGCAGGGAGTTGACGTCGCTGGCACTCCCAAGTAGTCGCAGGCCATCTTGTAGTGGGCGGGGAGCAGCTCTTTGCGGGGAGACCACCACTGCATTACGTCAATGAAGGCGCTGGTGGTCGTGACACCCATGCCCATAAAACAATCGACTTCATCGCCGTCGTCGATGGAGCAGCCGACATTGCTGAACAGGGTGCTGAACGGCGACCCCTCCTCCATATGGGCAGCGACTGCCGTCGGCGGGATCGCGAGCACGTCCGAGTAGCGATGCTGCAGGACAGAGCGGATTGTGGCCTTCCGTGTAGCCAGCTCGTCTTGGTCTGTCGTTTTCGGCAGCTGTGGATTCAAGTAGGATGCCACAATGGTGGGTTCCTCAACCAGGAAGTCGTGGTACTGCACCAGCTCGGCCTTCATCCCCGTCGCGGTCAAGGACTCATCGATCGCTCTCAGGGCGGCTTCACCGCAATAGCAATGACGGATGAGGTGCTCCATCGTCACCGGCACAAGATCCAATGTCGACTTGCGGTCCGCTGCCAACGAGGTCATGACCTGGCGCAGCATTCACAGGAATGCTTTCATGCCCTCGATGTTTGCCCACTGCAGTTCAGAGAAAGCACCGACGCCGATCACATCCTGGAAGCGTGCCATGATAATGTCCAATGGGACACGCTTTTTGATGGCATCGTCGCCCATGTCAAACGTCTAATTCCATCTGATCAGTGAGTCCTGGTGCGTCGGCTCCTTGCTGGCGAGCTTGGCGATCTCGGCCTCAAGGCGGTACGACTGCCGGACGAACTTGCTGCGCCTGATATTGACGAACGCGTTGCGCAGTTCGGCGTTGGTCGACTTGATCAGTTTGAGAAAATTGGACGATGCCGATCTGGACAGAATGTTCCATGTAGCGAATATGGTGGCAAGCCCGTAACTTCTCATATGCGGCATCCGCATTGACCAGGGCGAACAACGTCTTGACAGCACTGATCGCATCGAAGCCATTGTCGCTGGTGACAGCGAGCAGCTTGGTCGAGACATTGCGCCCGAGGTTTGGAGGTGCTCAAACAGAGCGGTGCCAATGCGCTTGCTGACACCCCTTCCGGACTGCACATCGAGGATCGTCAACAGCATGGATTTCGAAGCACCAGATTTGGGGTCGATCCAGTGCACCGTGAACATCCAAAATCCCTTCAGGTTGCGGTTCGACCACCCGTCGATGGTGAGCGAGATGGCGACATCCAGGTTGGAGAAGAACGCCCCGACGATGGGCAGCATGATGGCGTGATGCTCGAAAATCCTGCGAATGATGGTGCGGGTCGACGGGCCCCGTATCCCTGTGTCAATGTATGGACCAAGGTCTTGAACTTGTCGCTGCCGGCGGCTCGCAAAGAGATTGCACCTTGGATAGCATAATCAACCACCGCGTTCACAAACTTTACCAGGAGACGATCCGGGATTGCTGGCCGGCTCAGCGTTTGCTGCATTAGGCAGCTCGCCGACGCCGACGTCCCGACCTCGCTGCCTGGGGCGAGCACGTTGTGCTTCTTGAGGTGGGCTTTCCACCCCGACGCGTTCGTGTGGGAGGAAAACCACTTGCGGCAGTGCATGCACTACCGCTTTCCTTGCTGCACATGGGGATCACCCTCCATCCAATCGTACGTGTGTTCCCACGGGAACGCATGCCGCTGCCTCTTTCCATTGCTGTTCGCAGCGACCCCGAAAATGCCGTTGCTGGCATCCTCGACCTCATCCACTACCTCAAGAACGTGGTCCATCTCCATCTGGTCCGACATCAATGATTCCAATTTAAAATGGAGGCCATGGACTGCGACACGGAGCTTTTAGCGAGCTGTAAACAGGGTATTTACCGGGTAATACTTTGCGCTACCTTTACCATACCGGGTAATTATTCTGCGCTACCTTTACCCTACCCTTTACCTTACCCCTTGGCATGGTCGACACCTTTACCCTTTTAACCCGTAAAAAGGGTAAATTACTTTACCTTGCCGAGGCCTACCAACGGCATACCGTCAGTACGTTCAATTGGCCATTCACGTAGCGTGTGAACCTGCGTAAGGACGACCCCATTCCGCCACTACTCGTCACAGGGTTGCGTGAATGGGGCCGGAGTGGGCAGGGTTAGAAACGTGCATTGAGATTCGTTAGATTATTTGGCTTTGTCGAGCTATCAATTGTGTCCAGGTCGCTTATCTAACCTATATAATTCATTTTTGTCTGTCTGTCTGTCTGTCTGTTTGTCCGTCTGCGTACGCTCCCTTCCGGGGGATTTAGCTATCGGACCGTGGGGTTCGCCGAGATTAAATTTTGCAGGTGGGCACGCCCCCGGCCCGCGGTAAACTTAGGCATTTCCGATTTTTCGTCTCTAAATTTTAAATCGGACCGATTATCGATTTAGTGCGATTGCTCTTTATTTAGTTACACAATTAATTAATTATTTAATATTGCCGGTCGGCGCGGACCACGGCGGTTGCCCCTGGCAACGGGTAGCAACAACTTCGCTGCGGGGTGGACGCCATTTTTAATTCCCGTTACAAATATGCGCACGCATTAACACGCGATTCTGAGGTAAATTCATCAAAGTTTCACGTCCTCTTCACTCCCCTTCCACCCCAATGTGTGCAATTACTATTATAGGGTCGGTAGATAATAAAATTATAGCGATTAGACAGTATTATTGTAACATACCAATGAAAATACAACTGTGTAATTAAAATTATAAACCCGACCGCGCCAAGAATCGATTCTCTGAATCGCGAAAAGGAATCGAAAGTTGTAGATTCATTTAGAATCGCCTTATTTCCGTTTAATAAAGTTGGTTATAGAGTTGATATAAACTGCTACGAATGGGAAATATCCGGCGTTAACTGGGGCTAAAATATAATTAAAAACTCCTGAAAACTTTAAAACATAACATAACAATGAAAATAAAACTCTGTAATTAAAAATGGAAACCTCCTATGCGCCAGGAATCGATTCTTTGAATCGCGCAAAGGAATCATCGAAGGTTGTAGATTCCTTTAGGAGCGCCTTTAACATGTGGTGAGGGGGAGAGTGGTGAGGGGGAGAGTGGTGAGGGAGAGAGTGGTGAGGGGAGAGTGGTGAGGGAGAGAGTGGTGAGGGGAAGAGTGGTGAGGGGAGAGTGGTGAGGGGAGAGTGGTGAGGGGAGAGTGGTGAGGGAGAGAGTGGTGAGGGAGAGAGTGGTGAGGGAGAGAGTGGTGAGGGAGAAAGTGGTGAGGGAGAGAGTGGTGAGGGAGAGAGTGGTGAGGGAGAGTGGTGAGGGGGAGAGTGGTGAGGGAGAGAGTGGTGAGGGGGAGAGTGGTGAGGGGAGAGTGGTGAGGGGAGAGTGGTGAGGGGAGAGTGGTGAGGGGGAGAGTGGTGAGGGAGAGAGTGGTGAGGGAGAGTGTGGTGAGGGAGAGAGTGGTGAGGGAGAGAGTGGTGAGGGAGAGAGTGGTGAGGGGGAGAGTGGTGAGGGAGAAAGTGGTGAGGGGGAGAGTGGTGAGGGGGAGAGTGGTGAGGGGAGAGTGGTGAGGGGGAGAGTGGTGAGGGGGAGAGTGGTGAGGGGGAGAGTGGTGAGGGGGAGAGTGGTGAGGGGAGAGTGGTGAGGGAGAGTGGTGGTGAGGGAGAGAGTGGTGAGGGAGAGAGTGGTGAGGGAGAGTGGTGGTGAGGGGGAGAGTGGTGAGGGAGAGAGTGGTGAGAGTGGTGAGAGTGGTGAGGGAGAGAGTGGTGAGGGGAGAGTGGTGAGGGGGAGAGTGGTGAGGGGGAGAGTGGTGAGGGAGAGAGTGGTGAGGGAGAGTGGTGGTGAGGGAGAGAGTGGTGAGGGAGAGAGTGGTGAGGGAGAGTGGTGGTGAGGGAGAGAGTGGTGAGGGAGAGAGTGGTGAGGGAGAGAGTGGTGAGGGGAGAGTGGTGAGGGGGAGAGTGGTGAGGGGGAGAGTGGTGAGGGGGAGAGTGGTGAGGGGGAGAGTGGTGAGGGGGAGAGTGGTGAGGAGAGTGGCGGTGAGGGAGAGAGTGGTGAGGGAGAGAGTGGTGAGGGAGAGTGGTGGTGAGGGGGAGAGTGGTGAGGGAGAGAGTGGTGAGGGAGAGAGTGGTGAGAGTGGTGAGAGTGGTGAGGGAGAGAGTGGTGAGGGGAGAGTGGTGAGGGGAGAGTGGTGAGGGGAGAGTGGTGAGGGAGAGAGTGGTGAGGGAGAGTGGTGGTGAGGGAGAGAGTGGTGAGGGAGAAAGTGGTGAGGGAAAGTGGTGGTGAGGGAGAGAGTGGTGAGGGAGAGAGTGGTGAGGGAGAGAGTGGTGAGGGGGAGAGTGGTGAGGGGAGAGTGGTGAGGGGGAGAGTGGTGAGGGGAGAGTGGTGAGGGAGAGTGGCGGTGAGGGAGAGAGTGGTGAGGGAGAGAATGGTGAGGGAGAGTGGTGGTGAGGGGAGAGTGGTGAGGGAGAGAGTGGTGAGGGAGAGAGTGGTGAGGGTGAGAGTGGTGAGGGAGAGAGTGGTGAGGGGAGAGTGGTGAGGGGAGAGTGGTGAGGGGAGAGTGGTGAGGGGAGAGTGGTGAGGGGGAGAGTGGTGAGGGGAGAGTGGTGAGGGAGAGAGTGGTGAGGAGAGAGTGGTGAGGGAGAGTGGTGGTGAGGGGGAGAGTGGTGAGGGAGAGAGTGGTGAGGGGGAGAGTGGTGAGGGGAGAGTGGTGAGGGGGAGAGTGGTGAGGGGAGAGTGGTGAGGGGAGAGTGGTGAGAGTGGTGAGGGGAGAGTGGTGAGGGGGAGAGTGGTGAGGGGGAGAGTGGTGAGGGGAGAGTGGTGAGGAGAGAGTGGTGAGGGAGAGTGGTGGTGAGGAGAGAGTGGTGAGGGAGAGAGTGGTGAGAGTGGTGAGAGTGGTGAGGGAGAGAGTGGTGAGGGAGAGAGTGGTGAGAGTGGTGAGAGTGGTGAGGGAGAGAGTGGTGAGGGAGAGAGTGGTGAGGGAGAGAGTGGTGAGGGAGAGAGTGGTGAGGGTGAGAGTGGTGANAGTGGTGAGGGAGAGAGTGAGTGGTGAGGGAGAGAGTGAGTGGTGAGGGAGAGAGTGAGTGTGAGTGTGAGTGGTGAGGGTGAGTGGTGAGGGGTGAGTGGTGAGGGTGAGGGTGAGGTTGAGGGTGAGGGTGAGTGGTGATTGGTGAGGGTGAGTGAGAGGGTGAGTGGCGGTTGTTAGTGGTGATTCATGAGGGGTGAGTGGTGAGGGTGAGCGTGAGTGGTGAGGGTGAGGTTGAGTGGTGAGCAGTGAGGGTGAGTGGTGATTGGTGAGGGTGTGATTGGTGAGGATGAGTGGTGAGGGTGAGTAGTGAGGGTGAGTGGTTGTTGTGAGGGTGAGTGGTTGTTGTGAAGATGAGTGGTGAGGGTGAGTGGTAAGATTGAGTGGTGAGGGTGAGTGACGGTTGTGAGAGGTGATTAGTGAGTGGTGAGGTGAGTGGTGAGGTTAGTGGTGAGCATGAGTGGTGAGGGTGAGTGTTGAGCGTGAGTGGTGAGGGTGAGTGGTGATTGTTGAGGGTGTGATTGGTGAGGATGAGTGGTGAGTAGTGAGGGTGAGTGGTGAGGATGAGTGGCGGTTGTGAGTGGTGATTAGTGAGGGGTGAGTGGTGAGGGTGAGCGTGAGTGGTTAGGGTGAGGGTGAGCGGTGAGGGTGAGCAGTGAGGGTGAGTGGTGATTGGTGAGGGTGTGATTGGTGAGGATGAAGGGTGAGTGGTCAGGGTGAGTGGTGAGGATGAGTGGTGAGCGGTGAGGGTGAGTGTTGAGGGTGAGTGGTGGGTGGTTAGGGTGAGTAGTGAGGGTGAGTGGTGAGCGTGAGTGGTGAGCGTGACTGGTGAGGAGAGTGGTGAGGGAGAGTGGTGAGGGAGAGTGGTGAGGGAGAGTAGTGAGTGTGAGGGTGAGTGGTAAGTGGTGAGGTGAGGGAGAGTGGTGAGGGAGAGTGGTGAGGGAGAGTGGTGAGGGTGAGTAGTGAGTGGTGAGGGTGAGTGGTAAGTGGTGAGGGTGAGTGGTATTGGTGACGGTGAGTGGTGAGGGTGAGTGGTGAGTGGTGAGGGTGAGTGCTGAGTGGTGAGGGTGAGTGGTGAGAGAGTGGTTAGTTTTGAGGGTGAGTGGTGAGGGTGAGTGGCGGTTGTTAGTGGTGATTAGTGAGGGGTGAGCGGTGAGGGTGAGCGTGAGTGGTGAGGTTGAGTGGTGTGCAGTGAGGTGAGTGGTGATTGGTGAGGGTGTGATTGGGAGGATGAGTGGTGAGGGTGAGTAGTGAGGGTGAGTGGTTGTTGTGAGGGCGAGTGGTTGTTGTGAGGGTGCGTGGTGAGGGTGAGTGGTAAGAGTGAGTGGTGAGGGTGAGTGACGGTTGTGAGAGGTGATTAGTGAGTGGTGAGGGTGAGTGGTGAGGGTTGGTGGTGAGGGTGAGTGGCGGTTGTGAGTGGTGATTAGTGAGGGGTGAGTGGTGAGCGTGAGTGGTGAGGGTGAGTGGTGAGCGGTGAGCAGTGAGGGTGAGTGGTGATTGGTGAGGATGTGATTGGTGAGGATGAGTGGTGAGTGGTCAGGGTGAGTGGTGAGCGGTGAGGGTGAGTGTTGAGGGTGAGTGGTGAGCGGTGAGGGTGAGTGTTGAGGGTGAGTGGTGAGTAGTGAGAGTGAGTGGTGAGCGTGACTGATGAGTGGTGAGGATGAGTGGTGAGGGAGAGTGCTGAGGGAAAGTGGTGAGGGTGAATGGTGAGGGTGAGTGGTGAGGGTGAATGGTGAGGGTGAGTGGTGAGGGTGAGTGGTGATTGGTGAGGGTGAGTGGTGAGGGTGAGTGGGGAGGGTGAGTGGCAGTTGTGAGTGGTGATTAGTGAGAGGTGAATGGTGAGGGTGAGCGTGAGTGGTGAGGGTGAGGTTGAGTGGTGAGCGGTGAGGGTGAGCAGTGAGGTGAGTGGTGATTGGTGAGGGTGCGATTGGTGAGGATGAGTAGTGAGGGTGAGTGGTTTATGTGAGGGTGAGTGGTGAGGGTGAGTGATGAGGGTGAGTGGCAAGTGGTGAGGGTGGGTGGTGATTGGTGATGGTGTGATTGGTGAGGATTAGTGGTGAGTGGTGAGGGTGAGTAGTGAGGGTGAGTGCTGAGCGGTGAGGGTGAGTGGTTGTTGTGAGGGTGAGTGGTGAGAGTGAGTGGTGATTGTTGAGGGTGTGATTGGTGAGGATGAGTGGTGAGTAGTGAGGGTGAGTGGTGACGGTGAGTGGTGAGGGTGAGTGTTGAGGGTGAGTGGTGAGGGTGAGTGGCGGTTATGAGTGGTGATTAGTGAGGGGTGAGTGGTGAGGGTGAGCGTGAGTGGTGAGGGTGAGCAGTGCGGGTGAGTGGTGATTGGTGAGGGTGTGATTGGTGAGGATGAGTGGTGAGTGGTCAGGGTGAGTGGTGAGGGTGAGTGGTTGTTGTGAGGGTGAGTGGTGAGGATGAGTGGTGAGGGTGAGTGGCGGTTGTGAGTTGTGATGGGTGAGTGGTGAGCGGTGAGGGGTGATGGTGAGGGTGAGTGGTGAGGGTGAGTGGTGAGGGTGAGTGCTGAGTGGTGAGGGTGAGTGGTGAGAGAGTGGTTAGTTTTGAGGGTGAGTGGTGAGGTTGAGTGGTGAGCGTTAGTGGAGAGTGGTGAATGGTGATTGGTCAGTGGTGATTGGTGAGGATGAATGGTGAGTAGTGAGGGTGAAGTTGAGTGGTGAGGGTGAGTGGTGGTTGTGACGGTGAGTGGTGAGGGTGAGTGGTGAGGGTGAGTGGTGAGGCTGAATGGGGAGGGTGAATGGTGAGAGTGAGTGGTGAGTGGTGAGGGAGAGTGGTGAGTGAGAGTGGTGAGGGTTAGTGGTGAGGGTTAGTGGTGAGAGTGAGTGGTGAGGGTGAGTGGTGATTGGTGAGTGGTGAGGGTGAGTGGTGAGGGTGAGTGGTGAGGGTGAGTGGTGAGGGAGATTGGTGAGGGAGGTTGGTGAGTGGTGAGTTGTGAGGGTGAATGGTGAATAGTGAGTGGGAGTGGTGAGTGGTGAGGGTGAGTTGTGAGTGGTGAATGGTGAGGGTGAATGATGAGTACAGTCAATATGCACTGCTGTTATCATACCAGGTACCACCACCACAATATGTACTCCTCTCATCATAGCAGATACCACCACAGCAGTATGCACTGCTGTAATCATAGCAGGTTCCACCACAATATGCACTGTTGTCATCATAACAGGTACCAACACAGCAGTATGCACTGCTGTAGTGATAGCAGGTACGACCTCAGTCGGTATACACTGCTGTAGTGATAGTAGATACTGCTATCGAGTTGGTAGATACCGCTATAGTAAATACTAAAACAGTCAGTATATACCACTACAGTCAGTCAATACTGCTACAGTCAGTATATACTACTATACAGTCAGTACATACTGCTACGGTGAGTAGCTACTAGAGTCAGTAGATACTATTATAGAGTGAGTATATACTGCTATAGATTTTGTAGTTACTACTATAGTCAGTGGATACACTATAGAGTCAGCAGATACTATACAGTTAGTCGTTACGAGTATATAGTCGGTAGATACTACTGTAGGCCCAGTAAATACTACTATGGTCAGTAGTTATTACAGTCACTAAATACTACTACACAGTCAGTAGCTACACATGGCTCAGTAGATACTACGGTACAGTCAGTAGATACTACTACAGAGTCAATAGATACCACTTCCTCTGTTGTATGTAAGGTGTTGTTAGTATATATACCTACGAGGGGTAAAGATATTTTTTGAGGGGGGGGGAGACCACAATTTTCGGAAACATTTTGACATCAACTATTTACCCCACACTTTCTACAACTTTTTGGACTTGTGAAAGCCTCTTATATATTTGTTGGTGGCAAAATGTACAATACCTTAGTATCTGTGTATATATATGTAAGGTTTTTAAGAAAGATATTTTTCACCCGGGCAAAGCCGGGTACTTCCGCTAGTGAAAGATAAATGAATACCTCAGTGGGCTTTGCCTGGTAGGATGTGGATTGTTTCGTTTTATTTGTTTGTTTTTGGATTTGTTTGCCTTTCCTATACGCTGCACTCCTCTCGTATTGTTGGCGTTGTTTGTTGTTGTAACGTTCTTACTCGCCCTGACTGGAAATGTGTGAAAAAGAGCTTCATAGCTCATCGTATTCCTTCAAGTATATGTAAACATTCTGGTTCTGTTGGGTGAGGGTTCAGGGTAAGAGACAAAACTAAACTATTTGTATTTTACCACTGAGCTGTGTGTCTCTTTTCCAGAAGCGACCTGGCCAACGAAGCCGCTTATCATCACGTGGGAATGTATAGCAGCAAATAATCTAAACGCGTGATGTTGATTCTAAATGTGGAGGGAAAAACCGGAGGACCCGGAGAAAAATCGACGCGACCACGGTGAGAAAGAGAGACACCGCAAACTCCAAATAAACAGCAGCAGGCATCAGGGTCAGAATCGAACCCACGACCTCCTGTAGACCTGGCGAGGTATTTCACATCTCGCGACCGTGGCGATGGTGGGTCCTTCTGGCCTCTACCCTGGGGGGAAACGTTTCCCCTGCCAATCACGCGCCGTGGAGGGTTGTGGTTGGGTTGGTGGGGGGCATTGCTGCTCATGCCGCCGCACAAAGTCGCGCCCTGCGTTGGGCTGCTGCCTCCCCAATTATCCGCTGCGGTTTCCACTTTTTTTTTCCCTCAAAATTATTTTACGCGCCAAAATGCAGAAGGGGCGTTTTGTTGCTTTAAACCTTTATATGTATATTCTTTTGTTTTTACGGCAACCTGGCCAAGTTTGAGGAGACACCCGTACACGTGAAAGGGTGAGACGATGTCGATGATGGGTGATGATGAAAACTCCGCAACGAATTTTGGCACTCTAAGTCTCTGTAACGTTACGGTACAGTGCTTTATCCCCCCCCCCCTGTGGTTCCCACACAACTTGGTATGTCCTGGCCAGGTGCCAACATTATGGCGAGAAGCAGGGGGCCGCCCGGACTGTGCCATTGTTGGAAATATGGGGGGGGGGGTGGAAGAGTTCAAAGACACACGGCAGAACACGTGGACTGCAATAACGGCCCATTGAGGCGCGGTAAACCTTGCCCCACGTGTCACCCTAAGGTCCACAACCACCCGGTGGCACGGCGCATCTCACAACGTTACTGGCGGTGGCAATCAGGGTTGCCGACTCTGACTGAAGAAATTCCGGGAGATGTTTTTTAATTGTTAATGATAATAATTTGGGTGGAGTGAGGGGTCCATTACGGTAGAGACTCCCCGGCCAATCCGTCCCGCATTAAGTCCCAGAGCTGTCAACCCCTTGTCAGCGCCCTACATTATTACAGACCAATTCAGACCTTATTGGCCACCCCGTGCCATTATAAATCTCAACGTTCACAGGGGAGAAATCACAAACAAATAAGACGCGTTTTTGTTGCCCGTATTGAAACGGCCGTGCGCCGTATGGTCGTGAAAACTCAATTTCCCTGGACCGTATGGGTTGACAGCCATGAATTAATCCTGAGGTGGCATTCGTGGGCAGTCCACCAAAGCTTGCAGCCCTCGTTTTACTGGACAGAAGGAATATTCAACCAGAGCAACCTGAAACACCGCAAGCACTCCCCTCCACCAGGCCCTCTGCTACAACACCCGAACCAAACTCGGAGTTTGACTTCTATATTCAGGGGGTNGCAGGGNGGTTCGNCTTTGTCCCTCAGATTAGGAATTGCCCCGTGATATTCGCCCTACGGGTTTGTTTGCTTTAAAATAAAAACGCTGCAACATCTGGGCAACATTCAGTGACCCCCCCTCCTTTTCTGGGGGGAGGGGGGGCGGCCAACAACATCGGCGGAGTTTGCAGGGGGGCAACGCCCCCCCAAACTGGACACCTCCATGAATTAATTTTAAGTAGTTTATAATTAATATTTAAAACAAATATGCCCCGCGATTCCTAATGCGACGGACAAGGCAAACCCTGACCCCCCACCCACACCAAATAAAAGTCAAACTCCGACTTTGGGCCAAAACTAGAGCAACCCCCCCCCNACCCCTCATCCCTATTCCAAGAGAATAAAAACATCGTCCGTGTGTTTGGTAGCACACACACTCACAGCCGATGAATTTCCCCCGTGAGAGCGGCCGGGGGGGGGGGAATTCCCTGAACGAGCAAAAACCCGGGCCATCATCACCGACTGTGGCAAGGTTTCGTAGTACAAGTGCCTTGTCGTCGTCGTCGTCGTTGTCACGTCGTTTTTTTATTTCGGGGGAAAGTTCACCAACCACAATGAGCTTTAAAAAAACAAAACATCTCGTTTTAAACGACGACCCCGGGTCAAAACAGTTGATACGGCAGCAAAGTGGTTGTTAAATGTGGCAAGTAATATTGAAGACCCAGAACGCGTGATAACATCAGTGTCGAGAGCTTGAGAGAGGCAGGTATGAATCTACACTACGATTTTAAAACGAAACTTTTTAAAAAATGTTTCCATGTAAGGCCCAATGAGCTATGTAGCTCTTTTTCATAAGCGGACCTGGCCACAAACGATAGCTCGACGGAGTGGCTTATCATCGTGTGGAAATGTACTGCAGCCAAATACTCTTAAGCGCACGTTCACTATAAATGTGGAGGGGAAAATCGGAGGACCTGGAAAAAAATCCACGCGACCACGGTGGGAGAGAGAGAGAGAGACACACGCAAACTCCAAATATATGAGAGGCATCGTCAGGGTTGGGATCGAACCCACGACCTCGTGTATACCAGGCGAGGTAGTTAACATCTCCGAGCCACAGAGGTGCCCTCAATGTGGAGGGAACATTTTGGAGGGAAAAATCGGAGGACCTGGTGAAAAATCCACGCGCCCACGGGGAGAGAGAAAATCCACGCAAATATACAACAGGCGTCAAAACCACAACGGGCGTTAGGGTAGGGACCGAAACCACGACCTCCTAGCATACCAGGACGAGGCAGTAACATCTCGCCACCGCCATGTCAAGCGGCGAATGGCGGTGGCTCGCGCGTCACGCGCACAGCCAGCAGCCACCTGCCTACAGCAGCCACCTGCCTACAGCAGCCCCCTAGTGGACGTGAAAGCCAGCGCAGGCGTGCGCACAGCGGCGCATCGTGCAAGATACCCCGCCCCCCCCGGGGCTCAAACGAACGCTGGGTGGTGCCAATCTATAAACTAAACTATACACTGTGTCGTTATTATACCAGGTGAGGCCCACTGAGCTGCTACGTAGCTATTTTTCAGAAGCGAACTGGCCCATCACAAATGATAGCTCAACAAAGTGGCTCATCATCATCATCGTGTGGAAATTTATAGCAGCCAAGTACTCTAAACGCGTAATGTTGATTGTCAATGTGGAGATAAAAACCACGCGACCATGGGGAGAGAGACACGCAAACTCCAAATACACAGCAGGCATCAGGTTGGGAATCGAAGCCACGACCTCCTGTATACCAGGCGAGGTAGTTAACATCTCGCCACTGAGGTGCCCATAATGTTTCTTGGAACCCGGGATTTCATAAATCTTGGTGAATTTTTTACGACATCTTTAAGTGTGAGGGTGGCCTTGCTTAGGCAGCATCCTCCAGGTAGTCCTCACGTGGCAATGTATAGCACCCAAATACTCTAAACGCGAGTTCAATCTCCATCGGAGGCCCTTGAGCCAGTGCTGAAAATTCCACATTCCTCTCGCAGGGACCAGCCTCTTGCACGGCGTGCCCGCTTGCGATGAGTTCCCACAAAGTGGTGACCGACTCAGTTGACCCGGCAGGGTCTCTGTTGAGTCGACCGCTATTGTTGGGCATTTCTAATTCTGCCGCGGCCAGACGGGTTAATTTCTCACTATTTTTTTCCCAGAACACTGTTGCTTATCCCGCAGCAGAAGATGAGTGCTGGATGCAGCAGTCACATGATTTGTAACTTGGATCCTTACCTGTGTAGTGGCATAGTGTTGTCTTCTGGCGAAAAATGGTAACTGCGGTGTACGGCAGTATTGAAGTCAGCAGGCCACGATAGACACGAGAGGGGACATCTGTGGGAAAGGTCTCGGGAACTCGCTAGTAGGTTCCAGAGAGGGGGCGTCACTGGGGCGGAGCGAGGCCACGCTGAGGGTATAAGAGCGGCCCCTGTGAGGGACCTCGTGGCTGTTGTTGGAGTGGGATCCTCGTCGTGCTGCTCAAGATCATCGCCATCGTCGCTGTCATCTTCACTCGACATTGCGCTGCTAGATAGTTGTTGGCTGTCTCGGTTCAGCCCCGTCAGTGTTAGACGGTGGTTAGTGTTGTGTATAGGCTAGCAACAGTAATAGTGTGTACCCACGTAGAGTTGTGTATAGGCTAGCAACAGTAATAGTGTGTACCCACGTAGAGTTGTGTATAGGCGAGCGTCTGTCGAGTGTGTACCCATGTAGAGTGTGTATTATACCGATGGTGCTCGTTAATAACAGAAGTGCCTCCAAGTCTTACTGCCTCCGAGTTAAGTCACTACATTTGGTGTCCGAAGTGCTAAGTGTATCGATAGTTCAATGTTAGTGTCCATTTTATTGATGGTCTTTGTGTTATCTTGGTTTGGTCTGGGACTGTTTTGTTATTTTTGCTGCCTTGAACTTATGTAATAAAAACAAAAAGATTTTTTACCATTTTCTCTATTTTGGCACTCCATAGTTTGTTTTTGTATTGCTTGCTGTTGTAACTCGCTGACCCGCCCATACTGGACATCTGTGAAAAAAAGAGCATCATAGCTCATTGGATTCCTCTCCTGTCGAATAAACATTCTGATGATTGTGATCCGAGTGTGCAGGCGGTGCAATCCCACCAGGGCTCATGGGTACGAGGGAGCAGGGTCCAGGTGCCGGGATGGGGGGAAATTGAACAGGAGAGTTGTGGGATGGGGTGGGGAGGGGCTGTTGTATGTACTATGTTGAACTTCTTTCACACCGTACGTAGCAAACCGTGCTATCCGGAGGTTAAATTCCTTGCGCCAGGGTCCATGGCAACCACGCTACACCGCTGTTCAAAATCGCAATCTTCATTTAGGCTGCAGGATGAATCTGATCAGTTACGCAGCTCTTTTTCACCAGACGTCTAGGTAGGGGCACGGGTCAGCGAGTAACATTCACGGGGTCGGAACGTTCAGCTCCGCTTGACGGGGTACGGAGCACGTTTGGTGATTCTCCCACACAGCAATTATGGAGCGCTGCCCCGCATCCCAGGGTTCCGATCGCTGCTCTACGCAGCTGCCAAAGGAAACAAAACTGGTCTATAAAAGGACATCCCCCCCCCCACCATTCGCCCCCGCGGTGGAAAACGTTATTTTTTGCGTGGGATTTCTCGACCTTAATTTAAGACTAACAAAAAATGGTTGGCCAATCCTTCGAAGGACTCTGCAAACTAAGATGCACATTGTATTAAATGGACAAAGAGAAAATAAAATCAATTAGAAACAAATATGGACGACGCAGTAAAAGCTGGAAATAGGCACGTCTGTTATAAGCACAGTTATAATATAAGCAACACATTCTTGCCTGTAATCCAGCAATGTGGAGGTGAGTATTGACGGATCACACGAATGTCGCAAAACTCCTCTCTCTTGGGCACCGAAGAGGTGCCCGTACGCTGGCCCGCCAGGAGAAGGCAGTACGGCAAAGTCCGGACTAATATCGTCCGTCCCTTCTGTACAGGATAGGCGTTGCTCCCTTGCACGCGTTGGTTTTCTCAAGTGCTCCGGTTTCCTTTTAATTGGCTGAAAACATCTTTCATATACGGAGGACTGAAGAGCTTGGGCAATTGATAGTACCGGCTGTCTGGCTGCTGCCTTCCAGCTTGACTGTGTGGTTGCTCAGCGATTGTGAGAGATGCCACTTGCATGACTGACCATGCCGCAGGTCAGTTATTATCCTGACATTACAATGGTGGGGGAGAAGGTAAAGGAGGAAACTTCTGTAGCAAGCACACTACTACTTCTGGTATGAGCACCGATGGCCTAAATCCAAAGGTCCCTGTTTACCGCACGATACGGATTATAAGAACGCAAATCAAATCTGGCAGTTGCCTGATGAAGCTCATTGCAATTACTGGCAAAAAGTCGTACTCAGATTGCAAATGTTGTGGATTGCTCTCCAACACACCGGTGTGCTGTACTCGTAACGAATTGGCTGTTCTGTTGACGTGACAACCCTTACTAATTGGCTGTGTCGGGTGGTGGCGGGTTTAACAACACATTTATATATTTACGCGATCTAACCCAAAAAACCTCTATTATGGATCATATTGGTCGCGCAAGCCTAGGTGTTAAACTAAGCACCCACAAGACTTTGCTTTAAAATACAAGGGGGGGGGGGGACGTGTGTCGCACAATCCGGAGAATAGGAAGCACTTTCCACTGTACTGTATCATCATGTCAGCTCATGTGGCTCACCTGCAAGTCTCCTGCCAGGTCCGGGGACGGCAACAACCTGCGGCTCCTCTTGACGGAACTGCTTCGTGACGTCGCTTATTCAGGGCCACCGTCTCGTGTGTTCGCGTGCATTGCGGCTCTTGAAATATTGATTTTGGTTTTGGGTATGCACACGGTCTACGCTAGGTGCGCATGGTGGGTCTACACCAAGCGTCTAGAGAAACAGGGGTTGGGGTATGAGTGTAACCTGGGCCCATGTACAGGCTTGGCTGTACGTACATCTCAGTGCTAGGAGGCATAGTGTCTAAACTAAGCAAACTTTTTTATATTACCAGGTAAGCCCACTGAGCTATGTAGCTTTTTTTCAGAAGCGACTGGTCACAAATGATAGCTCAACGAAGTGGCTTATCGTGTGGAAATGTATCGCAGCCAAATACTCTAAAAGCATGTTTCTTGTAAGGGAAAAACGGAGGACCCGGAGCAAATTACAAGCGACCACAGGAAACATGCAAATTCCAAATACAGTGTCAGGGTTGGGATGGAATCCACGACCTCCTGCATACCAGGCGAGGTAATTAACATCTTGCCACAGTGGCGCCCTATATACCTGGAATTTAATACCAAAACTTTCAGAAAATGCCCAATCTGGTCAGATCGAGTTCGCTTCCCACTCATGGCCAACATCAGTCCTTGGATGGGCTACCACCATGCCTAACATAGTTTGGTGTGCCGCAAAGACTGTGCAAGCTCGAGTGTGTGTGTGTGCCGTGGGAGCGGTAGCGCAGCGGTAAGCACACTGCGCTACAAACCTGGTGACTCGAGTTCGATTCCTGCTCATGGCCAACATCAGTGATAATCATCTGAACTGGTCCTTGGCCTCCCCTAGGTGGACTCAGCTTTAAATGAGTTCCTAGTATAGTGTGCAAACATCGCCACTGGGAGACAAAGGCGCTCGGGCGTGGTGCTGGCCACCCACCCCCTCGCATACCGTACTGGCGTTCATAGGTGCTCGCTAACAGCACTTGCCCCTACATGCTGTTTAGGCTATCCGGGGAATCTTTGTCTTTGCCGTGGGGTGGAGGTTGAGAAGCACTGGATTAGATAACACGGGGGCTGGATTAGAGTGCCAGCTGACTTGAAATGCGTTTTCATTACAAATCAGTTAAATTACTTGTTCAACGTTTCCACGCGCGTTTAAACACTGGAGGCCAAACGGTTTAGGAGGATTGAAGCACATCACGTGTTCCTGGCGTAGACACATGCTGATTTTAAAGCATATTTCTGATTCCAACAGTGACACCGAACAATTGCCCATCAACTCTTCATGTGCACATGTAGCAAGCGACACAAAGGACGAACATGCCGTGGAGAGTCAAATTTAAGCGGACAATGACATCCGGAATTCGTGAGAATAGTCTGCGTTTCTCAAACAGGGCTCTGGGCTAAGGCGGCATTGTCAACAATGTGTGGGAGAATATTCCTACACTTGTGATAAAACAACGGAATGCACTTTGGATACGCACGGCGTCGTGCAGACACGGGGGACAAACTAATCCAGAGGCGGAGAGAGACGATCATAGGCAGAGAAAAAACACTAAACAAGGAATATTATTTGCAATGCATCATAACTGAATCTGTATACGTCTAAACACTAAAGCTTGTGACTTCCTTCCGTTTTTATCCCACACTCATCTATTCTTTGCAAGCGTGCAAGCCTGCTGCAAGTCACACGGTGGCGAGATGTGAACTACCTCATCTGGTTTACGGGAGGTCGTAGATTCGATCCCGACTCTGACAATGCCTGTATATTTAGAGTTTGCATGTTCTCCCCGTGGTTGCATGGATTTTTTTCCGGGTCCTCCAATTTTCCCCTCCACATATAGAATCAACGTGCGTTTAGAGCTGCTGCTATAAATGTCCACGTGAAAAGCCACTTGTTTAAGCTTGCATTTATAGCCAGGTCGCTTCTGAAAAAAAAGCGATCTTGCTCAGTGGGCTTCACCTGGTAAAAATAATAATTACTCATGACATTCTTATTTAAAGCTTTTGTGACTGCAGGAATTCAGACTCCTGGGGTCTTTCAGTTGCTTGTGTTGTGATCGAAACGTCGTGATCTATTATTTTTCTATCTACGTGACTTTACCGAAAGACCTAAAGAGTAATGATGAAATTAGCATCATAGTGCCACCTGGACAGATTTCACAACGAACCTGTATCATCAACTCAATTCAATCGTGTGTCCAATAAAATATTGATTTAATCTTGACTTAAAGCTTTCGTGACTGCAGGAATTCACATTCTTTAGGTCTTTCGGTAAAGTCACGTCGATAGGTTCAAAGAAAATAACAAAAAATAACAAAAAACTACGACGTTTCGATCACAACACAAGCGATCGTCATCAGGAGGAAAAAAGATGATCGCTTGTGTTGAGATCGAAACGTTGTTATTTTTTTGTAATTTTCTTTGAACCTTTCTACGTGACTTTTCCGAAAGACCCAAAGATTAAAAATATTGATTTAACTCTGTTGGATATTACATAACCAGAACGTGAACGCAATCGTCTCAAGCAGCAGTGCTCTTTAAAAGCACTGTGGTCTCGCCCACAGACCCGCACTGACGGTCAATAAAAAATACTTGGTTCTTAGAAAGGAGCAGTGGCCCCCAAAGCACGTAAGCAGGTGGAAGTGAACTGCAAATTTGAAAGGGTTCTCTAAACACACTTGAATATTTCAGGTCTTTTTTTCTCACTATAACCTCATGAGGTGTTCACCAGAAATGTAAAACGTTAACATTTTCTTGCTTACTCCAAATTATATTCCAATTGCGCTTTTGGCACAGTGTGGCAACTGTACCGTGCGGTTAGCATGGGTATCTGATACAAGGAATTAGATGTGGGGGGCCCCGTCTGCACCCCCACCCCTCTTCATAGCCTGGCACCTCAGTCCCTCTGGTCCGTGGACTCCGGTGCAGTAACACCGCCTGCACACTCGGTAGTTACGCCGCTGCGCCACGTCGCGACGTGTGAATTTACATCGAGAACTCGCCCATCGTGAGTGTGAATTACATGAAACTCGCCATCTGAGTGTGAATTACATTGAGAACTCGCCCATCGTGAGTGTGAATTTACATTGAGAACTCGCCCATCGTGAGGTGAACAATGAGAACGACGATGAATTACATGAGAACTCGCCATCGTGAGTGTGAATTACATGAAACTCGCATGTGAGTGTGAATTACATGAGAACTCGCCCATCGTGAGTGTGAATTACATTGAGAACTCGCCATCGTGAGTGTGAATTACATTGAGAACTCGCCATCGTGAGTGTGAATTACATGAAATCGCCATCGTGATGTGAATTACATTGAGAACTCGCCCATCGTGAGTGTGAATGTACATTGAGAACTCGCCCATCGTGAGTGTGAATTTACATTGAGAACTCGCCCATCGTGAGTGTGAATTTACATTGAGAACTCGCCCACCGTGAGTGTGAATTTACATTGAGAACTCGCCCATCGTGAGTGTGAACTTACATTGAGAACTGGCCCATCGTGAGTGTGAATTTACATTGAGAACTCGCCCACCGTGAGTGTGAATATACATTGAGAACTCGCCCATGGTGAGTGTGAATTTACATCGAGAACTCGCCCATCGTGAGTGTGAACTTACATTGAGAACTCGCCCACCGTGAGTGTGAACTTACATTGAGAACTCGCCCATCGTGAGTGTGAACTTACATTGAGAACTGGCCCATCGTGAGTGTGAATTTACATTGAGAACTCGCCCATCGTGAGTGTGAATTTACATTGAGAACTCGCCCACCGTGAGTGTGAATTTACATTGAGAACTCGCCCATCGTGAGTGTGAATTTACATTGAGAACTCGCCCATCGTGAGTGTGAATTACATGAGAACTCGCCCATCGTGAGTGTGAATTACATGAGAACTCGTATTGNCCCATCGTGAGTGTGAACGAGCCTGGACGGTGATGTCCCGTTCAAAAAAAAACTCTCATCCGGGGCGAACGCCTGTGATCCAGAAATGCCGAGGTGAAGGTCGGTGGATCGCAAAAATGTTGTGAACCATCGAGGTCCCATACCCTGGCTTTGCCAGAAGGCGGTACCGAAAGATGTCGACTAATCTCCGTCTGATTAAAAATAGGAATACGTTTTTACCCTTTCTGGCAATAATACAGGCGGCGTTACGATGTTCAAACACGAAGGCATCAAGTCTGCATCAACCACACACTGTGGCAAAACATCCAAACAAACATGCGCTCACAATATATGCATTTGTCACTGAAACTGATTGTCCTACACCAGAGACAGCCTTCTTTATGGCCTAGTCTCACCAGTGTTCGACCATGAACGCCAACAGATCAAACAGTGATACAATCTCCATCTGTTCCATCTGTACGGGATAGAGTGTTGCTCCCTCGCACGTCACCCCCTACTGCGAGAAAAACTTGGAAGGACCTCCTGAAAAAAACAGTCTTGAGACTCAGTGAGGCTCTCCTGGGTAGACAAGCAGATAACTTGAATTGTTATTATTGCCTCGTGTATTTTTCGTCAGGTTTATTGTATAGGGGAGTAAACACGTGTCTGGAGGAAGTCCTCGCGCATGAGAGGAGGACGCTCAACGATCCACTGCAGAGATGATGGCTGATCAAGACGTCTGCATAAATAATAGAGGATTGTTTTAGTCGGGTTAGATCGCGTAAACATAAATGTGTCATTAAACCCGCCACCACCCGACACAGCCAATTAGTAAGAATCAGAAGAATAAGAATATATATTTAAACTGGAGGAATCCGATAACCTATAAATCTCTTTTCACAGACGTCATGTAAACAAAACGTGCCAATTGATGACTATTTCAGCACACCGGTGTGTTGGAGAGTAAACCCACAACATGCACAATTGGAGTACGACGTTTCGCTGGTGATTACAACCAGCCTCATCAGGCAACGGCCAGAATTGTGGAGAAAGTCCTCCAGTTTTGGTTTTAAATAGAGGGGTATAGATGATATCATCAATGTGGGGATATCAGGTGCGAAAACCAGAGGTGGGAGTGGGGCTTAATGTAATCAATGGATTTGTGTTAATCTGAGAAAAAGACGTCTGTAGCCTGCCGTTTCGGTAGAGGCCGGTCGTTGCTTTCCGCGTCACGGCACAAACCGTTGACTCTCCCCCGTGTCTGACAGCGCTCACGGGGCATTAAGCCCCGCGCAGCCGCCCACGAGGCCCCGTGCATCCACGCTGCCTTGTCCTACGAGGACATAACGGTTCACGTGCCCCACCACTGAACTAATTCCAGAAATTCAGTTCAGAAAACTAAATCTCCATATACCGCGTAGGCCTCGGCAAGGTAAAAGTTAAAAGGTAAAAACAACGAGCCTACCTTTACCCTACCTTTACCTACCACAATACAATCACTCTACCCTACCTTTTACCCTTTAGCAGGTAAGGTAAAAGGTAATAAGTATAACCCGTAAAAACAAAGTTTTTCACTATAAATCCTTTATATGCGTGGCAGCGAACTTAATATAAAGGATTTAAAAATATATTCGCCTGTGGAGGACGCGGGGATCGATCCCGCGACCTTTGGCATGGGAAGCGAGGGCGCTACCAACTGCGCTACTCCCCACGGCCTGTGGAGGGGTTACGCTCTGGGCTCTTATACTGTGACGTTCAGCCAAAGCCAAGAATGAGTTCTATTTGAATATATGTAAAATAATTTTTTTNGCCTAAAAAGTGTAACATTTTGGGAATTTTTTTCACGAACATTAATTGTCTGGCACAACGAGTCTGTGTGGAAAATTTCAGCTCGATTGGATCACGGGAAGTGGGTTAAAAAACGACCGAAAGATTTGCACGGTCGTAAGCAAGCAAGCAAGCACGCAAGCAAGCAAGCGAACTTAATATAAAGGATTTAAAAAGCAACGAGCCTACCTTTACCCTACCTTTTACCCTTACCCCATACAAATTACCCGATTACAGGGTAATTACTGGGGTACTACTACACGTGAAAAAAGGTTTATAACGGTAAATGCTAGGTAGAGCGCTTTATTCATATAGAATACTTTCGATGATTCCAATTTTACACGCTTTTTGTTGTCGTTGTTGTTGTTGTCATTGTTGTCGTTGTTGTTGTCATCGTTGTCGTATCCTCAAATCTTGTAATTAAATTTTAACCCACTTCCTAATAATGTGGTATCGACTGCACACTTGGTATACTTATGGCATACTGATGACAATACTATTTTCAATCTTAAAAAATATATATTTTTAAACAATCTTTTTTCTATGTTATGTTTCGGCTTGGGTCTAATTGTCCACGCTCAACTGACGTTGGCTGTAATTGCCACGGTCCCACACGTTATGGCAAGCTTCGGGGCCACTTCCTGGAGTCGTGGAGTTCTGCCATTACTAGTACATTTAATAAAAGTGTGTTTTTAAAAAGTTTTTTTTTAAATATTACTTATTAAATGTAGCCACGGACTGCGCCACGGAGCTTCTAGCGGTAAACAAGGTACCGTATTTACCGGGTAATACTTCGCGCTTCCTTTACCCTACCGGGTAATTCTTCCGAGCTACCTTTACCCTGTACCCCTTGGCATGTCGACACCTTTACCCTTTCTCTTTACCCTTTTACCCGCTAAAAAGGGTAAATACCTTGCCTTGCCGAGGCCTAATATCGCGCCCAGATAATTACCCTAGTAGTGCCATCAATCAGTCGCGCTATTAATCAATAAACTAAACTATTAAACAATTTTTTTTATTTTACCAGCTCAGGCCCACTGAGCTATATAGCTCTTTTTCAGAAGCGACCTGACCACAAATGATAGCTGAACGAAGTGGCCTATCACGTGGAAACATATAGCAGTCAAATACCCGAAACACGTTTCTACATTTTGAGGGAAAAACCGGAGGACCCGGAGAAAAATCCGCGCGACCATGGGAGAGAGAAACACCGCAAACTTCAAATATACAGGCTTCAGGGTCGGGATCGAACCCACGACCTCCTGTATACTGGGTCGAGGTAGTTAACACTGCAAATTCATTGTGCCACAAACATTTAGAGCACGAATCAAAATTAACTTTGTGACGGTCACTGAATGCCTCCTTAATTAAATTTCAAAAAATTACAAAGGGCAGCTGTCCGTGGAGGAGCACGGGATTGGCCAAAGGGGGCTCACCAGGGAAAAATCGTGGGAAAAGGGGCGAGGAAGTGAAGGGCGGGCCAGGGGTGGGTAAGGAAGAAGGAACAGCGTTGGTGAGGAGGAGGGAGGAGGAGGGAGGAGGAACCGAGAACTCTCCAGGTCCTTGAACAAAGAAGCGTCCTACGAGTGCGGGCGTGTGAGGGCAACACAAATAACAAGATTGCCTCCCGTGGACTTCATTTCAATATTATATTGTTAACATTATTAAGTAATGGTATTATACACACGATTAAATGCGGCAATAACCTCGGCAGCGAGTTCGTTCCCCATCTTTCTATCCACCACCGCTTTTCATAACCGATTTAGTTCATGTTCACAATGTGTACACGTGCGTCACAACGTGATGTATCAGGCCCACACGTTGCCTCAAAAAATAAAAATACACAGTACCGGTAATACCCCGATTAACGTCTCCCCCTTTTACGTGGTTTCGCAAATGCATCGTCACTTTATGAACACCGCCACCCGATTAGCGTCGCCTAACCCCCCACACTTACGTCGCTGACAGCATCGTCCGTCTTTTCTCGTATGCGTCGCATCTCAGCCTTTGCCTCCTCCCCCACCTCCTGCCCTGTACGTCACTCTGATTGACGTCGTTTCGATATTCGTCGCCGCACCTTTCAGGAACGCATCCGACATAAACCGGGGTATCGCCGTATTTGTATTTTCAGCACAATAATGATTTTGAATCAATTGTTCTACGTCCCCATGATGCTACGCAAAACGGCACAGCGCACTGATATTACATGTGAGTAACACACATGTAAATAAACAGACATGAGTTGGGCTATCCGCATATATGCATAATATAATTAAAATTATCAGTCCTCAGTCCATCAATCTGTGAGCCCCAGGGCAAATGTTCAACGCACGTAGAGTATGAAAGTAGGCATAACGGACTTTCATTTCTTAGTTTTTGGGGGCAAATTCTGCAAGCTCCATCTCTGCGAATCCCGGCCTTAAAACGCGCTCGCGAGATCAACCAACGTGCGTGCGTCTTGTGGTGCACGGACAGGCAGGTACGCGACGCCGCGGGAGAGGGACACGAGAATTGAGCGGGTGTCACAAGCGTTCGCAGAAAACCGGCGGCCGACTCCAGAACGCAGTGGTCGAAGTTTGAATAAAATAAAAGCGAAATCCCTTAATGTTTGGTGCGGAATGCGGATTCGGATCGGTGGCACTCTGAGAACGGCACCGAGCCGGTGATGGCTGCGTGTCAGAGTGCTGAGCCAGCAGCGTGGAGACCCGCCTGGGTTGTCTCAAAGCGTGGCGCGCTACACTTACAGTTAGCATTACACCGCTCCGATGGAGATCCACAATGAAGCTGGTGGATGTGGAGTAGCAGGGTGCTCTCAATGTTACAATAAGTGGGTGAATGCCAATATATGTGCATGCCAACACATGAGTGTGGCGGTATTCATCTTCGTCTGAAGCCCCCCCCCCNGCCACCTCAGTCCATTCATAAAGAAACCCCAGTTGACTTTCCACCAACCGGAACCCGTTGTATTGGCGCCGGGAGATGATGAATCAGAATATTTACTTTTACTGCAGGAATCCGATGAGCTATAAAGCTCTTCTACAGATGTCCAGTAGGGGCAGATCTGAACATTTCAACTACAAACAGCACGAAAACACGAAAGGACCGCAAAGTATAGGAAAGGTAAAAAAATCACTTTTAAAAAAATATATACAAATAAAACTGAACAATTTTTTTTATCTTACCGGCTAAAGCCCACTGAGCAATTAGCGTCTTTTCAGAAGCGACCTGGCCACAATGATAGCTCAAGGAAGTGGCTTATCGTGTGGAAATGTATATCAGAAAAATAATCTCTTCTTCTTCCACGCGTCTGTCCCACTCACGTGGAGGTGCTCCGCTGTCCTTGCCAACCTTCTCCCCGCTGCCCTGTCCTGCGCCGTCTCTCTCTCCGCTCCTCGGGCCACCGTGTCCGATCGCACCACATCGCCCACCCATCTCTTCTTCTGCCTTCCTCTTGATTCCTTTCTTTCCACTTGCATAATTTGCACCTTCTGACCCACGTAATTTTCCTGTTGTCTCTCAACATGACCGAACCAGTAGCAAAATTATCTAAATAATCTAAACGCATGTTGACTCCATCAGAAATGTGAAATCGCGACCCGTGACCGGGAATCCAGCAGCCGATAGCCACGGTGCTGCCCAGTTACCGCTACCGCATATTAATTTGTGCTACCACAAGCCGAGTTATAGACCTCTCCGAGCCGCAGCCTTAACCTCATCTCCAAGCAAAAGTCAATTTGTAATCGTCAGATCCAGATGTGCAATGATTTAACCCCCAGCGATTCACGATTCAACTCTGAAGTCAACTGTTTGTAAAGCTCACCAACTACGGTTGAAATGGCTAATGCATTAGCTCTGTCCGCGGTCTGTCTGTCTGAAACGTGGAGGCATGATAACTGTGCGAGATATTATCCAGTGTGAATGAAACTCGAGTCTAACGTCGTGTTGCTATTATTAGGGACTTACCCTGTATAAAATTGGCCAAATTGTTCGATCGTTTGCCCAAACTTTGGGAAACAAAAAAAAACAGCGCTAAAAGTCTTCGGAACAAGTCGAAAACCCTAACGCTAAGCCGAAGTTAACCGCAAATTTTTATAAACCGAAACTAAAATTTTAATGTTTGCTCTGAACTAAATAAACAGGGAATCGGTTGCAGGTTGCACCAGTCATTTTTATTTTCGCTTTGTTACCCGGGGGGTGTTAAAGGTGAGATTGGCCACGTTCCCTCAGCCGAGTTCACTGTCATCGCGCTCGCGGAAACATTTGTCGGGGTCCCTCGGTGACAACTGTCGCAAGGAGGAGGTTGGAACGAGGCTGTCACGAGGCTGGCACGAGGCTCGACAATGTGGGGGACGCCGCTGCAACCGGCTCATCGAGAGACGGGAGACTCCTCCGATGGAGCGACCCGGCCACCACAAGTGATAGCTCAACCAAGTGGCCAATCGTCACCGTGTGGAAATGTATGGCAGTCAAATGCTCTGAACGCACGTCGATTTTGAAATGTGGAGGGAAAAACCAGAGGACCCGGAGAAAAATGCACGTGACATGGGCACATGCGCATAGACAGACGAACACAGACAGACAACCAAGGCAGGACTAGAGTCGCCAAATATTGCCGATGAGTAGAAATGTATTTTATCTAAAAATGTCATCGTAAAATGTATATTTTATGGCTAACGATAGCGTTACCTTTACAATCTTCACACTAACGGAGTAGTTGCGTTCCTGAAGAATACCGCAAGTGAGCTGTGACGTCACATCTCTGTCATGTGACCCGCACGCGGAAGCGTCACGCAGTCTGCCTGCTGACGTCACGCATCCCCCCCAACCCTCCGCGAGTAAAGTGCCATACAAATGTGTTGCAGGTCTAAGGCGTTCTTCGCGCAGCATTGCTTTATTTAACAGGGGTGGGGAATGTCCGGCCCGCGGGCCGCACAAAGCCCGCAAAATCATTTGGTGTAGCCCTGCCAAGGCAACCGCAGGTGAGACTCGAAATTCAATAAATCTAGGAGCAAACCTTGGAAAAGCAGTTGCGAGTAGCAGCAACATCATCAATACCAGCTAACATCACACGCCTCACCAAAGAGAAGCAGTTCCAGCCATCGCATTAAGGGTGAGTTAATTAAATGTTTGACCAAATATAACAGGCTAATTTTCAAGTTGATAATTTTGTATGGCCTGCGAATGATGTTATAAATATCCAAATGGCTCTTTATTATTAATGTCGTTTACTGCCGTACGTACCCTGAAAGTTGTGTTTGTCTGCAGCAAGTGCGTGTATGTGTACCTATGGACGCGCGCGCGTGTGTATGTGGGGGAGTGGTAGTGTAGTGGTTAGCGCGCTGCGCTACGAACCCAGCGACCCGAGTTCGATTCCCGCTCACGGCCACCACCGGTGACGATATTTGAACCGGTCCTGGGCCTCCCCTAGGTCGACTCACCTCAAACGAGTAACTGTGTGGTGTGTGAACATCGCCACTGGGGAGACAAAGGCGGCCGGGCATGGTGAATCCAAGTCCCGGGCGAAGCCGGGTAGTAAAGCTAGTATAATATAAAGCACAACCGCGATAACACGTGAGTGCGTTTGCAGGCGAACAAAGACCGTGGGTAGCATCTAGAAGCATCCAGCAGCATCCCAACCTTGTGTGATGCTACACCGAGGCAGCCGTACAACCGCTTATTCCTACTTGCGCAACGTAGCTCCGTTCGGCCACTCGCGTTATATCCAATTCGCATCCGCGTCATAAAAAAATACGTTCCCTAATACATTCATCATCGCGTTATATCCAATTCGCGTTTTGAAAACACGCGGCGCAATAGAACAGACTACTTATTGGACAACTCCTTCAGAGCCGAATCAATTCCAGTTTACATTCCCGAATCCAAAACTGAAATCTGACCAATCCCAAATCTTTATTTGCTTGACATGAAAGGCACAAAAAAACTATTTTCCATTGCAATCATTTGTCTCAGCTTAGGGTTGGCCTTGGATTGGCTCAGATATAATCTGCCACTGGGCTCTAAAGAATATGATGATCAAGTTGGGATCAGGGCAACCCACGCAGAGCGAATTCAAATAAAAAGCAGCGTTTTTGCACGGAAATAAACGTTGTTTTCCCATTCTATTGCGCCTGCAAACTGTTGAAGCCATCATTCTACCACTCTTTGACTACTCCGACGCCGCTTGAATATCAGTTACCAATGAAACAGATTAAACTAGCTTTATCATTCTACTCTTCGATTTGCACTGGATGTACCATCAAGGACCTGAATGTAACTTTCTGACCCGCCCCGACTGGACAGCTATGAAAAAGAGCTTCATAGCTCAGCGGATTTCTCCAGGATAAATAAAGAGTCTGATTCTGAAGGCCATTAACATTAAAACACATTCCTGCGGAGGGAGCTGGTAGGAACGTTGGGTTGCTCGGTCAATGGCCAGGGTCAACGGCGGCGTGGTGTATTCCACAAATATGCCCGACTGTGAGGGCGGGCACAAGCTGGCGTGAGTAGGTTAAACGTTGAGTTTTATAAGGGCACCACGGGGTGACCAGCCCCTCTCCACCCAGCCCCACCCCTCCCACCCCCACCCAGCCCCTCCCCACCCTCCCCTCTCCACCGAGCCCCACCCTTCCCACCCAGCCCCTCCCCACCCAGCCCCTCCCTCCCCACCCAGCTCCTCCCTCCCCACCCAGCCCCTCCCTGCACGACGGACGGACACAATAATCCCCTGTGGGCTGGTGGAACCAGTGGGTTCCGACCAGAATAACGCCGAACTTAATTCATAATGACAGCAAATAACTCTAGCCAGACTTAATCAATTGAGCATTTATTATAATGTAACACACTCTCTTCAATCAACCCGTATTACTCATTCATTATTATTCAATCCCCATGAAGATAATGAACTAACCCTATTTAGCAATTAACACTTTACTAGAATAACAATAACATTACAAATCCAGCTTTATTATGAACGCGCAACTCCGATTACCACAGTGGACTACGTAGGTGCGAAATAAGTTGAACATACATACAACACAAAATAGTACACCTTAATTCTGTATAATTAAGGAAAGCAGACTTTCACCCACACCGCTAAACAGATGCACCTTATTAAAATAATGTAACCTGCCAATCACAACCAATCAACTCTAATTACTATTCTGGATCACGTGCACATTGTGCTGGTGACGTCTTAGGGCAGCTCCACACAAGAGCAAAGCTGCTGCTATCATCTGATGGAGCTGGATATATAACCTCCATTAGAACGTCTTCGGAATAAAATTGTCAAATTTTAGCTTGGTTTTCAACATTTCGGCTTGCTGAAAAATAAATCGGTTGGTATATGTACCCACGTTGACAACCTGATTTGATTGGGATCTGTCGGGTGGTGGAGGGTACAGCTGGAAATTGCATTATCATACCTGTCAACCCCTCATCAGTGCCTACCTTATTACAGACCAATTCAGATTTAGTGGTCACCCCGTGCCCCTATAAATATCAAAGTTCATCCCACAAAGTCTCATCACAAGGAGAAACACAAATAGACAAAAAATAGGTTTGCCCGTATTGAAACGGCTGTATGCCGTATGGACCTCAAAACTCAATTTCCCTGGACAAGAATATGGAGTAACCGTATGGGTTGACACCGTATGCATTATACGGATACGATCTAACACAAAAGTAATTATGAATCAATTTTCCACTTGTGCTCAAGGGCCAGAACGCTGGAATTAAAAATATTGCACGAACAAGAATTGCACTGTAGGTAACTGATTTTAACTCTGCATGGTAACTGTTAACAATCACGATGGTAACTGCGATTAACTGTCGCCATGGCAAGCCATGGTAACTGTTAACTTTGACACGCAGTAACTCGAGCTCTCATCATAATCAACCATGATCTATCCACTTCTGTATGAATTACTCCCCAAGCCACCGACACCTCTCCAGCCTCGTGATGCAGCAATCCAGTTAGCTCGTCCACAGGAGCTGATCTCTTCACTCCATATCCACGGTGGACGTCCTCTTTGGCTGCCACTCTCTCTATAGCCCGAACATCTACCATCAACCCTATTGGCAACATGTCCATCCAAACCCACTAATTATTTTAACATTTAACCCTTTCCCATTCTGTTGACATAAGTGTATGTCAGAATAAAAAAAATAACTAAAATCTTATTGGTACCGAGGCTCCCACAAGGCCATGCGGGAGGGCGCGTGGCAGTTTGGCGCCAGCTATTGTTGAGTGTGGTTGTGTCGCTACAGTTCTCTGACATGAGTACGATGTCTTTAAAAACAACGGTGCCACTACGGCTCTCTAAATAAAATTAACGCTGAACCGCTTGCACGTTCCAAGATTCAGCGGTGAACGGGACCACCACCCTGCAACTTGCAGACGTCTCGGAGCGGGAAAGGGTTAAGAAGATGTCGCTCACTCTAACTCCGATCCACGTTGCATTCACGATATTGCACAGCGTTTATAATGCATCATCACTGACACATCGCTATTATGAGCCTGTGTGATGCGTGCGAGAGTTCTCGCGTCACCGGTGCGCTCTGACTAGGAATTTGGCTCCTTATTCGGCAAATAAATTAAGATTCGTCCAATCGTGAACGAGTGCCGACACTGGATCGAGCCTGGATTCGGATTGATCCCATTGCTACATAGAAACGTAATCGTTCAAGTAAAGAATGAAGTATGTAGTTGGTGTAGGTTGGTGAAGGCGGGGAACATAGACGGTGAAGCTTAGAACTACAGAACAACAATGTATTTTGCCTTTGCTGACCACGGAGTCTCACAGGAGCCGATAACACCTGTTCCATTGAGATGGTCGCCCATCCATGCATTATCCAGGCTGAACTCTCCTTAGCTTCACAGATCAGACAAAACGAGGTGTATACTGGTGGATTTCGTCAAAAGGCTGGAGTCAAATACAGGAGTGATGGCGCGGCGCAGTGGTAACACAGCAACAAGAACCTGGGTTTGATTCCGACTGGGGCGCATTTCTGCGTAGGAGTGTGTATGTTCTCCCCCCTGTACTGCATGTGTTTTTTTTCCGGGTTCTGTTTTTCTTTCCCATAGCAAAAAACACATTCCTGCAAGGGAGCTGGTAGAACGTTGGGTTGCTCAGTCAATGGCCAGGGTCAACGGCGGCGTGGTGTATTCCGCAAATATGCCCGACTGTGAGGGCGGGCACAAGCCGGGTGAGTAGGTTAAACGTTGAGTTTTATAAGGGCACCACGGGATGACCAGCCCTCCCCACCCAGCCCCACCCCTCCCACCAACCCCCCCAGCCCCTCCCCACCCGCTCCCCTCCCACCCAGCTCCTCCCCACCCTCCCCTCCCCACCCAGCCCCACCTCCCCACCCAGCCCCTCCCTCCCACCCAGCCCCTCCCTCCCCACCCAGCCCTCCCTGCACGACGGACACAATAATCGCCTGTGGGCTGGTGTAACCAGGAGGTTCCTACCAGTAAAACATACAAAGTAACCATTATTGTAACATCTCCAATGCTGAAAAATTCCCTGCAAGTTATTCAACAGGGCTATAAAACATCGCCCTCCTAATGAGAATGCTTGGCAGGACCCTCTTGAAGGAATTTGAAGACTCATTGGGACTTTCTTGCGTAAACAAGTGTAGCAATGATTAATACACGTGGGCAGGAAGATACAGAACTTGATGGGTGACCACTGGAACTTGACGGGCAATTCCCTTTTGTGTGACACTTTTCTGGCAGAAATAACTCCACGTTTACCTTCATGCGCTTTGGAAAGTCCAAGGCGAAGAAACCGTATCCGCGCCCCCGGCTTCCTCCTCCGATCACGAGGACCGTCACGGGCACAGCCTCGCCATCTGAAACCCACAAACGCCCGTGAATTTACAATCACGCGTAGCATCGACTCCGGGTTTTTTTTCTTGTTTCGCTTGTGCCGTACAGCTCTCCTGATATGTTTTTGATTGCTCCGCTTGCCGTTCAACAACGACGTCTGACGTTTCACTCCCACGTGTTGGGAGGATTGTTTAGGAATCGAATGTACGCATGTTGAACTTCTTTCGCACCGTACGTAGCCAACCGTGCTAATCGGAGGTGCGGGGGGANGGACAACAAACTAAACACAAAAAGCATTTCTAAAAATATTTTTTCAATCCGGATTTAAAGGTGCATTGCTCCAGTGGCTTCCGAATATCGAATATTTTTTTTATAGGTTTTACAACCCAAATATGTGCATTGCGTGTACAAAACTCTCGGGCTTATCCAGACCACCAGTTCAAAAGCACTAAATGTGTAGTAATTGTATCTCTCAGATCACAGATTGAATGAGTAAAGGTACACTGATTTTTTTTCCAATTAGTCCTCTGTTGACTTCGTGCAAGATACACGACAGAGTCTTAAACACTTTTAATAGAATCATGCCTGGCATATTCAGAACCCACTTTGCTATACTACTCCCTCTGTGGCAGCTTTCTGTCTGGCATACAATCTCCATAACCTCTTTTTAAACTAAAAACTATTCTATTTTTACCAGGTAAGGCCTACTAAGCTATGTAGCCCTTCTTCAAAAGCTACCTGGCCACAAATAATAGCTCAACAAAGTGGCTTATCATCACGTTGAAATTTATAGCAGACAAATACTCTAAATGCATGTGCATGTAGAATCTAAATGTGGAGGGGAAAACCGGAGGACCCGGAGAAAAATTAACACGACCGCGGGAAGAGAGACATGCAGACTCCAAATATACAGGTCAGGCTCGAAGCCACGACCTCCTGTATACCAGGCGAGGTAGTTAACATCTATCCAGACCCGACGTAGCTGACCTACCTGAGGTCCCGCCAAATCATTACCCAAGTTGCCAAGCCCATGCACACAGTTTGGCTCTCTCGGGCAGTCTGAATAATTATCGTAAACACGGCACGTTTTGTAAAATGTTTGAAGGGTGGTCGTCACGTCAGTGATGTGTAAGCGTTGCCCGTGATCGGGAATCATGCAATGTAACTTTAAGATTAATGTTGGATTAAAAATCACCACTCAAAATTCCTTGACCACTCCAAGCGTCAGAATACACTCAGCTTTGCGGCCACCCACACCCAAGGATGACATTGTTTAATCCCAACGTAAACAAGTCCCCTTGAGAGTGCCACGGCTCGAAATACAGAATTATAGCCTTCATCTGACACAAAAACATATTTTTAAAAATTCCACTTAAGAGTATAAAGTGTAACGTTTATGGGTAAATAAGAATATTTATTAAGTATATTTTTTTACTGGATATCTGTGGGGAAAAATAAACTATCGCATTCCTCCAGCATAAATATTCTGATTGCCACCATGACGATGCATGCTTATTTACGATGCGACCTGGGTTCAAACTCAAACTCATCACCATCATCACCACCACCACCATGCACCACTGAGACTGTGACTCGCCACTGATGCACGGCCCCTTTAGACCCCGCCCCCTAACCCCCCCCNACACCCCGACTACCCCCACCCACAACTACCCCACCCGCACCACCGTGACATCACGTGACCTGCTGCATCCGGGATCTTGAGCCTTCTAGAATCGGCGTCATCGGCGCTGGGAGCCGCCGCGCCCGACATGGCGGGGCGCGCACGCGGCAGGCACGCGCACCACGCTCGCCACTCTCGCTCGCTCGCTCGCCCGCCACGCTGCACACGGGCCGGGGGGAAGGCGAACACTGGCGGGGGACCGCTCGAACCTTGCCGCGCTGAACGTGGCGGCGCGGGTTAAAGGAAACGACGGGTGGGGGGCGGGGTCGAGGGGTGGGGGCCGCGGCGGTGACGGCGGCTCGCCCTCGAAACCCAAGAAACGCGCCTTGCCATTTCCGGTTTGCACACGGGCCGTCGCGCCGCCACCGGAAGTCGAGAAACCCCGCGTGTTTTTTTTGTTCCCGTTGCTGTATCGGCATCGCGCGTGTGGTGTGTTTTTTGTAAGCGCTTTGTCGGCCTTTATCATTGCCGTCGCTTTTACGCGGGATTCTCCGGTCGCCGCGCCAATTCCATTTTTAACTTCGATGGAATATTTTTTTGGCTAAATGAGAAATGATTGGTCCGTTTTGCCGCCGCCTCATTTGCATAGCGCGGTGGGGGCGCGGCGCCTCCCAATGGGGGCGCGGCGACGCCCACACCCCTGGCCGCAGCCAATGGGCGCGAGCCTCGCTGACGACACGTGACGTATAAAAGGTGGCTGCGCGATCGGCCCGGGCTCTTTAAGTGACAGCGCCGTTTCGCTGTCGGCACGTGAGGAGCCGGGCTCTGGGCGCTCTCGCTGTAGTCTCACTAACTCGCTCAGCGCAAAGCGGCTCAAAGCAATCCGTAGCGACAACCCGGCGAAGAAGAACAAGACGCGAGAGCAGCAGCCGCCACCAGCCGCCAGCGCAAGAAAGCTTCAATCGGCAGCAACTTGCTATAAGCAAACAGCAAGCTTCGGCGATAACCAATTAAGCTAATTGGCTGCACGCAACGAAGAGGAGCCATGGCTGATACCGCGGTTGACACCACGACTGAGACGGCAACGAAGGTATTTGTTCTTTTGCTTAGTATGCGAGGCCACTTTTCTCTCGTGGTGGCGTGTGTGTGTGTGTATTTGTAACGATGTGGCTATCTGTCGGCTTTGCAACACGCGCTACACCTGCGCGGTGGGTGGTGGGTGGTGTAGTAAATGCCACTCGGAAACTGAACCCTACGACGGGCAAGCGAAGCGTCCGGAGGAGGAGGAGAGGCTCCACAATAGTTTTGTGAACGACGAAAAGTGGAAGAGTTTGGGAGCGAGGCGATTGGCGGACTTTTCCCCACTTGCCGCTGCTGTGGATTCATACATTCGTGGTCCGCTTCTTTAGGAGGGGCTTTTGTGAACATCTTTCACCGCCACCTACCACCAACGCGCGCTAATAAAGTGCGCTCGTTTTGGACCTCGCTACCACCCGCTTGTGGACTTTTATCCGTAGGTTTGAGGGTTTTGTAAGTGTTTGTTATGGGGTGGATGCGGATAGTTGGTGGGTTATTTCTGCGTAATGGGGTTTGTGTGGTTTCAATGGGTTTGCTTTAAAATGCGAGAACGTTTTGCGCGCCACTCCACGTGGTCCTGTCTCCGAAGACAAAGATCACCCGTATAGTCTTCAGACTGTTGGGGGCAAGTCCTGTTAGCGATCACCTATTAAGGTCGGCACGGCACACGGGGGAGGTGGGTGGTCAGCACCGCGCCCGGCCGCCTTTGTCTCTCCCCCCCCNATGCCGATGTTTATAACACCGCACCAGGTTACAAATTTAAGGCTGAGTCGACCTCGTGGGAGGTCCGGAACCGGCTCAAGATATTCGCCACCAATATTGGCTGCGAGCGCGATTCAAACCTCGTGTGGCCGCCGATTCGTAGCGCAGCGCGCTAACCACTGCGCCACCACTCCCCAACATGCCCGCGTCTCCACTCCACGCTCGCCATGCTGCACGAGAGAGGGCACTTGGCATATTCATACCACACTGCGTACACGACAGCCGCTAGCTACTACTACAGGCACTACACCGCATGCAAGTACGCATGGCACGCGTGCTACCTATATAGTGTGCACACTTGTTCAGGTTAATTAAACACAAGTTTGAATTAACGTGTTTCAGCCTCGTTCGCATTGTGTAGAGGTCATCGTTTGTGGTCGGGTCCCAGTGGCTTGGTGGAGTTTCTGCGGGGAGTCCGCGTTTGGGGAGTGCTCGTGTGGGGGGGGGGGTCTCTGTGTGACGGCTGCCGCTCGCTTGCTACTACGGGTAGAAGAAGACGAAGCAGCGCTGCGTGTTGGGCGACAGCGGCGCTCTGGGCGCACAGGTGCAGCGGCACCGGCGGCAGCCTTGCAGCGGTCGTAGTGGCAGCCGTGTCGTGTGTGGTGGTGGTGGTGATGGTGTTTTAATTCTACACGGTGTAATCAACGCGGTGTGCTTGTTGACGCAGTGAGTAAGTGGCGAGTGAATGTTAACGTGGGTGGTGGTGGTGGTGCGCGTTACGTGCAATGTTGTGTTCGTCCTTGGCTTCTCAATGTGTGGTCCGCGTGCATTTATACGGCGGAGGCCACCAACCCACACGCAGCTTCCAACAGGGACGTCTCGCCCACTCCACAGTGGAGGGGCCCCCTCCCCACCACGACGCCCCCCCCCCCCACGTGTAACTTTAAATTCGCTTTCCCGCGTAAACCCAACGCGAAAATCGCCACCCCCCCCCCCAGTTAGCGATGGGGTTTTTCCCCCTTCGCGCTCGATGTGGCGCTGCTGCTGCCGTGGGAGAGGCATGTGCGCTGGGTTCGTGGTGCACGGGGGAGCACACCACACACACACCACCACTACACCACACACACACCACTACACCACACACACACCACCACTACACACACCACCACCACTACACCACACACATACACGCATGGTGCACGCTTTAGTAGAGTACTCAAACCCCCACGTTTAAACCTCCCCCCCCCCCCATTCGTTTGAGTTAGAGATGGGGGCGGAGAGAGAAATGATAATGATGATCATAAATTGTCTCTACTTTAAGCGGCCTTTCTTTTGTTGTGGCACTAGACGACGTCGCACACATTGCATCGCGTGTGATTGTTACTAGGCACGGGTTTGCATTGTGCGCGCGTCTGTACATAAATAGGCGCTCGCCAACACACCGCGTATGCTATATACAGAGCACGTGTTTATGCTGTGGCATACATCGGAGAGAGACAAAGGCGGCCGGGTGTGGTTTCTGGCCACAACCACCCAGCTCATTGCGCCGTGCCGGTCCTAAATAGGTGCTCGCAAACAGAACTCATTCTCCCAACCGCAGCGTGTACGGCTCACGGGGATAGACATTTGCTGTTGGCTGTATAACACAACACACCCACACCACGCGGGGCTGTGTGGCAGTCTCGTACTCCCATAGACTTGCATTGACGACAGTGCGCTCAGTCACCAACCCCGACCACTGCGCTGGCGTGGCCGAGTTCGACTCGGGGGGGGGGGGGTCACGTTCAGTCGATTCCGTGGAGGTGAAGACGTGTTGGAGCAGGCGGCCCGTGCCGACACCGCGTGTGCGAGTTAGCCGTGCGCAGGGGGGGTTCCTGTGCGAGTGCACACCGAGTGAGTGTGGTGGTGGTGGTCGTGCCTGACGGCGCGTCTGGTACAGAATGTCTCTTGTCCCCGTGGCGCTTCTTGTGTGCGTGTCGGTGCCGCGCGAGTCAATCGAGAAGCAGTCGCGAGTAGCAGCTCTACCGCGGTGGTGGTGGTGGTGGTGCCGTGGGCTGGTTCCTGGCGGCGGTGCTGAATCTCGTAGCGCAGATCTGTCGGCCCCAGACACGCGGCCGGTGGTCGTCTCTCCCCTCTGTGCGCGCGGACCCCCCCCCCCCCCCGAGGCTGGGTCCCATTAGTGGCGTCTGGTTCCTCGTGGGGCTCCCCGCCTCTTGTTAAACTTCATGTATCCACCACCCAGGGAGACCACCCCGTGTAACATTGACTACCCCCCAAAACCTTCCCTTGGAAGAACCCCCCTCTAAAAATCCCATCTTGCCCGTGCGTTTGTGGAGCGAAACCGGCCTCATTGCACAAACTCTCTCTCCACGCGCGCGCCACTAACGCCGCGTGGTGTGGAGGCGCGCCAGGGGTCATTGCGAGCCGCATTAGTTGGCCACTGGACGTGTACACCGGCGCGCATGGCGGGGGGGGGGNTCCCATATTTAACCTCGCCACAAGCGTCCGTGCCCTTTATTCGGCCACGGCGGCTGTATTCACGCAACCGAGCAAAGTGTGAGCGCCCCTTTATTGACTTGTAACACAACCAACATCGCACGTCTGTGTCGCCCCACCACTCTCATCGTGAGTAGCGTGGGGGTGAGGGGGGGCCCCCCTTTTTATTTGACCGCCCTGTGCGTCTCAAACGTCGGGTGGACAATCGCGCCCGCCCGCCGTGTGTTCTGGCCGGCCCCTCGCTCGCTCGCTGCCGTGCCCCGTCAACCCCGCGGGTTGACATTGCTGCAAGGCGGCAGCAGCATCAGCGGGCGCGGCGCGTGGGTGCGCTCTGCAAGCCGCGTGCCGGCGGGGGAGCCGCAGCTGCAGGGCTTCTGCAGCTGCGGGGTCGTTTTGCCGCCCCCAACGCCATCGGCAGGCATCCTCTTCTTGGGCGCGCTTGCAATTCAACTTTTGTTGTTGGCATAGAATACACGTGCCCCCCGCCCAATCGGTTTTTGTTGGGTTTACCCCCTTTTTTAGGTAGAACAAGTGGTGTGTGTGTGGAGCATCGCGCGCGAGCTGTGTTGTTTAAGCGGTGTTCACGTGGCCCCCGCTGGGGTAGTGGGAGATTTGCGTGGAACTTATTTATCCGCGACTCGGCGGCGGGCCACCGAATTTGCGCACGTTTAATTTGTGTTGCCACCGAGCTGATAATAGGAATGTGGATAACCCCCCCCCCCCCCGCGATTTTCGCAGATAATAGGATTTGCGGATTGAAAAAATATACATCGCTTGCGATTGTAGTGAACATTTGCAGATATTCGGACAAATTCCCTCCTTATCCACGGTTATCGCGGATAAATGGATAATAGCGTATTTAATGGGATGGTGTATAATCTGTCGAATTATCAGTTTTATCCTCGCGGGGTTTTTAAATACATTTTAATTGTAAAGGTTTTTAAATTGTTAATGGGTTTTTTTTTCCCGCCAATTGCTTAGGGGGGAGGGGGGTGTTGGTGCTGGGGTCGTAGCGCACAGCCCAGGGGCGCAGTGGGCGGTTTCGCAAAAAAAAAACTCCTTCCAATGGACAAACCCCCGTGGCCTCCACTACCCACCCACCTACCTCGCTCGCTCGCTATTTAAAGTAAAGTGAACGAGAGAGAGGGAAAAACACACGCTCGCTTAAAAGTATTTAATGTCACGCAGCCTTGGGGTTGTCTGTTGGCCCGAGTCGGGGTGCAGGAGGGGGCGGTCTCATCTCGCCTAAGAATCGCCAAATGTTGGGAGACCCTGGGACAAAAATCATTATTGCAAATGGGACCAATTTGCTCATTAGCTTTTGTGGCACTTAATAGAAACACATTTTAAATGTAAAAAAAAATCTGCTTGGGGTACAACTAAATTTTCACCTTTATTGTAAATGCACGACAGTTCCAGGGGAGAAGCCTCGCTTTTTTTTTAAAGAGTAGTTTCCTACATTGGCATGTTTGGCAGATGACTTTTATGTGAACGCTTTAAGTGTGTAAGGAAACCACCACCGACTCCATTATATGGGCAACTCAAATAATGGCTCGGGCAGGTCGGCCACCACCACCAACCCCGGCTGTTATGATCCAAAAAAAAAACACGCGGTCGCATCTCCTCGTCTGCTGCGTGAGCCACCAACCCCCGTCCAAAAAACGCGACTTTAGTTTTTCTTAACACAAGCAGCGCTTGCTCCCTCGCTAGTTCGCTCAGTAAAAGCGCGCACCACGCCCGGTCCTTTAAAGGGCTCGCGTCTCCAGCCCTGTGAGAAAGGAGCAAAAAAGAATCTTCCCCCCCCCCCCTTGTGTGTGTGCTGCGCTATTGGCCGTGGTGGCTGGCTGGGTTGGGGAGGAGGAGGAGGTTGGTGGTGGTGGGGGGAAGAGTCGAGGTGGTCGCTTCGGTTTAGTGTGGGCGGGCTGCAGAGACGCGTGGGCCGGAGCCGATTGGCCGACGGTGCGCGCTCATCACCCCCCCACCACCACCACCACCAAGCCGCCGCCTCGCTGTGGCGGCGGCTCGGGGCGCGACCATCTGCGGCCTCCCTCCCCACCTCCCCCACGTCAACCCCAACGCTGCTCTCGATAATGGTGGGGGGGGGGCAGACGTGCACCCGGGCAACCCAACCCTCAATGGGGGGGCGGCCCGTGCCATTGTCCCACCGCCGCAGCAGCAACAGCGGCGGCAGATTGGACCCGGCGGCAGATGTCGCCTTTGTGTCGACGAAACCCGATGCTGCCCGAGCGGCCGCCCGCCCGCCGGCTGCAATGGCAGCGGCAAGCAGCCCCCCCCTCCTCATCGCCCTCGAACAATGATGTTTATTGTTCGGAGTAGCGATCCTTTCGAGAGGAGCCCGCGAGCGTTTTGTCAGCGCCAATGATGAAAAAAAATAAAGGCTTTGTTTAAAAAAAAGTTTTTACCCCCCTCCCTTTGCCCAGACGTGAGGTTAATTTAAACAGGTGCGTCAATTGCGCGGGTTTTTATGAATTTCTGGCGAGTTGTACGGGGGGGAGGGGGAAGGGATTTTGTGCCTGGGCGTTGGATATAAACGCAAGCTTGCGGGAGAGTAAGCAGTGTGTTTACCAAGAGATCAACAGTTTCGTGACAAAAGTTAATCTAGTTTTTGCCATTGATTTCTATGATTTGCACCTGCATAGGAAGTGTCCGAATCGTAAATGAATCCGCGCTGCTCTCGGCATGCCGAGACCCACCCTTAACACGGCCGTTGCGATTGTCCTCGCCGCAGGACCTCAAGGACCTCAAGAACAAGAAGGAGGAGGTGGTTGCCGAAGAGGAGGACAGCCAAGATGCCCCCTCCAATGGCGCCGAGGTAACTCCTGGGACCAGCCCCGCGCTGGTATCTCTCTCGCGCAGCCTCGCATTTCCCTGACCACTCGTGCACCCCGTGCCAGGGTGCCCTCAACACATGACCTCTCTCTAACCTCCATTCCACCTTCTCGTGTGCAGGACGAGAATGGAGAAGGAGACTCTGAAGAAAATCCAGAGGATGTGGACGAGGAGGAGGAGGCTGACGAAGAGGGTAAGTGGTGCAATTACAAATCTTTCCCGCTTGTATTCGTGTTGTGCTGTTGGCAAAAAAAACCTTGTTGAGAACATCCATTTGAGATTGTCATGGTCGCTCGCCATCACCTGTAGATTGCTGTCTTGAAACTGTCACCCGAATACTGTTGATGTTTCTTTAATACGCCTCAACCTCACCTTCTTTTGGGCCTGGAATGGGCTTTTCATATAGCAATAAAAACCTATCTTTTTCTCATCTTGCAATACTGGGAATTGACATGCCTAATATAAAACGGGGATTCTTGTGCAGTCATGGGTGACCTGGCTGAGATGGTTAACTTTCTCTGCTATGCTTGAGAACCCGGTCTAATCACGTGTGGCTGAAACCCAGACACCACAACCCAACCAATTGCTCCAGCACGGCAATTATCCACCACCTCCCCGCACTCAACATGACTCTCCTCCCCTTCACAGGGGACGCTGATGAAGTAGACGACGACGATGATGACGAGGAAGACGACGATGAAGCGCCCTCAAGTAAACGTCCAGCGGAGGAGGATGAGGTACTGACGGCTGCGTTGGAAGCACTGTGGCTCTGCCATGGGTTGTGGTGGGGTGGCTTCGGCAACGTGGTTGGAGTGTTGAGGCTGTGTGCGTGCACATATGTCTGTTGGTCGCTATTTAAATCGTGGGAAGGCTGCCCCCTGTTGCAACTCCGCTGGCAATTGACGCAGACGCAACAATGTACGGCAGCTCCGCCGAGGGCTAATGCCGAGTCAATCGCAGTCGGCGGCAGTGCGGTTGGCTTGTCTGAACCGTCGTCGCGTGTTAGGTGCGCTGTCGACTCTTGGACTAAGAATTGTCTCTTCTCTACCCCCCCTACCCCTTGTCGTGTTTCAGGACGAGGCGGACAAAAAGAAACAGAAAACTGAAGACAACGGTGATTCGGTGGAGTCCTAAGGGGGAATACTGGGAAATAAAACTAAATTGGGAGGGGGAAAAGGAGAGGAGTGGGGGGGATTTGGTTCCCTTTTTTGCGCCGTCCAAAACCTGTTCCCCTGCCCCGCCACTGCTAGGGCTACCGAGTAGTGGGTGCATTTCTCTTTGTTGGTTTTTTTTATTGGCATAGTCTATATTTTTAAAAATAACAATAACCAGCCCACACTGGAGTTGCTGCAGCCTTTTTGTTTTAAAAAATAAAGTACACCTTCCACCATCACCCCCCCCCTCCTGATTTTAGAAACGTTTTCAATGAAATAAAAACGACACAAATGCAAATAACAAAAAGGGTTTTTTTGTATACCTATTTATTTTATACCACAACCGAGGGCTCTCGATGTGCACAAAAAAGGGACGTTGGGAGGTGCAGCCAGAGGAGAAGGGGGGGGGGGNAAACGGGGTGGGGGGNAGATGGATTTTGTTAGGAAGCGGTGAGAGTGGATCCGCGATGCAGCCCAATTTACCCGGTAGCCCCTGCAGGGGGGTGGGGGAGCGGTGCCATGCCCCTCTTAAATTTTTTTTGTCCGTCCCTTGCTTTTTATTTGGGGGGGGGGGGGGNTTAAGGAAAGGAAAAAACTAAACTTGTATCATTCCTTTAATTTTTTATTTTATTTCTTTTCTTTATGTAAAGAATCACGTAGGCTAAACTTGCGTTGGGTCGTGTTATTGGAAACACGGGCCAAAGATGTTTTTAAGTACTGTCGTTGAAAAAAAAATCAGGCCCAACTCCTGTGTGAAACAACAACCAACAACAAAAAGAATGGTTTTCTTTTGGATGTATTTGTAATGTAGTCTGTTAATAAAATTTGACAAAACGCCGTGCTCTGTTCTTCATTGTGAATTGCACAATAACACTGCCCCAATAAAGTCCATCAGAACATCACAAGCCCCGCAACGCTGTCCATCTCCACTGACAAAACGCCGTGCTTTCTGTTCTTCATTGTCAATTGCACAAAAACACCGCCCCAATAAAGTTGGCACCAAGACTCCCGTCAGAACATCACAAGTTCCGACTCGGATGCCCGTTCCCCACTGGGGATGGGCAATGTGAAATCTTCCACCACTGGATGCAAGCCTGCCAGTGAAAGATGAAATACTGCACGATGCACATTTTGCATACAAAGTGAAATTTTTTGACTCGTTTGTTTAAACTCGCTATGTAATTAAGTTCACGCGAGGGTTTGTGGAATGAGACTCGTTATTAAATACGTCTTTAGCTGCGTGACATCACTGGAAAACAACTCCCACCATCTTACAAACCTCGGTGGCCATTTTATGTTTGCCCATGGAGTGAGACGCATCTCGCTTTGTGTTGGGGGGGGGGGGGCACTCGGTACACCGGCCGTAAGGCCACTTGCCACGAGTCGCCCATTGCCCTCGCAATGCGGACAGCACAGAGGCATCGCGCCTCGCCAGGTGTCGTGGGGATTTCCATGGATGTGGGAATTCTCGTGAGATGGGGGGGGGGCCGTCGATGAATGGTGATGACTCCGTGTGTGGCCGCTAGCGGGCGCCATGCCGCAGTGTGGACTGCATCGACAAGGTTATTTAAACACGAGGGTGTTTGTCACTGCAGTAGGCGTGGGCCCTGGCACGCACTCGCACGAAACCAGTTCCGACTTCCTAGCAGCACTCCGGGCTGCACGTATTTGTTGTCGGACGCAAAAGCTGTAGTGGGTGGCCACCCAATGGGAAGGGGGGGACAAACACGGTCCGGGTGGCTGGTGTGGTGTAACGTCGACCATATCGCCCCTCGCCTTGCTGTTCGGGGCTCGCAAGGGACTTGCGTCCACACCGAGGCCCCCACGAGGTCCCCGGAGTTGCCGATGCGTGGCACGGTCCATGGGCCACGACAAACGCGTGCGGTAGTGACACGGCACAACCACCACCAACAACAACACCGCGGTAGTGACACCCACAGCACCACCAACACCGCGGTAGTGACACCCACGGCACAACCACCACCACAACACCGCGGTAGTGACACCCACGGCACAACAACCACCACCAACAACACCGCGGTAGTGACACTCACGGCACAACCACCACCACCAACAACAACACCGCGGTAGTGACACCCACGGCACCACCAACACCAACACCACCAACACCGCGGTAGTGACACCCACGGCACAACCACCACCACCAACAACACCGCGGTAGTGACACCCACGGCACAACCACCAACACCACCACCAACAACACCGCGGTAGTGACACCCACGGTACCACCACCACCAACACCGCGGTAGTGACACCCACGGCACAACCACCACCACCAACAACACCGCGGTAGTGACACCCACGGCACAACCACCACCACCACCAACACCGCGGTAGTGACACCCACGGCACCAACACCAACACCGTGGTAGTGACACCCACGGCACCACCACCAACAACACCGCGGTAGTGACACCCACGGCACCAACACCGTGGTAGTGACACCCACGGCACCACCACCAACAACAACACCGCGGTAGTGACACCCACGGCACCAACACCGCGGTAGTGACACCCACGGCACAACCACCACCACCAACAACACCGCGGTAGTGACACCCACGGCACAACCACCACCACCACCAACACCGCGGTAGTGACACCCACGGCACCAACACCAACACCGTGGTAGTGACACCCACGGCACCACCACCAACAACACCGCGGTAGTGACACCCACGGCACCAACACCGTGGTAGTGACACCCACGGCACCACCACCAACAACAACACCGCGGTGGCGGTGGTGCTGGAAAGCCAGTAGCCGTGATGAACAACATTACCGTGCGGATCTCATAGCAAGGGGGGGGGGGGGCTTTTCCGCGTGGAGTTTGGACGTCTGTGCAAATAAAACAATTGCTTTATAGCTCCTCGGAATCCTCGAGTATAAATGAAGATTTCTCATTCTTGTATGCTACCCCCCCCCTTTCGCCGTGCTCTGCACGTGTTGCCTCCGCGTTCTCCCGATGCCAAACAATCAACTCCTGTGGCCGCTCTTGGGCGACGAACATCCCGATGCTGAGAAATTCCCTTCGCAATGACTCCCTTAGGGGATTTGCCGTTTACAACACGCGCTCCATGTACTGCATATACAACATCACCGCCCTCCGCCCCCTCGAATTGCCGAAAACTTGGCAGGACTTTCAAGAAGAAGAAGAGAATAAGAGTCGTGACATTGCGAGACCATTCCGAGTCGGCAGTCGTCACCACTGACGAGCGCGTGGTTGAGTGGCGCACGTGGACTAGGACTCTACCGCAACACGTGTTCGCGTATAGTAGAGCGCGTGTGTGTGTCAGCGTACTCCGCACATGTGTTGACATGTGCACACACGTGTGTAGTTGTACACACGGTCTGTGAGAACACGACAACACAACCGACCGAGTTAAATTCCCGGCACGCGGCTCATGGCAGTGGCGAGTAATACCTGAACCAGTCCCTGAGTCAGTGTATGACACACACTGACACGCCAGCACTGTAGAGTAGTACACACGTGTACAGGTGTGGCGTGTGACGTGTTACACGTGTACAGGTGTGGCGTGTGACGTGTTACACGTGTACAGGTGTGGCGTGTGGCGTGTTACACGTGTACAGGTGTGGCGTGTTACACGTGTACAGGTGTGGCGTGTGACGTGTTACACGTGTACAGGTGTGTGTGTGGCGTGTTACACGTGTACAGGTGTGACGTGTTACACGTGTACAGGTGTGGCGTGTGACGTGTTACACGTGTACAGGTGTGGCGTGTGACGTGTTACACGTGTACAGGTGTGGCGTGTGACGTGTTACACGTGTACAGGTGTGTGTGTGGCGTGTTACACGTGTACAGGTGTGACGTGTTACACGTGTACAGGTGTGGCGTGTGACGTGTTACACGTGTACAGGTGTGTGTGTGGCGTGTTACACGTGTACAGGTGTGGCGTGTTACACGTGTACAGGTGACAGGTGTGTGTGGCGTGTTACACGTGTACAAGTGTGGCGTGTTAAACGTGTACAGGTGTGGCGTGTTACACGTGTACAGGTGTGTGATTAGTAGTACATGTGTGAGTAATCTGGTACACGTGTGAGAGCTGGTGGACACGTGTGTGATTAGTAGTACACGTGTGATTGGTGTGGTACACACGTGTCTGTGTGAGAGCTGGTACACGTGTGTGATTAGTAGAAACGTGTGAGTTGTCTGGTAGATACGTGTGACCGATCTGCCTGCCTGCAGACCTCCACGCTGCTGTAATTCCTGTAGTTCGCGTTATTCGACTGTCTCAGTTGCTTTGTTGCCACAAGAACGAGAGGCTATTTGTGGACTCGTTTGTTGGTTCCAAACGTTTCTCCCTGTGGCTCACTTAATTATGATGCGTGTACAGTACAGCCCTCTTGGCAATCCACTGCTGGATGAGAGCCCTCCCCACGCTGTGCGCTTTCGAGGAGGTATTTTGTTTTTTTTTGCCATACTTCACCACGCTGGTCAGTACATTGTTGGGTGAAGGCAGGCAGCAGTCGTGGGAGCATAGAACGTACAGCACAATCGTCGAGTTTCGTCGCACTGCCCTTTGCTGCTGATGCTGCTGCTCACCACATACCAGCTCCGGATGATGACAAACACGGGACAAACATCGGCAGCATCAACATCTCGGGAGGGTGAGTCGGGGTTGCTTAAATGGGCGACCACCGTGCATAACAGGTATTACAGCGCCGTGGGGTGCACAGTGTCAGCCCAAGGGCAGCAGAGGTAGCAAACTCCATTATTGTACCGTACCGTAGGAGTTCTATGGTCCAACGCCTATCACCCTGCCGTCTTCACGACCCGCCACTGCCCTGCGTGGTCAAGTACGGTGACGTTACGGGGGGGGAGGCCGCTATCCAGCAGTGGAGTGGCTGTGTATATGTTGACGTCTGGGCGGTGACACTGCCCAGGGGTGGCGCGTCGTCGTTTGCTGCGGAGGTTCGCGGGTTGAGATGTAGAGCGGCCGCCCCGGTTAATGGTGGCGGGTGTAACAACCAACGCAATTCTATGGGCCGTCCGCTTCACAGTTAACGTTCAACTACAACAAAAACAAATCCATAATAAGGTTGATTTTTTTTTGGGGGGGGGGGGGGTTAGATCGCGTAAATATACATGTGTCGTTAAACCCACCACCACCCGATACGGCCAATTAGTTAACAAACAAAAAACCCTGTATTGTGATATTTGCCGCGAAAACCTACGTGTTCAAACAAACAAATCCCTTGACATCATCCGCAAGAGAAATCGTTATGTGCCGGCGCCGTCAGGGGAGAACATTTTTTTCCCAAATCTCGAAAATGACACAATTGGGGTTATACGCGGCAAACATCACCCCCCCTATTGGCAGATTAATACCCCAGGTCACTCATGCAAACGGTGCTCTCACCCTGGGTCTAGTCAGTCCTCGCTCACCTGGTTGAAACTAAATCGGAGTCTATATTTAGACTGGAGGAATCCGATGAGCCATCAAGCTCTTTTTTCCACAAGTCCAGTCGGTAGATACACTGAAATTGACTTGGAACGACCACCGATGAAGCTCCAGCTACTTGCGTGTCCGGTCCTGGCTGGGCCAGTCAGTGCTTATGTAATGGCAATAGAGACTGCATGCGGTGTGAGGGGACTGGTGGCCACGGGAGGTAATGACAGGGGCATCAGTTGTGAGCACGAAGGGACTGGTGGCTAAGGGAATATTCGAGAAGGGAGCGGGGTCAGGCGACGGATGAGGACGGTGGAGTCTGCCGGTAGAGGGAGCGTCTAGAGTCAGCGAGAATGATCGAGAAGGGGGGCGTGGCCTCGGTCGGTATATAAGGGGAGATGCGCGTTGGACTCGGGGCTGTTGCGGTGGGGTGTCTGCCTGATGTCAAGTGAACGTGTCTTCAATAAAGTGCCATCTCAAGAGAAGTGTGTCAAATCGTCACTACACGTTGATTGCTACGATCTCCCTCATTTACCGTACTCACGGCACACGAATTTAATTTGTGAGCTGATGAGATTTTGGGCGAACGGCCAATATTCAGCTCTTCCCCTCCTCCTTTCGGCGAATGTAATGAGACGGAACAAATGCGAAAGAGACAATACATTGGGGTAGATAAGACAGGGAAAACGTGCTCGCACAAACAAGACGAGCGAGATCTATCTGCTTGTGCGTGCTATTTAATTAGCAATGGCGTTACGTTTCAAGCTTCACGACTTCTGGGTAATCAACAGGGTACTGTCGCTCTTGTCCCATGACCAATAGCCACCGAAATGCGCCCGACGTCGACAGATATCAGAATGTCATTCTCACTGGAGGAATCCGATGAGCTACAAAGCTCTTGTTCACAGCTGTCCAGTAGATTTAAAGATCCTGGGAGTGTTTGGATGGGCCGACCAGGATGCACAACAGGTTGCTATAGACTGCGGGGGAAACGCGGTTGGGCAGCCGAGACCGGTGCAGCGAAACCCATTGTTGTACTGTACATCTATGCACCCCACCACCATCATCATCGAGATGGGACCCACACAGGCGACCCGGTAAATAATGTATTGATGGCGATGATGATGCTGATGCATCACGTGCTTCTGCCAATACATCGTCTTGATTCATAGCATGTTTTAAAATCGTGCAATTCTGAATCTTGGCACGTGCATGAGCGAGCCGTCACAATGGCCCTGTGCACACACTGACCGCACGCACGCGCGCAGTGTCGCGGGTGGCGGGTTACAAGCCGCGTGATTATACCCGCAGCTGCGTCCAATTCACAGCAGTTGAAGCGAGAGCACTTTTTTCCCGGGCTATTTGTCTTTTGTCGTGTTTGTTGACTCTCTCTCTATGCTACTCGGCCGAAGGTCGCTTTTATTGTCGCATAAAAGCGGACGGAGGGAGGGGGAGATCCTGAAATAACCAACAATGTCATTATATTATTATTATCCAGGAAACAAAAGCAGACTCGGCGACTCCAAGACTCGTCTGGACGAGGATGCTGCCGCGGGGAGGTTTTACCAATTCCTCTATCGGCGTGTTAATTAATTAGTGTCGGATCCAATTAAATAAATCTTGCCATTTTGGGACCACCTCCCTCTTGGGACGTCCGTAGATCCGCCTCTTGTCACAGGCCGATGGTGGCCATTCCACGTTTCTACGGCCGAGGACGGCCTCTGCACAACAACAGCACAGCACAGCAGTCACTTCTCGCGCTCACGACTATAGCGAGCCCGAAGGCGATGCTTGAGCAAGGTCACCCTGACCCGGATAGTAACTCATACGTGCAATCTCTCACTGTGCTGCCGTTTGACGACGGTACACGTTTAAAATGTAAAGGTTATATAATGTCCCTTCGCTCACACGGCCTGTTAGCAACTCAACGCGCATGCGCCGTGTCACGTCTCTAAAGCTAAGCAGGCGCTGAGCCTGCGTAGCAGCGCACGGGTCACGTGGGTCGCCGTGCACGCCGTGACGTCATAGGCGGCCTCGAAGGCCACGTGACGGCCACGTGCGGAGGGGCAGCAGACGTGCAGAAATTTAAATTGTTGTACTGCACTTGTATCTCCCCCCGCCTCCACGTCTTCGCTAACCCCCCCCCACTTCACCCCACATTAACCAACGGATACTGACCGGTGTGGTGAAGTATGGTCAAATTAATAACCCCACATGGTGTGGGGGGGNTCTCAATCCAGCAGTGGCTTGACCAAGGGCAATACGGGTACACGTGCGTGGTTGTCGCCCAGTATCTAAGGAAGCGCGGTGTGTGCACCGAGTGAAGAGTTTCCGCCGGTTCACGGTGACGACTCTAAAGTTGGCTGGATGCGTTGTTGTTGTGACCGGCGGGGGGGGGGGGGAGATGCTTAATGGAATAATCATAATAATTGATTAATGATACCGATTCGTAGAGCTGATCATGCACGCCACCGATGTGTTTCGACTCGTTGAGTGTTGTGTAAAGAGTGGCGTCGCAGTGGTTAGCGAACTGCGGCTGTTGTACTTGGCGACCTGGGGTGGATTCCCCCGGCCACGGCTACCATCAGTGGCGAGTGATATCTGAATCGGTGCCTTGAGTCCTTCACTACCAACCCGCACTCACGGGCGTGGTGAAGTATGGCCAAACAACCGCCCCGCCACGGCGAAACACGGCCCGACCTTAATCCAGTTGTGGTTTAAAATTATATATATAAATCGCGGTTGTGGAACACGCCAAGCGGCCGTAACAACCAGCACGAGTATTAAAGGTGTAACAGGTAACATCATCGTGGGCGATGGTAACGACGATCAATAATGGTTTGACGCGATTCCTTCCATCCACTGATTTTAAATCGATTTTTTCCCAGACTATAAACTGGAGGAATCCGATACAGACGTCCACCATGAATCGCGCCGATTCGTCGAATCGCGAGGGAAGGAATGAATTAATGAACGAGGCGGTGGAACGAAGTAGGAATGAAAGATGCTGGCGGGGGGAGGCGATTAGTGGGGGGGGGGNAAATCACGTGACACGCTACAATGGAGGGTCCCCAACCCTCCCCTCCCCGCCCCACCCCTCAGCACGTACCACCTCCCCGCCCCCTCCCCCAAAGCCGGGTAATAAATAATTAATCACAGCGTCACGTGACGCGGCGTGGGCGCGCAGTCCCCGCTTGAGCCGCTGGGGGGAGGGTTGGATGGATGGGGAGGATAGGGGAGGGGGATAGGGGAGGGATAGGGGAGGGGGATGGGGAGGGATAGGGAGGGGGATGGATAGGGGGGATGGGGAGGGTAGGGGAGGGGNATTGGGGACGGATGTGGGATGGATAGAGGGGGATGGATGTGGGAGGGAGGGGAGGGNTGGATGTGGGAGGGAGGGGTGGATGTGGGAGGGCTGTGTGGGCGAGGGGAGGGAGTGGGGGAGATGGATGGGAGAGGAGCGACTTGTCCGAGCCAGCCTCATCCAATGAGACAATTAGACCCCATTTAGAGCGTCATTGTCTCTTGCAAGAGGGATCGGGGCGGCCGTTGTGTTGCATGACACTTAAGCGAATGACAAAACCGGTAAAAGTCGGTTTGCTGGACGTATAGAAATGTATAGCGATTAACGCGCTTAGCTTTTCAACTCAGAAACAGAGAGGCTGATGCCCCGTGGTGTAAAAAGGTTGGCGCAATAGACTTTCCATCCGGTTCGATTCCACCTCCTGGCGCTGCAGTTTAAACAATGGGGACGTTTACATCATGAGGCCTCCTTTGCCAGTAACAAAATATAATAATAGGGTTTTCCCCCCCCNTTTTTTTCTGGCAACAAAACAGAAACCTTTTTTTACAGGGAATCATGTTTACATTAACCACAATACTTGTGGTCAGAATGAAGGAAAGCTGTCTCTGGTGTGGACCATCTTCTTGGTTCTTTCAATTTCAAGGACAATGAAAACATCAGTGTTTTTTTGTTTACATTCTGACCACAGGTATTGTGGTTAATGTAAACACGATTCCTTGTAAAAAGGTTTCATTTTTGTTGCCAGAAAAAAGGGGTAAAAAAACTATTATTAATGGTACGTTTCTTGAATGCCCTATAACCTCTGTCCCACCTCGCATTATACATTGATACGCCACAGTTGATCGGCAGGGGTGGTGGGTCAAAATGTGGGTAACGCTTACCTGATCCAACCGCACCTCCGATTAGCACGGTTGGCTACGTACGGTGCGAACGAAGTTCAAGATACATGCAATGCCCGGTCAGTGTGGAAGAGGACAACAAATACCCTCTTAGCGGAGTCCCTCCATCCAGCAGTGGCATAGGCAGGGCAGGGGTTGCACACTTATCTTGTATTTACCCCGTGGCATTCCGCCGTGCGGTTGTTCGTGCTGGCCAATGGGTGACCTCATTACTACACTTCCACTGGAATTGATTACCGCTTCCTGGCTTCCAGAATCGATTCTGAAAAAGGTTACCGGTTTGCGGGTTACCCTTTCACAACCCCAGTACAGTAGCGGACGCGTCATAATAATAACATTCACGACATGTATTCATATACAGGCATCATAACGTTTCAGTTCGAGGAGCGGTGGCGCAGTGGTTGGCGCACGGATCAATGAACCCGGCAAACTGACAATTAGCCGTCTGAACCGGTGCAGCAGTAGACCGATATAGGTTTGCTAAATTATTAGAATTACCAAGTCAGATCGATACAATTGGTACAGATTTGTGGGAAGCCGCCACTAGTTGTTGCTCATGGAAGCCCTGATGAGCACATCCCCCATACTGGTTTCACCAGGTTCGTTGTTTGTATAAATCCGAAAGCTGTCTCACATCAGCAGTATTAATTGATACGCCACATTACATGAATTCCACATTACATGCACACAGCACACAAAGATCCCTCGTATAGCCTTAACAGGCTGTTAGGGCAAGTGCTGTTAGCGAACAGTACCTATGAAGGCCAGCGCGGCACACGAGGGGTGGGTGGCCAAACACCACGCCCGGCCGCCTTTGTCTCCCAGTGGGATGTTTACACACCGCATCAGGTACTCAGCGGAGCGCGCTAACCGCTGCACCACCGCTCCCGCACACAATACCACGTGCATTTATATCGTGTTTATATTTCACCGCATCTCAAGGTGCTGTGTACAAAAAAATGGGCATATTATCAGAGAAAGTGGTCAGCTATAGGTAGCGGGAAATATGAAAGTATTTAGCCTGGGCTAGAACAGGGGTTTAATGTAGTCGACAGCATGGGGAGCTGGGGGGAAGGGAGTTACAGACATTGAGGGTAGCAGAGAAGAATGAGTGACCCTCATGCTAAATTTTGACGGGCGCTTTCAACAGAAATCTTAGCCGGAGTAGAGAGTGCTGGGGGGGGGGGTAAGACGAGAGGTGGGGCAGGGCCATCAATAGGGGCGGCGGGACAAAGCACTCAACTAAACTTTATTATTATTATACCCTAACCCACTGAGCTAGACAGCTCTTTTTCAGAAGCCACAATTGATAGCTCAACGAAGTGGCTTATCACGCGGAAATTTATAGCAGCCGAATACTCTAAACGCGTGTTTCTAAATGTGGAGGGAAAGACCCGAAGGACCCGGAGAATAATCCACGCGACCACGGGGAGAGAAACGCGCAAACTCCAAATATAATGCAGCAGCAGCAGGCGTCATGGTCGGGATCGAACCCACGACCTCCTGTCGAGCAGGCACCATGTGCCCCCCCCCAATGCCTTCAAACTAAACCACAACTATTACACCTGACTCCGTGACGTCGAGGCGCGGGGCCCGGGCGGGAGTGGTAGGAGAATGCGTGGAGAGTCGTCGTGGGAGGTGGGTAGACAGGTGAGAGGTAGGAGATGTGTGGAGGGTCGTCGTGGGAGGTGGGTAGACAGATGAGAGGTAGGAGAATGTGGAGGGTCGTCGTGGGAGGTGGGTAGACAGATGAGAGGTAGGAGAATGTGGAGGGTCGTCGTGGGAGGTGGGTAGACAGATGAGAGGTAGGAATGTGGGAGGTCGCGTGGGAGGTGGGTAGACAGATGAGAGAGGAGTGTGTGGAGGGTCGTCGTGGGAGGTGGGTAGACAGATGAGAGGTAGGAGAATGTGTGGAGGGTCGTCGTGGGAGGTGGGTAGACAGATGAGAGGTAGGAGAATGTGGAGGGTCGTCGTGGGAGGTGGGTAGACAGATGAGAGGTAGGAGAATGTGGAGGGTCGTCGTGGGAGGTGGGCAGACAGATGAGAGGTAGGAGAATGTGGAGGGTCGTCGTGGGAGGTGGGCAGACAGGTGAGAGGTAGGGGAATGTGGAGGTCGTCGTGGAGGTGGGTAGGAGATGGCGTGGAGGGTAGCATCGTGAGACGAGAGAGGTGTGTGTGGAGGGGTGTAGAGTGGGGAGCGGTAGTGTCGCGGTTAGCGCGCTGCGCTATGAACCTGGCGACCGGGTTCGATTCTGCTCATGGCCAACACCAGTGACGATTATCTAAACCGGTCATGGGTCTCCCCTAGATCGAGTCAGCCTCAAATGAGTGCCTGATGCGATGTGTGAGCATCGCCACTGAGGAGGCAAAGGCGGCCGGGCGTGGTGTTGGCCACCCACCCCTTCGTGTGCCGTGTCGGCCTTCATAGGTGCTCGCTAAGAGCACTTGCCCCAACAGTCTGTTAAGGCTAGACGGGGGATCTTTGTCTCTGTAGAGTGAGATGAGAGGCGAGAGATCGGCAGGTTTACTGGGTACATGTCAGACGAACCCAAAATGTCTTTAATTGCTGAGTTGTGATGAAGTGCATGGGAGGCGCGGTATCCACGATGGGTGGTGGTGATGACGTCTCCATGACATGTCTTGCACGTCTTTCGCGACCAAAGTGACATGGAGAGCACCTCATTGTTTGCAGCACAACCATCCAGCTTAACGCTTCTTCTTTCTTCCGTAAATCCAAAATAAATGGCTACGATTGCTGCCCCGGATAAGATTCAGACATATTTGAGTTCCATCAACAATTTGGTGGTGCAGCAGTGCTTTGCTCACCGTGCGTACGAACCCGGCTGTTTTGAGTGTTGATTCCCTTCCACGGGTTGAATCGACCCTGCGAAGCCGATGCCACTGGATGCGAACTCATATGAATGAGTTTTTGTTTGTAAAAGCCGAACTGTTACCACTTACAGTGGTCATTGTTGTGTTCAGGTGGGTGACTGTGATACAATTACTCGATTTAAATAACGTTTCTGGTGCATTCTATTCAGCCCATTCATTACCTGCGTGCGGTGAACACAATGGTACCCACCCACGTCGTGCATAAGTGATTAGCCGATTGTCTCGTGGAGAAACTCGCCCCCGCTACGGACAGGAATGTGGAATTTCCACCAGTGGCTCGGTCGCGGCGCTACGCTCCGTCGAGTTTGGGAACACTTTAACCTCATGCTACAACACGGATGTAAAACGAAATGTATTATTTGGCCAGTTAAGGCCCACCGAGCTATATAGTTATTTTTCATAAGCGACCGGACCACAAATGACAGTCAACGGAGTGACTAATCGTGTGAAAATGTATAACAGCCAAACATTGTACTCTAAATTCGTTTTTTTTTAATGTGGAGGGAATACCCGGAGGATACGGAGAAAAATCCATGCGACCACGGCGAGACACACAAACTCAAATATTACAGGCGTCAGGGTCGGGATCGAACCCACAACCTCCTGTATACCAGGCAAGGGAGTTAACATCTCACACTCGAGAACTCACGAAACCCGTTCCATGGCACCTTTCACACTTATAAACGAAGGATCTCTCTACACTCTATTCCAAAGTATTGCATAGGGATTTCCTGAATTATATTTATCTCTCTTGCCGCCGGCAAGAAGAGTGCTTATGCCTGCGTGTCTACCCAGGATACAGGACACACAGACCTCTATCTGCCGATAGCAACATCACCGGAAAACGAAATGCAGGACGCAACATGGTATTATTTGTATCTTTAAAAGAACCCTGTGAACGTCACGTCCTCCCCAATCATATTCATGATGTAGTCGCCTTCGCTTGGAAAGCTCATCAGCCATCCCAGATCTTCAGTCCTCCCCGGTGTTGGCCATGCTTGAGATATTGCAGCTGGCGTCACGGCGAGGAGATGGAGCGATGGACATCGGTTCGAGTACACGTGATAGGTGTGGATTGTTGCATCCCCTTCATCCAGGGGTGCAGTTATCATGGATGACTAAGTCCCCAGATGTGCTTACAACTAAACCCTTGACCAGTCATCCCGGTATCCTTGACCTGAACCAGCCAGATCTCATCAGATCTCGGAAGCTAAGCCGAGATAAGCCTGGATAGTGCTTGGGTGGCTCACGACCATCATGCACGAAACAGGTTGTTAAAGGCTGCTGGGGCAGCCAAACTATATTTTATTTTAGCAGGTAAGGCCCCACTGAGCTATGGACTCTTTTTTCAGAGGCGACTGGCCACCAATGGTAGCTCAACGAAGTGGCTTATCATGCGGAAATTTATAGCAGCCAAATACTCTAAACGCGTGTTTCTAAATGTGGAGGAGTAAAAAAAANCGGGCCGGGAGAAAAATGCACGCGGCCACGAGGAGAGAGACACCGAAACCTCAAATAACAGCAGGCGTCAGATTTGGGGTCAAACCCACGACCTCCTGTATACCAGGCGAAGTAGTCAACATCTCGCCAGCAGTGGGCAGTGACACGAGAAATTCCGTACGGTACTTGACGATGCTCCCCACGTCCAAATCTAAATGCTCCGGCGCCTTCACAAACAATCAAATTAACCCAATCCCATAACAAACCGCACGGCGTGAAGAGGCCATCGAACCCAGCGGTGGGATCAACACAAAGGGCCTCGGCCGTGCGTGGACCACGCCCCCTCGCGTTTCTATTGGTCGACTGCCCCCCTCCACCCACCTCAACCCCACCCGCGGCGGCGATCACGCCGACAGCACGCGCAATCAGCTCGCGTCCCCATTGGCTGACGACAAATCCGACCGCGTCCCACCATTGGCTGACAACCAGTGTGACCACGCCCCCCACCCTCACCCGCCAGAGCCCTGAGATGGCGTCTGGCAGTGAAAATGGAAGCCTGCCGTAGTTTTTAATCGCTTAAGCAAACGCAGCTGGGTTAATATTCCCCCACACACACACGGCCCGCCATGGGAACGCGGAATTTACACCACCCACTCACTTTTTAATGTTTACAAGTATAGTATAGATGTGTATACACGTTTCTGTACGCTTCACGATATGGCGTGTTTACATTGTGATCCATTTAGAGACACCCCACCACAATCAGGTCGACATCAAAATCAACATTTTCATTAAAAGCTACGCGTCACCCATTAAAAAACGATTTTATCGCTCCTGATACAGTATACAATTTCAACACTGCCCCACTGGGAGAGATCATTAAGTAGTGTACCCATACATTGATCTCCCCAGTACAGTACATCACAATTTGCATATTAACACACGTACTGTTTACACATAAACAGTTCCAGCGGGGTTTAGCATACATTGCTGCCGACACAAATGCAGATCGTATCGCTTGATACTCCCTTGACAAGGCAGTGTCCGTGTTCATGGAAGGAAATCCCCCAGATTCGATGCCGCCACCGCCGCCACCAATGCGCAGGGAACTGGCGGCGCTAAGAGCGATGGACCCTCTGGGGCTGCGGCACAGAACGACATTGAGTCTTGGAGGAGGAGGAGGGGGTGGGGTGTTAAACTATACAACACGCACACATGTACAACTATAATACAATACAGCGGGGTGGATGACGATGGTTGGTCGATGGGAGGGGTGGTGGCAGGGCGGCGTTCGCCCTCCTCCTCCAACCCCTCTCACGGCCATCGCACCACCACCAGAGTCGTGAATGGGATGGAGTCCGTAGAAGCTGCTGCTGCTNTTGTTGTTGCTGCTGCTGCTGTGTGAGATGATGGTGGAGGTGGAGGACTCCACCACCACCAACCACCACCACCATCGCCTCCCCCCCACCACACACAGCCCTGGCTGCGATAAAAGCCCACTGCCACCGCTCCGCTTCTACTCACTCTTCCAAAAAGCCTCACGGATGAATTGTCTCTCTCTTTCTCTGTGTGGGTCTTTGTGTTGTTGTGTGTGTGTTTGTTAAATCACGAACATGTTGTACCACATTTTGCCTGCAGCCAAGACAATCACCACCCTGGTGGTGGCGGCGGCGTTTGGACCAAGCCATGTCCAGGCGTCACATTGTGAAGCCGCCGGTGGCTTCAAGTTAAGCTTTTTATTTTATTTCATAAACGTCTATTTATATATATTGTCGGCGCGAAACGTCCCGTGATGGTGTAGGGGGTTGTGGTTCGAGACTTGGGTTGTGAATGTGGCCGGAGCACAGATGCAAGTTCCAGCGACGACGAAGGGATGGCGATCCAGGACCTTATTGTTGTTATATTCATAATTATAATTAGCGCTAATGTTGGCTACAATTATACTCGTATGTATTGCATTGTAAAGTCGTCCGTAATGAGCTCTGTCGAATGATGCTAATGGTCTATTGTGCTTAAATGTATGCCCGTGTGATATTTAAATGCATTTAAATTCACGTAATGTATATTTCAAAGTGTAACTTGCATATCTAACACGTTGCTTTATTAAACTACGTGCATTTTAACTCGGCTCTTTAATGTGACATTTATAGAAACCGCAATGTAATCGAGAACGTGTAAGAAACAATGTACACATGATTGCTGTATATACATTATCGTCTTGCATGCAATTGCTTGGAGACTGGTAAGTTTGTGGTGTGTAAACGGTGTTCAGCTTGTGTCTTTAATGCTAATTTTACAAACATGTTATTCTAATACTGCAGTGGAAACATTATAAGATGGCAATTCGACTTAATACGCCTAAGTGAGGAACCTAACACTTTTGTACAGTCACAAACGCTGAAATCGTACCACGTTAGAACCTAAAAGTTAATTATCTTGCTCTGGGAATGTGTAATGTTTTAATGTACGCTGGCTCTTGTTTTACCAATTAAAACTTGACGTGGGACATTTCATACTGCACATGTGCGGAGCGGGAGAGGCTTTTGTAAGCTGTGGATTAGACAAAGGGAGCCGCGAGTACAACACAAGTCTACGAAGTCATTTTATCCACGTGGTTTTTAAATGTTAAGAGTTTTATTCCTCTGGATATTTTTTAAACCCATTTCTTCAACATAGGAGACACAACAAAGACAACATATCCCACGTGTAGCCTTGACATACTATTGGGGGCAAGTGCTGTTAGCGAGGGGGTGGGTGGCCAACAACCACGCACGGACGTCTTTGTCTCCCTCGTGGCGATGTTTACACGACCGCCCCGGGTACTCATGTTGAGGCTGAGTCGACCTAGGGGCGACCTCGACACGTATAACAAGTCACTGGCGTGTCCGTGAGTGGGAATCGAACTCGGGTGGCCGCAGTTCGTAGCGCTGCCCCCCCCACAAGAAGCAAGGACGCGAACACGTGCGCCTCACACACGGAGTGTAAACATCGCCACCGGGGAGACAAAGGCGGCCGGGCGTGCTGTTGGCCACCCACTCGGTGTGCCGTCGCCGGCCTTCATAGGCGCCAACTCGCTACCCAGGGTTTGTCCCCACCAGTCTGTGTACAAGGCGCTGTAGCACGGCGTGTGTGTAACACGGCGTGTGTGTGCGTGGTGGTGGTCTTTGTTGTGCTCGGTAATGGCGGAGCGCGCGAGTCTCTCCCCTCGTCCTTGAGCCTCGCGCGGGGGCGGGGCGCGGGGGGTCGCGCGCGGCACAAACAGCCCCGCCCCGTCGGCACCGCGGCGCGCCATTGGCTCGCGCGCGGCAGCCAATCGCCGCGCGACGTGTGTCCGCAGTGGCGGTGGGCGCGCGCTCCGATTGGCTGGCTCCGGTTTTAAAAATAAACGGCTTTTTTTTTAAAAACCCGCAGGGGGGTGGGATAGGTGGGGGGGCGGGTTGGAGTGGTGGGGGGCGGGTTGGAGTGGTGGGGGGCGGGGTTGGAGTGGTGGGGATGAGGGGGCTGGAAGGGCGGGGTGAGGGGATGGAGGGGCGGGGTGAGGGGGATGAAGGGGCGGGGGTGAGGGGATGAAGGGGCGGGGGTGAGGGGTTGGAGGGGTGGGGTGAGGGGGATGGAGGGGTGGGGTGAGGGGATGAAGGGGTGGGGGTGAGGGGGTTTGAGGGGTGGGGTGAGGGGATGGAGGGGTGGGGGATGAGGGGGATGAAGGGGCGGGGGTGAGGGGGATGGAGGGGCGGGGTGAGGGGGATGAAGGGGCGGGGGTGAGGGGGTTGGAGGGGCGGGGGAAGATGGCTGTGTTATTGAACTCGGTCCACAGAGTTGAAGATTCACCGCCACCACCACCGCTTGGTGTTTGTTGAACTTATTTCGCACACGAACATTGAGGCACTTGATCCTCTTCACGTGTTTAGAGCCCTGTCGAGCCAGCGAGGGAAATTCCACATTCCTCTGGGTGTGTTGAACTTCAAGGACAGTGCTTATATCATCAGAGTTGTTTACTTTTGTTTGCATTTTGACTGATTGTGGTGTGGTTATTGTAAACATGATCCCTTGTATAAAGGTGTCAGTTTTTGCACCAGTTGAAAGGGTAAAACCCTATTACTATGTGTTGAACTTCTTTCGCACCGCACCGTAGCCAACCCGTTGCTAATCGGAGGCGCTGGTGGGAAGGAGAACTCCACGTGCACACACACACACACAACACTCCACGTGCACGCACACACAACACTCCACGTGCACGCACACACACAACACTCCACGTGCACGCACACACAACACTCCACGTGCACACACACACAACACTCCACGTGCACACACACACAACACTCCACGTGCACACACACACAACACTCCACGTGCACACACACACAACACTCCACGTGCACACACACACAACACTCCACGTGCACACACACACAACACTCCACGTGCACGCACACACACACAACACTCCACGTGCACGCACACACACACAACACTCCACGTGCACGCACACACACACAACACTCCACGTGCACGCACACACACAACACTCCACGTGCACACACACACAACACTCCACGTGCACGCACACACACACAACACTCCACGTGCACACACACACAACACTCCACGTGCACACACACACAACACTCCACGTGCACACACACACAACATCCACGTGCACACACACACAACACTCCACGTGCACGCACACACACACAACACTCCACGTGCACACACACACAACACTCCACGTGCACGCACACACACACAACACTCCACGTGCACACACACACAACACTCCACGTGCACACACACACAACACTCCACGTGCACACACACACAACACTCCACGTGCACGCACACACACACAACACTCCACGTGCACACACACACAACACTCCACGTGCACACACACACAACACTCCACGTGCACACACACACAACACTCCACGTGCACGCACACACACACAACACTCCACGTGCACGCACACACACAACACTCCACGTGCACACACACACAACACTCCACGTGCACACACACACAACACTCCACGTGCACGCACACACACACAACACTCCACGTGCACGCACACACACACAACACTCCACGTGCACGCACACACACACAACACTCCACGTGCACACACACACNACGCTGCACCACGTCAGCGTGGTGGAGCGATATCAAACCGGTTTCGCGCCTTCACCTCCCCCCAGGTCAACTCAACCTTGGGTCGACTCAACGAGTACTGTGCCAGCTATTGTCCGCCCCCATGGAGTGGAGTGGGGGTGGAGTTTGTCGTGCGCCGTGCTGACCTTAGGGGCCATCCATCGAGTCGGGACGCACAAATCTGTCACAACTTGACCCCGACCGCCCTCCCTGGACGCACGCGGACTTTACCCCCCCCCCCCACCTGCGTGCGTGTGACGCCCCCCCCCAATCCTATAGAACGGACGATATTGAATCCACGCATAAACGAAGGATTAATAATATTCACGTGTTTCAGCAAACAGATCGTCCACCGCCGGACTATCTAACTCATTTGAGGGCCAATGTAGACACATTATTGTCGAGGCTTCAACCCCCCCCCCCCGTTTCCTAAGCGCACATTGTCAGTAGACCCCCCATACTCAAGCGAACGCATTTGGGTTAACCCCCCTCCATGCGTACGTACTAAATGGCCCCTTAATAGGTGCTCGCTGACTTGCAACTCTCTCTGCGTGCCCCCCAACACGTGTTGGGGGGCACGCAGAGGGAGAGAGTGAGTGAGCAAGTGACGACATCAGTCGCAGGACGCATTAAAACCATAAACATTACCTCACCAGCACCAAGCGTGTTGTCATTTACATTCATTTGTGAACAGCAGCAAGGCCAATAAGGCAAAGTAAAACAAGTTTAATGTGTGGTCGCAGGCTTACGCAACCAATATTATCTACAACAGAGAGTTTTTTTGTTATATCGCGTAAATATAAATGTGTGTTGTTAAACCCGCCACCACCCGACACAGCCAATGAGTGAGATTTGTCACGTTTCAGTTTTTTCAGTTTAATGTATTTGTTGTAGCCCTGTGAGCCATTCGGCTCTTGAATCGGGTGCAAGCGCAACAAACTAAAACATGAACAAGAAAACATCTTTTATGCGCAAACAGAAAAATACAGGAAAAAACTGCAAAGTCTTCCAGAAAAAAGCACCGTACACCAACGCTGTGTGCAAAAATCCCAGTGGGATGTAAGTCAAATAACAACAACCACAAGACAACTTAGATTAAAGCCATCAGTCTAACTCCGTACTACAACAAACAAACATGGCCAAACCAAAAAACTTTTCGAAATCACCAAAATAAAGCCATCAGCAATGTAACAGTGATCAAAGAACGTGCATAATTCTTTACCGGGTACGCTTCAACAACAGGACAGGTTCCCCCCACTGGGTCGACTCAGCCATAAATCAGTGGCCCCGTTGCGTCGTTGGCGAGCACACGAGGCGGCCCGGCCACAGCAAACCCCGAGTTGCCTGTTGGAAGCCCTAACGCGTGGATCCACTGCTGGGTTGAGGGTCTCTCCCACCACACCGTGATGGTTATTTAAAAAGATAAAACATTTTACCGCGTTGGTCAATGCGTGCGGTATGGATAAGGGTGCTGCGGTGGCTATGAGATGTTAACTACCTCGCCTGGTATGAAGGAGGTCGTGGGTTCGATCCCTACCCTGACACCTGCTGCTGTATATTTGGAGTTTGCTTTTTATCATCACGGTGGCTATGAGATGTTAACTACCTTGCCTGGTATGCAGGAGGTCGTGGGTTCGATCCCTACCCTGACGCCTGCTGCTGTATATTTGGAGTTTGCGTCTCTCTCATCATCACGGTGGCTATGAGATGTTAACTACCTCGCCTGGTATGCAGGAGGTCGTGGGTTCGATCTCTACCCTGACGCCTGCTGTATATTTGGAGTTTGCGTCTCTCTCATCATCACGGTGGCTATGCGATGTTAACTACCTCACCTGGTATGCAGGAGGTCGTGGGTTCGATCCGTACCCTGACGCCTGCTGTATATTTTGAGTTTGCGTCTCTCTCTCTCATCATCATCACGGTGGCTATGAGATGTTAACTACCTCGCTTGGTGTGCAGGAGTCGTGGGTTCGATCCCTACCCTGACGCCTGCTGTAATTTGGAGTTGATCAAACTACCCTAACCCTAAGATGTAAATGTCACCCCTGAAAAAAAAACCACGTAAATAACTGCGTAGAAAATGTTCCGGTAATATGAATCATTTTGTATTCGCGACATCTAGAAAGATAAGCGATTGCGTTTTGTAACAATGGGGGGGAGGGGGGGGCTGGTTGGTTCGCGGAAATGTTTACATCGGGCTGACGTGGTCCGCGAGCCAAAACAGTTTGAGAAACACTGCCCGAGACGGCCCAAATGTCTCACCATGTCTGGCGTGCGGCTTACCCATTTCATTTCAGAGCTCGAAAGGGGCAATCAACTTGTGATGCCTTGGGTTAAACAGGCAATTTCAGTTTCAGTTTTTCAGTTTCATTTATTAGGTTTGGAGTGACTCCGGGAGTAACTGGTCTTTCAGGGACATTGCCTGACAATGCAGCGCTCTGCTTGAAGTTAAATTAGTTGGTGATGCTGCTGCGTTTGTATGTGGGTTGAACTTATTTCGCACCGGACGTAGCCAACCGTGTCAATCTGCGGTGCGGGTGATGCACAAGAACAGTTAACACAAAAAAATGGGTTGAGTTTATCTGCTTGAAGTAATTCTGAAAGGATATTTCATGGCCTCATTAAATTATGTCGATCGTGTAATTAGGACTTAATTGGTAAATTAATTATTCGCCGGGATGAAACCAAAATCAACGTACAGGCCCCGTTAACAAACGGTGGATTACAGTCTTTGTATGTGTACAGAGTGGTTGAATGACAACACGGGATTTGGTGTGTTTATAAGGTCATCGCCTGCCATCTAGAGGTGCATCTGGGTCATTGTAGAAATGAAGGTTTCAAGTCCCATGTCCCTCTAGCTGGTTAAATAACAAGTCAAATTGCACCCAACGACCAATGGAACGGAAATCATAAGCACTGGCGTTCCTTACATTCCACATTCCTATGGCGGGAGCCATAGGATAAGCACTATATTTGTGGTAAAAACAAATATGTAAATAGCCAAGTTTGTGAAGGTCACCAAGACAGCTCAAACATTCACGCGTTATTAAACAGGCACTGTGACTTAACGCCCCCGTCAAGAGACTGATCACTACGGTAATTCCTAAGCCAATTTGGTTGCATAACAACATTCTGACACTATGCGGTAATTAGTATAAAAACTAGCTAAAATGGTGTTGCTCTTGTCGAAGTGGAACAGTCAGTGTCTCGATCATGCACAAACGAGGGCAGAGTGGTATTCATCGTTACTGATACTCTCAAGCCTGTGGTGGAAATTCCACATTTTTGTGACGGGAGCCTACAGCCTATTTTCATCCTGGAATAGTTCCCACTCACGCGGGGTCTGCTGCCCCTGCTCCTCTTGCTCCACTCGTTTCTATCGTGGGCTATCTCAACGTCTACTCCACAATCCTTCATATACTCATTATACTGGTTCACTACAGTCATTCACATCACCTCTTTATAGGCCTATTTCTCCGTTCCTGCCCCTGGTGCTTCAATGTTGATCTTACACATTGTCCGGCTTGCATCTTCCATGGAAACCATGGTCAGCATTTAACTGGATCCACACAAACCACAGATTTTGTGGATATCTGATGCACAAGTGGAATATAAAAGCCATTTATTTCGTGTATGCATGTGTGTGTTGCACTTATTTTGCACCGTACGTAGCCAACCGTGCTAATCGAAGGTGCAAACTGTGCCAATGAACACCAAGACATGGAATCATACAACATCACACTGCTCCAAATATATACTTAAAGGTAGTCTATCAGCAATTCACCAACTCTTATAGTTTCAACTTATGAGCGAATATTAATAACTCATGAACATATTGTTCTCTCGCGGATCCTCCACTTTCCAGACATATGCGTCCTGCGTAAATATTGTATCGAAAGGCTGTAATTCCCATCACAATACATTTGCTCACAGAAAGGAAGTGTATTATTCTTGTTGGTCAAGAGGTATTCGCTTTAAATAATCATACAAATGTCAAGTTTTTCCAACGGAAAGTACTGGCCTGCAAGACTTAATGAAAACGCTTCCTCTTGGCATTGCATTAGTACAGTACCAAGTTATACTGCTAGTCGCTTTCCATAACAGCCATGGAATTTAGAGCCCTTCATCAATCTACACCTGGATGAACGGCCTCCTCACTCTGTGTGCATCATGGGGATTGTTTGACCATACTTCACCACGCTGGTCAATGCAAGTGGGTTAGGTCGATTAGCGGCTGTGAACAGGTGGTGGAAACTCCACATTCCCATGATGGGATTCAGTCTCTATACAGAACAACATTGACTTTCAGCCAAGTGTGCTGCAACTTCACAAGGTAGTGGTTATTTAATCGACCATGGATAGTGATAATGGGGAGGGGGACGCAAAACCCTAGTTAGGATTAGAACCCGATAAGGGACAACCCTTTGACCTCCCCAACCTATAGAAATAATGGTCTCCATAACAGTGCCAAATTTCCACCACTGACTCAGCGCTGGCCGATTGAAAAGGACAACTCCCCAACCTATGCAGACAGACTCGGAGGCCAACCGAGATTCCAAATTCAATGAGCAGCATTTACACGATTTCCATTTCTCTGCTCTTCTGTAATTATCACCGTCCCTTGTGAGGTCATTTTGTGGGAGCTCAACTGTGGCCGTCCTGCGGATAAACTGGTCCTCGCCACAGAGGCAATGGGGAATGTTGAACTCACAACGGCTCGCCCCGGGCTCGCAAACCAGGAGAGCAGGGGCCAAGATTTGTCTGTCCGTCACAAACGGGTCTCGAAATAAGCATGGGGCGTGAGTAAACTAACTGACACTGCAGGGACGAAAGCATAATTTGTAACCGTTAAAACACCCCGTTTGTTGCGCAATATTAATTAAAGACCCTTGTGCTCGCTTTCTGCAATATCGATGTTTTTTTTATTTTGTTATTAAACTAGAACATTTATTTATTTTACCAGGTAAGCCCACTGAGCTGCTATTAGCTCTTTTTCAAAAGCGACCTGGCCATCACAAATGATAGCTCAACGAAGTGGCTCATCACGTGGAAAAAACCCCACGCGACCAAGGGAGAGAGACATGCAAACTTCAAATAGCAGCAGGCGTCAGGGTCGGGATCGAACCCACGACCTCCTGTAGGCCAGGCGAGGTAGTTAACATCTCCGAGCCACCGTAGCGCCCCCATTGTTGTTGCTCTGCTGGTGCACCACGGATCCGCCGTGTAGGATAGCCGGGAAACTAGCTCAAGGGGGTCGTTATGCATGAAAACAAACTCAATCTCAAGCATCGTCATCAGAGTGTAATGACAGGGTGCCACCAGTCGGCCTGAAGGGGTAATCGCGGTTATGGGTATATGACGTAACGCCTAATTATGAGGGGGGCGTATTTGGGTCAAGGTGAAGCTGGAGTCGTCGAAGCTCCGGGAACCTGCTGGAAGGTTCTGGAAGGGGGCGTGGCCGGAGGCGGGGCTTGGCTGCACTGGGGCGTATATAAGGGGGATCGAACCAGAGGTTCGGTGCTGTTGCGGGTCCTGGCGGCGTCGCTGCTCGCCGTCATCTCTCTTCGTCGTCCGACCACGTGGCTCTCATCGTCGCCATCGCTGCGCTAGTCGGACGGCTGCGTAGTTGGACGCCGACGATGGGGTTGTGTGATAGGGTCGGCGATGTGCAGCTGCGTTACATAAATGTATCGCCCAGTGTGTTCCTAATAAATAAGAAGCCTTCTACACGACGTGTCTCAGAAGCCGCTCACTACAAGAGTAAGGGCGGGGCGGGGGGGCAAGATGGCTTAGACAAGTGTCCAGGCAGGGATTTAATTTGACGACGACACTCCAGAGAATTAAAATGAATGTCGTGCACTTGCTTCGGCGACCTGGGGTCGTACGGAGAGTGACCGCCAGGGGCGCCACGCGAGGGTGGCCGTGTTGACGCCAACCCGCGTGCGAATTGTGTAACAGCCCCGAGGCAAGATTGCAGACTCAACAACAACACGGTGGCGGGAACGCACGCTGGAATTAATGTCCTTCAGTTTTTTTAAATGTAAGCAGTAATGACCCTCCCTCCCTCCCTTCCTCCCTCCCTGAAAGGTGTGATGACAGATATCGAAACGACGTCAGTCAGAGCGATTTACAGGGATTAGTGGGTCGAGGTGACGTGAGTGTGGGGTCGAGGCGACGCAAATCAAGAAGCAGTGTTAATAAAGCGACGACGTATTTGCAAAACGACGTCAAAGCGGGTGTTGTAAATCTGGTTTACACAGTCTCACGACTCAGGAGGGTCCTGTCGAGTATTTAGCAGTAGGGGGCGACGATTGCTGTGTACTTACAGAATATTTCCATTGGGCAACTTGCTGGTGATTTTGTTATTTGAAAACAAATGGGCCATAACGCGAAGGACAATCGCAGAATCTTTAACTTCCACTGTGAGACAGACGGCGGCGCCTATGTCACAGTTAATAGGCCCTCGTCCAGTAGGATAAGGGCGCCACGATAGTGAGATGTTTACAACCTCGCCTGGTATACAGGAGGTCGTGGGTTCGATGCCGACCCTGACGCCTGCTGTATATTTGGAGTATGCGGTGTCTCTCTCTCTCTCCGCGGTCGCGTGGATTTTTCTCGGGTCCTCCAGTTTCCCCCCCCTCCACATCGCGCGTTTAAATTATTGTTTGGCTGCTCTAAATTTCCACGTGATGATGAGCCACTTCGTTGAGCTATCATTTGTGATAGCCAGGTCGCTTCTGCAACAACAACAACAAAAATAGCTGCATAGCAGCTCAGTGGTGGGCCTTACCTCGTAAAATAAAACAAGTGATGTTTAGTTTTAGTTGCGTTTAGGACTTGGACAAGAACAGACGGGTTGATTCACGTGCGGCGAAACTCGTTTATGGGCAGGATTGATGCATGGTGCAAAGGCCGTCACGTGCTCGAGACACTCCCAACCTCAGCGGGCGTTGAGGTATCAGAGACGCGGAAACATAAATCATGAATGAATAAGGAACAAAATGGTAGGGGTCATTTAATTGGAGGATCACAAGACATCTGGACCATGCTGTCATTATTCAGTTTTTTCCTTCGTCTTCTTCCACTAAGCACCCCGGTTTCTCATCACATCCAAAGCTGACACTCGTTACGAGAATGAGGCTTTCCAGTGAGACTTTTATGGGCAAAATAAAGGATTGTAATCATAATAAGAATAACATTGGCATCATCCTATGGGTAGAATGGCCGCACCAATGGAGGGTAGTGGGTTCATTAAACACATACTTGACTTAAGAGGCAACATGTCTATTCTCTGACCACAACGGGGTAACTATATAAACGTACAATGGGATAGCTATATAGTGGTAACCACCACGGGGTAACTATATAACCGGGTCAGGTCAGTTAACACACTGCCTGACCCACGATGCCGAGCGTGAAGACTGGAGACCTAAGAGGCGTATCACGGCGGGTTCCATTCCAGAAGATAGCCCCGATCGGCTCTTGGGACCTCCCTTTTATGCTCCTGAGCGTGAAGTGGCTCCGCCTTTGGGCACGCCCTCTTCTGGATCCTCCCAGAAGGTTCTGGCCCATACACCACGTGTCCCTCTCGCCACCTTTGGCCCACATTCTTACCCTGTCCTGGTCACGTGCCCTCTCGGGTTCAACCAGACTGCCACATCCTCAACTGCCCCTCTCTGACAGTCACCTGAACCATGCCCCCTAGGGCCCCCTTCCATGCTATAACATACTCTGGTGTCAGAGAGAGGCTCTAACCCTCGCAGTTCCACTCTTCTATCAGTAGGTGGCGCTAAACGCCGTAGTGACCCAATTTCACATCACTACAGGTCCAGGAGTGGCTTGGCTGCAAATGAAGATCCTCCGTGCATTTTCTTTGGTTGGCTGAGAGAGATACACTCCGACTCGAGGATTGCTATTGACGCAACGTCCATTTAGTGGGCCCTCTCGCCAAGACTCAGCACCAGAGCTGTATGTCAGTTGAACTTCTTTCGCACCGTACGTAGCCAACCGTGCTAATCGGAGGTGCGAGGGAAGGACAACAAACTACACACAAAAAGCAGCTCTAAAGAAACGAGTTTCAGTGTACATTTAAAAATGCATTGCTCCAGTGGCTTCCTGATATCGGAAGGAAGAGCTTTCCAGACGGCCCCAGAAGCGCATCTGAAAGCGCGCGACGCGGTAACCGTCTTTGTTCGACGGTGAACAACAAGCCGCCGCTACGAGGATGACCGGAGTTCGCGTGATGGTTATGCTCCTTGACGAGGTTAGCAGGGTACTGTGGTTCATTTGTGGCGAGCACTTTGCGTGTAATGAGTGAAAGCACAGAGGTACGAATAAACTCATAAAGTACTTATTGAACAAAAACGACGATTGAAAGCCACGTGCGTTGCCGTGTCTCCGAAACGAAATCTGCGTTGTAGCGGAGGCGGGCAGCAGTGGGCGCGCAGCTGCTGGAGGGCTAGGCGCTCACCTGCAAAGTGCGTGGATGTGAAAACTCACAGTCGCCCCCCCTCCTTGCGACTGCGCACACCTCCGCTGACTTGCCGAGTGGGGGGCCACGTGTTCCCCACCCACTCGAGATCCACTGTGGACACATTTACACTTTCCAGCCATTTGCACGCTGCTCGTTGCTCGCTGCACGAACCTTCATTTGCATTTCCACAGCAATACCCCGAATTGCGTACCCTCCTTTAACGTCGTTTCGCAGATACGTCGTCACTTTGTAATTTATGCCGCTACCTGATTAGCGTCGCCTCGACCCACACTCACGTCGCTGGCAGCGTCGTCCGTCCTTACTCTCGCTATCCATCGCCTCTCAGCCTTCGCCTCCTCCACCACCCACTACCAATGTACGTCGCTCTGATTGACGTCGTGTCGCATCTTCGTTGCCGCACCTTTCAGGAACGCATCCCCGACGTAAACCGGGGTAGTGCTGTATCTGGCGATGGAGAAGGGGGACTGGTGCACAGTGGTTTGCGCGCTGCGCTACGAACCCTGTGAAAAACAGTTACATTCCCACCCGCAGCTTACACCGGTGGTGCTGAACCACACTTTAACCTACTTGAACTGAACAAGTAGGGTCAGGTAAACCCTGTCGCTGACACAGTGATAACGGCTTGTACACAAACCAATATTGGAATCCTCTTTCCAGTCAATGTTTAGCAATCGGAATATTGCGGGTAGGACACGAATTAGACAGGCGTGCTCACCAAGCCTGGCTCGACATCATTGTCATCGCTGTAGGGCGCTTAAATGTCTGCCTCCTTCCCACGCTCACATGAGCATTCGCATGTAGGGAGGAGTGGTGCTCATTGTATGATGATGATGGAAAAATTATGATGATGGAGAAATTATGGTAGAGAAATGAAGATGATTATGGAGATATGATGATGGAGAAAAGACGATGGAGATATGACGATGGAGAAATTGATTATAGAGAAATAATCAGGACCTCCGATTAGCACGGTTGGCTACGTACGGTGCGAAAGAAGTTCACTATACATACACGCGTTTCCTGAGTGGAATTGCAGATGAATACCCATTTGTCACTCTGACTAGAGAGCTTCGCCAAAACGGACGAAGACTGAGGCAGCAGAAGGTGTAAGGAATGTTTATTAATTACGGCCACGTGATTTTGATGACTGATCATGATCGGAGTGAATACATATGGAGGAAGGTGGAATATTCACTGGCACCGCTGAGTACTTATATTTACCTCGCCCGGCAGAGAATTCGCCATATACCACCAGTCCCGTTTAATTTTGCACATTTCATCATCCATCATCATCGTCTCCATCATCCCTCCATGGTAGATAAAATAGCGACCACCTGGGGGCAATACGTGGGGCAGTTGCGTCACGGGGCAGGTGAGAGGTGGCAGTGACTCGCGGGGCGGGGTTTCATCCAGCAGCGGAGAGGTCATACACGGTGAGCGCGAAGGGGCGTTCCCGCCATGCGGCTCTTTGTCCTCTTATCTTCACGGAATTTCTGTAGCGCCTTAACAAAGGCGCTTTACACTGAACAGCAACGCCGCCAATTACGATGTGATGGTGGCGATGAGGTGAATGAAATAGATCGGAGGAAGCAATGGGCGGCGAATGCCGTGGCGCGTGATTTCGGTGAAAGAAGCGAAATTGATGAGAGTAAATCAGGATGAAGATTGGCTGTGGGTTAATGGGCGATGGCCATGTAATGAGAATATGAAGAATGAACAGTGACGTTGGTGCTGGTTATGAGGGGGAGATTGAGGGGGGAGGGTCGTGGGGTGAATTAGGGAGCAATAAGTGAGTTTTGAATGAGGAGCGGAAATTCGTGATCGAAGGTGACTGCTTAAGGGAGGGGAAGTTTGTTCCAGTGAAGGGGTTAATGGGGGCGAAGGCCGTTTAAATTGTTTTAAATGTTACACGTAATTTAACGTAAAAGATAATTGATGAAACATGACGGGGGAATGGGTCGCTATGGAATGTCTTGTGGTGACGACAAAATGTCCAACAGTCGAGCTGTTACTGTTAAGGAATAACTAAGGGGAGGAAAACAAACGAAACAGACGCAGTTTATTCCATCACCGATTCTGCTTAAGTCAGAATGTGTTTGTCATCTGCTGTGTACCAGCTGCCGTGTTTGTGTACAAAGTAGCTCTGCGTGTGATGCTGCGGCTCTCAAACTACTTTTGGTCAAAGACAACAAAACCCCTCTTGGCCTCGAATCACTGCACCAGATTGAATTAAATGATGACGTCACCCTGCTGCTGCTCTATTTAAGACCGGGAGCAACAGGAGAGCTTCACCATTCTTGCCCGATGAAGCTGATTGTAATTACCAGCGAAACGTCGTGCTACTCAAATTTTAAAATGCTGTTGATTCTCTCTACAGCACACCGGTGGGCTAAAGAAGTGAATTATTTTGTCCTTTGAAAAACGTGACACATTTTTTACTGTTTGGCCGTGTCGGGTGGTGGAGGGTTACGACACATTTATAAATAACGCGATCTGACCCAAAAACCTTTATTATGAACAACAAACCCCAATAACAACAACTATTATTATATTCTTCTTCTGCGAAGGGTTGCGACCTCTGCTCACCGATCGTCAAAGTTTTGTGGCGCGCTCATCCATGTGGCCGGAATTGAGCTTCTCGCCGTCTCGCGTTGCTTTGTTGTGTGACTGCTCCTCGTGCCGTGGGAACACGACGCACTGCCGGGGGGTGCTTGAGACGAGACGGACTGTCAGCTCCCACCTCCACCCCCCCGTGTGTCCCATGGCCTTGCAGCATCACACCACCACGAGCAGAGTAAAATAGAAGTAATATTTAAAAACAACTTTTTTTAAACACGCTTTTATGAAATGTACCCTACTAGTAATGGAAGAACTCCACGACTCGAGGAAGTGCCCCGAGCTTGCATAACGTCAGGGGCCGTGGTGATTTACAGCCGTCAGTTGAGTGTGGACAATTCGACCCAAGCCAAAACATAACATATACAAAAGAATGTTTAAAAATATATTTTAGAATTTTTTTGATAGAATATAGTATTGTCATCAGTATGACATAAGTGTAGCAAGTTTGCGGTCGATACCACATTGGGAAATGGGTTAAAACGAGTTACAAGATTTGAGGTTACACAACAGAGTGAGTTAATAGAAAGCGTGTAAAAAGATTGTTTACAATTTTTTTTATTTTTAATGATAGAATATAGTATTGTCATCAGTATGACATAAGTATACCAAGTTTTCAGCCGATACCAATTGGGAAGTGGGTAAAATGAATTACAATATTTGAGGATACGACAACACAACAGAGTGAGTTAAATAAAAGCGTGTAAATAAAAAAATAGAATCACGCGCGTCTCAGCATCGCCCCTCCTTGACAACTACCGTCGAAGGTCAAAGCGCCTCCCATGCTCGCATGGCAGCAACTCGTCTCTCCGTTGGTCGGTGGTGGAAATTCCACATTGCCAGGGCGCGACTGCAGTGGTGGCGCCAACTCGGATTCGAGTGCGTCACGTGGCTGCAAGCATCGTCTGATCGACCGTCCACGTCACCTAATGAAATAGAGTAAACGACGAGATTGATTGCAAGTTCGCATTAATGCAATCGCTTAACGAGTTACTTTGAGGCTAAAATATTAGATTCAGCTCCCTGACACGAACTAATTATTTTAAGTATTATATTTCATGTCGGTTGGTCTCAGCTCGTGAGTTGACGAAGTACAGTCAATGTAAAACATGAACAAGCCGAGATGGTTTGGATATGAAATCTCGTCGGTAATTTGTAAAGTACACACACGTGTTTTGAGTGACTTCCCAGACGCGTCGAGTAGAATGCTTATTTATTAACATCCTGGACGGACTCGTTGATTGTGGCGATATGGCATTTACAAACAGGCGAGCTGCCACGAGCATTCTGCTCTTCCTCAGGTAATGGATCATTCATAAGTATGGGATTTCTCCAGAGACAACCGCTTGCAAGTGCGTTCAAAGTTCGTTCAAATCCAAAATAATTTTCTTAGAGACGCGGACGGCACATCTCTTACTTGGTTCGCGAGCCTCTCGGACTGAGATGTAAGACACTGTTAGTATTGGCCCATTAGCGTCTTGATGAGAAAGAGTCTGAACTTATCTTACTTTATTTTAGAGCACCTTTAGCTCAAGGCGCTTTACGTAGTTTTGAAAGAAGCAACAAAAATGTAGTGATTTTGTTGGCAACGGCTGAGGAATGAGTGACCATAACAGAGGGCACGTGGGGTCACGAAAGGGCTATAGGGGAGGGATTGGACGGAGTGGAGGGGCAAGGGGAGAGGAAGGGAATGGGCGATGATGGAGAAGAGGTGAGGCTTTGAGAGAGGAACGAACGGAGGTGGAGGACTGCTTAGTGTCATGTATAAATGTTGAATTTCGTGTGCACCGTACATAGCCAACTGTGGCAATCGGGGGTGCGGGGGGAAGGATAACAAGCCAACACACAAAAATTAGTTCTAAATAAATTCGTTTTCAAAGTAGATGATTTGAAAGTGCATAGCTCCCAGTGGCTTCCTAATATCGGAAGAAAGAGTGTTCCAGACGACCGCAGAAGCGCGCGATGCAGTAAATGTACGGGGGGAGTTGGTCGTGGGTGTCGGCGTGGCTGCGTCTTCTCACGATAAACACTCCGACTTAGTTTTTAGCCCGTGGATTGCGTCCAGGCAGAACTTCCAGGAGAAGTAGGGGGAGGCTGTTAACTTATTGACCTCCATGGTGAACGAATGGCTGGGTGTTGAGAAGTAATTTGACTAGCATCACTACTCAGTCTAATCAGTGTATACAAGCGCCATGGTGGCGAGATGTTAACTACCTCGCTTGGTATAGAGGAGGTCGTGGCTTCGATCCCGACCCTGACGCCTGCTGCTGTATATTTGGAGTTTGCGGTGTCTCTCTCCCCATGGTGGTCACGTGGATTTCTCTCCGGGTCCTCCGGTTTTTCCCTCCACGTTTAGAATCAACATCACGCGTTAAGAATATTTGTCTGCTATAAATTTCCACGTGACGATAATCCACTTCCTTGAGCGATCACTTGAGGCCAGGTCGCTTCTGAAAAAGAGCTACATAGCTCGGCGGGCCTTACCTGTGTAATAAAGCACTTCCACGATGACTGTAGACTTTGTATTAACAATTACTGCACAGCTTTGCGCTCCCTTGTCGTCCGTTACGGCGCATCTCTTTCTGTCTTCTCACGCTCGCCGCTGGCTGGCAGCTCGCGGGGAGTAGAGAGGGCTTCGCCGGCAGAGGTCGCCAGCCACGTGGCCGGTGGCGAGACGAGGTAGGCGAAGATGCAGTCCGGACTCCAGGCTTCCCACACCGACCCCGAGTCCTCTCGCTGCCTCTCCCTATATCGCTCTCTAACCACGCCCCTCGTAGAACCTTCTCGACGCTTCCCAAACATATCCATGAGCTCCGCCCATTGAACCCTTCCCTCTGATTGGACACGAGTAACCCGGCAGTGCCTGTGCAGCCCTTCGTCGTCCCTTAGGTGGCGCTCTCTCATTACACCTGGTAAAATAAAAAATAGTTTGGTGAGTTATGTTGCTTAGTTAAGTTGGTTGGTTATGTTGGTTGGTTATGTTGCTTAGTTAAGTTGGTTGGTTATGTTGGTTGGTTATGTTGTCTCTTCCCCCATGGTCACGCCAGTTGCCGTCTCGGTGGTCGGCCTCACTCTGCACCATCCTGCCCACTCTCCCCCACCATGATGAAAAAGACGATTAGGTGTTAAGATGTTCGAACGCTAAATAGATTTCCAATTTGCAAGGCATCAAGTGTGCATTAACCACGCGTACTTTGTGGCCAAACACGCAAGCCAGCATGCTTAGTTTAACACGCAGTAGGCTTTCGCGACCAATATTATCCATAATGGAAGTTTTTGGGTTCAGATCGAGTAAATATAAATGTTGTTAAACCCGCCACCACCCGACACGGCCAATTAGTAAGGTTTGTCACGTAAACAAAACGTGCCAATTTGTTACTGGTTCAGCACCACGGTGTGTTAGAGAGTAAACCCACAACATCTGCAATTCGAGTACAGTGACGTTTCGCCGGCAATTGCAACCGGCATCATCAGGCGACAGCCCAAATTGTGGAGAAATCCTCCCCCTGTCTCGGTCTTAAACAGAGGGGGGTACATGTGACGTCGTCACTTGTGAGCCAATCAGGTGCGAAGGCCGGGGGGGGGGGGCGGTTAATGTCGTCATATACATTACAATGGATATCTATTACCGGTTGGGTTATTCATAGGGTAATCAACATAGCTAATGTGTTTAACACGTAGGCTCTCGCGACCAATATTATTTATAATATTTTTTGGGTTAGATCGCGTAAGTATAAATGTGCCAGTCAACCCGCTACCACCCGACGCAGCCAATTAGTAAAGGATTTGTCTGGTAAACAAACGCCAAATAGTTACTGCTTCAGCCCACCGGTGTGTTGGAGAGCAAACCCACGACATTTATTATGAATCGCTAATGTGCATGCACCATGCACGTGCACGATGCACATACATTATGCGCGCACCACCACCACGCACGCCATGCATGCACATCCTGCCGTCTTTGTGTGCAAGGAAACGCAATACTTGCTAGTGGCTGCTCAGTTAATCATCATCGACGTGGAGGCATGCAGTGAAACAGCGTAGTATTACTTGATAATTCGCTTCCAAGAATCTCTAAGCCTGTAGCTATCAGAACGGTTAAATTTGTTTTTATTTCTCTCAACTTCAATGGATTATCTAATTAGTCTTGGGCAGTAGTAACTAGCTTTGCACAGAACTGCAACATTATCCAAATCAACTGATTGTCCTTGTTGGCACGCGTGTTCTGCCACTGCCGACAGTTGTGTTTGGGAATACTTAATATTCCTTTGGTGTTCTTTTCGTCTGCTCTGATAATTTATTTGGCATTGTCTTTGAAACTGATTGGCCTACACCAGAGTCAGCGGCCTTCTTTATGGCCTAGTCTCACTCACGAGAGAACGCCAAAAAGCGAACAGCACAAAGACAACGCCAGTAGCAGAACACTCACAGCTCGGGTCGAGCAGTGATATCTATGGGATACCTTTTTTGGATACCGTCAAAAAGGTCCCATAGATACTCTCCCACCACCCATTGCGACCGATTCTTACCGCGACTACCTCTGCAACGCCCCCCCCCNTTCCCCACGCCACCCAACCTACTCTTCGCTCAGACTCAGAATCTTTATTTATACCGGAGGAGGAATCCGATGAGTTATGAAGCTCTTTTGTTTTGTGTTTGTTTTGTCGTCACTCACGTCCAGTCGATGGACTCCCTTCTGCTGCCGCGAGCCGAGTGCTGCCCCACGCAGTGCCACGCGCCCCCCCGGCACAAGGCGAGGCTACCACTCGGCAGCGGTGACCTTCAGCTAAAGGTCACCGAGTTCCACGTCTCTCTCCTCTCTCGCTCCTCTCTCTCGCTCCTCTCTCTCTCTCGCCGTTCCATTGCGCGGTGGCCCGGAACTTCTAGATTTGAAGTTTTCGTGACTGCAAGGATCCATACTCTTTGGTTTTTTCGGTAAAGTCACATTAAAATGAAAACAAGTAAATTAATTTCGTTGTTTTCATTTCAATTTATTTTATTTAGAGTAAATTAAAATACATTAATTTAGAATAAATTAATATAAATTAAAATGAAAACAACAAATTAATTTAGTTGTTTTCATTTTAATTTATTTTATTTTTGACCTACGTGACCTTACCGAAAAAACCAAGAGTATGGCCCCGGAACTCTTTGGTAAATCCGCTGCCAGGTGACGGCTCTTCCCACGACGTGCGGTGGGGTGGGGGGGGGTTGATTTGTTGTTGTGTTGACCATACTTCCCCACGCTGGTCGGTGTGGGTTAGTAAGGGCAGGGAGCATAGACATCGCGGCAAAGTACAGTACAACAGTGGATTTTGCACCACAGCACTCTGCTGGCAATGATCTCTTCAGGCACGTTCTGCGTGCGCCTTCGAACTTGTTTGGAAGAGGAGTGGGATGAGCACGTGCTTGTGGCGTCACGCTGGCTAGGAGATGTTGACCACCTCGCCTGGTGTGCAGGAGGTCACGTGTTCGATCTTCACCCGACGCCTGCTGCTGCTGCTGTATATTTCGAGTTTGCGTGTCTCTCTCCCTGTGCCCGCGTGGAGTTTTCTCCGGGTCCTTCGGTTTTGCCCTCCACATTCAGAATCAACATCACGCGTTTGGAGTATCTGTCTGCTGCTATACATTCCCACGTGATGATAAGCTCACTTCATTGAGCGATCATTTGAGGCCAGGTCGCTTCTGAAAAAGAGCTACATAGCTTGGCAGGCCTTACCTGGTAAAATACAAAATATTTTAAACAGTTGAATCTGATATGCCCACTGGTTTAAGGACTACAGTGTTACTTTTTGGCGATCAACAGGACATGCTGTACCATGGATTCAGTATTCCTTTCTGTTGCTAATTACCTGGTAAAATAAAACAAAAATGTAGTTGTTAGTTTAGGTCTATCCAAAAACACGTTGAGTATGACAGGAATGTAACACGTAGGCTTTCGCGACCAATATTATCCATAATAGTTTTTTTGGGTTAGATCGCATAAATATTTACGCGATCTAACCCAAACACCTCTATTATTGAAGGAATGTAACTGCCAGTCACGCTCTCGTGAATGCGTTGAGGAGGCAGTGAACGAGAAATCAGATGTACGATATTTTTTGATTGGGAAAAATCATTACTCCACTTGGATACCCAACAAAAGCCTCAACGACATCGCCCCAAGCAATGGGGCGACGATCTGCTGCTCCCGTTGTCGAATCCCCAGGGGCCGTCCATAAATGACGTCACGCGATTTTGACGATTTTTGACCCCCCCCCCCTCGTTACACAGCGTCACAAAAAGTCAGAGCCCACCTCAATTATGACGTCACAAAGCTCTGCCCCCCCCCNAAAACCATATTTACATTTTGAAAATAAAAAATGCTTCAAATCGCTTTAAACTATTGTCATTGTAGTGCGTATTTAATGTGGCGCTGCACTCTGATGTTGTAGGAGTGTTGTTATAACAATTCTATATTTATTTAAAGTTGCGCATTTTGATGTGACGTCACATTTCTCACCCCCCTCCCTCGTCACACATCGTCACAAATGTCTGACCCCCCCCCAGGTGCGTGACGTCATTTATGGACGGCCCCTAACTTGACGGTGCCCATTTCTCAAATGTCAACAATGTTGGACCATGACGCCGGCACAGGACGACGGCCTTCGCTGGCGAATGCAGGGGTCTTTGCGGCAAGTGAAGCACACACAAAGACAAAGATCCCCGTGTAGCCTGCAACAGACGTCATGTTCTTTGGGTCTTTCGGTAAAGTGACGTAGATTGGTTAAAAAAATATAGCAAAAAACTACGACGTTTCGATCGCAACGCAAGCGGTGGTCATCATTTAGTCAAAACTACGACGTGTCGATGACTTTACCGAAAGGCCCAAATAATCTGAATGACTGCAGTCACGAAAGCTTTAAGTCAAGCTGTAACAGGCTGTTGGGGCAAGTACCGTTAGCGAGTAGCACCTGTGAAGGCTACTGGCACGGCACACGAGGCGGTGGGTGGCCAGCAACCACGCCCGGCCGCCTTTGTCTCCCCAGTGGCGATGTTTTTACACACCGCACCAGGTTCTCATTTGAGGTTGAGTTGACCTAGAGGAGGCCCAAGATAATTGTCACTGTTGTTGGCCGTGAGCGGGAATCGAACTCGGGTGGCCGGCTTCGTAGCGCAGCACGCTAACTGCTGCGCCACCGCTCCCCACACGTACACAGACACACACAGACACACACACAGACAGACACACGCAGACACACACACAGACAGACACACGCAGACACCGCAGTAATACTGGTAGGAACCTCCTGGTTACACCAGCCCACAGGGGATGATTGTGTTCGTCCGTCCGTCGTGCATCCAAAAATGGGAGGGATGGGGCTGGGTGGAGAGGGGAGGGTGGGAAGGGGCTGGGTGGGGCTGGGTGGGGGTGGGAGGGGTGGGGCAGGGTGGGGAGGGGAGGGGCTGGTCACCCGTGGTGCCCTTATAAAACTCAACGTTTAACCTACTCACGCCGGCTGGTGCCCGCCCTCACAGTCGGCCATATTTGCGGAATACACCACGCCTCCGTTGACCCTGGCCATTGACCGAGCAACCCAACGTTCCTACCAGCTCCCTCCGCAGGAATGTGTTTATTGTTAATTATCGCGGCGTAAATCCCACCTACACAGGTGTCTGTCTCCAAGCCGCGTGTCCGCCGTGAGCGCGAGGCATTAACCGCGCCACAGCGATACCCGTGGGCTGTTGGGGAAAATGCGATCTAGGACGTGAGCGTACATTGCTCAGCGTGCAATTCTGGCAACAAAAATAAAAGTGTTCTTCGTCTCGGTGCCGCCGTTTCGCCAACTTCTCACGGCAGACGCAGCGAATGTTGTCGGGCGCGGGCAAAGTGCCACGCACGCCGAAGACAGCAGGGGACATCAAACAACGAGGCGCACGTCACCAGCGGCGGGGAAACTATCCAGCCGCGCGCACAAACGACGTCCGTCGGTCCACTACCAGCAGCATCGTAGCTGCACTAATCGGGTACTCTAGGGCTGTGGTTCTCAACCGCGGGGGGTGGGGGGTACACTGATCCCTGGGGGCTACGTGGCAATGTCCCGGGGGGGGGGGGNAAGAGGGGTACGTGAGGTTGGTTTATAAATGTGTGAGATTATATCATGCACGAGAGTCACTGGTGAATCATCATGGATGAATCTGGTAATATACAATAATCACGATGAAATGTAAATCCACACGGTGACCTAGAACGATATAAAAGCCCTTTCTCCACTCGTTGGTCGTACGCGAAGTGGTCTCCAAGGTTAACCAGCGCGCGCGAACAAATAACGTCGCCCATGCAGAGCGTCCGCTGACGTTTGTTTATTCGCTTGCGGTACAAGCTAGTTATGATGACACTTACACAACGGGCAATAGGTGAAAATATTGACGCTCATTATTCATACATTTATTTCACAGAACCATGTTGGGTCAGGACAAGGGGGGTACTCGTTAAAAAAAAATCAAAAAGAAGTTGAGAACTCACTGGGTCCAGGGCCACATTTTCCACTCCAGCAAACACGCAGCTTCTAGCCGGAGCGTGCTCACCGACTCCTGTCACTGCGAGAGTATTTATTTATTCTCGCTCGTTGCAGCTCGTGTTATTGTTGAATGCTCTCCTTAAATGTGCCGCGAACAAGGGGCATTGCACGAAACGCCGGTGATTATATCTATTGTATTTTCCAGGCCACATTTGGTAATGCTAATGTGGTCTTTATTGGGCCCTTAGGGAGAAAATCCCACAGACCACAAACGTGAATAAAAATCGATGGATTGCCCCATCTTTAACGATAATGAAATAGCCACTTTAGAGTGTTCTCTATATAGGTGTCCTAATAATGGTATTTAAGACGTGGTGAATATCTGGTGAAAACACACGGAGTGGCTCGGCTCAGTTGTGGTCTAACAATGCCGCCTGCTGGTCACTTTGTAGAACGCAGTCTAGGGCAGAATAATAATTTCAGATCCAGGACCGTACTTTCTATACTGGGCCACACAGATAACTGAACGAAAGTATTCATAATACATGTTTTTGGGTTAGATCGCGTTATTTATAAATGTGTCAACCCTCCACCACCCGACACGGCCAATCAGTAAAAAAATGTGTCACGTTGACAAAGGACAAATACTCTTAGGTTTTTTCGGTAAAGTCACGTAGGTGAAAAATAATAATAATACATAATAAAATATAATAGAAATAATAATAGAAATAAAATAATAAATCACGACGTTTCGGAGGCAACACAAGTCTCCGTCATCAGGTGGGACCGTCACAGCTAAATTTACTGCATCAAGTGAGGAAAAAATCCAAGAGACAAGCTCTTATATACAAGTTAAGGGGAGGGGGGAGGGGCTTATCTGAATGTGGTAGCCTGTCAAATAAGATGGTACAAATATGCGTAGTTAAATCTTTTTTACATGGTTAATAACGTCTTTCCAATGATTACTCAGTTTGTACCCATCATCACGGTTGAAGTTATGTCTGTGTTTGTATATCTGGATGGCTTCGTGTACAAACCTTTGATGGTAGCCAGAAGGTTTGCAGAGCACCTTGGTCTCGGAAAAGACAATATCATGAGAGCCCACAGCGTTGTAGCAATGATCGGCAACGGCGGAAGACTCAATTTTGCCGTGTTTCAGATCTATCTTGTGCTCGCGGCAGAGGTCGCAACCGGGTACCCGATACCCGTACCCTACCCAATACCCGGCTACCCGTACCCGGCCGGGTATGGGTAACCGTTTGCGACCCTGGTGCGGCGGGGTACGGGTACGGGTATGCCGTGAATCACTAGTGAGTAACCGTTTGTCACTCATTGCCCAACGTCTTGTCTCTTCTCACAATTCAAGTTCCTAAAATCAACCCACCCGCGCTGGCAACATGGCTTCATCCCAGAGGTCGCAATCAGGTACCCGTACCTGTACCCTACCCGATACCTGGCTACCCGTTCCTGGCCGGGTATCGGGCAGGGTACGGGTACCCGTACCCGGCCGGGTACGGGTACCCATTTGCGACCCTGGTGCGGCCGGGTACGGGTAAGGAATTAAAACCCGTTTGCGACCTCTGGCTCGCGGACACGATCGGATACATGACGTTTCGTTTCCCCAATGTAACAATCACCACAGATGCAACTCAATTTATAGACTCCAAGGTATTGCAAGTCAGGAATGACATTTTTTACAGATGGAATTAGATCACGGATTTTATGTACTGTACTGAATCGGACTTGGATCTTATGTTTGTTTAAAAATTTGGAGATCTTTTTGGTCACGCCTGCTATGTATGGCAACGTGATAGTTTTGATCGGAGTTTTAGGTGGTTGTTTCTGTATGGTGGGAGAAACAGCTTGGCGGATAGTGCGGTCAGAGTATCTGTTCATCTTGAGGGACCGATGTACATGTTTTAATTCACTGGCCAGGTGGTGTTGGTCAGATATGCCATGAGCTCTGTGGTATAGGGTTTTGATGAGAGGATTCTTTTGAGCCGGGTGGTGGTGGGAATCAGGTTTCAAGTAGGAATCTGTGTGGGTGGTTTTCCTGTAGACAGAATGTCCCAAGGATCCATCAGGTCTCCTCTCAAACAGAACATCTAAGAATGGTAGTTTGCCATCTTTCTCCACTTCCATGGTGAATCTGATGGATGGGTGTCTGGAATTGATGTGGTCCAGGAAATGGTTCAATGCTGGGAGGCCATGTGGTCAAATGACGAAAGTGTCATCAACATACCTCTTCCACAGGGAAGGACGTAGGGTGGATGTCTGGATGGCGTCTGATTAAAACTTTTCCATGAACACATTGGCTATCACTGGTGACAAGGGGGAGCCCATAGGGGTACCCTCATTCTGTTTGTAGAAGTTGCCATTCCAGGTAAAATAAGCGTTGGTGAGGCAATGCCTAACCAGCGCAGGTACATCCGAATTCAATCCATGTTGGACCAAGTCTTCAATTATTGTTAGGGTGTCAGGCACTGGGACTTTGGTAAACAGCGATACCACATCAAAACTGACGAGGATATCGTCAGGAGATAGTACCATGTCCTTGACCATAGATACCAATTGGGTTAAGTTAAGTACTGCTGAAGAGGTCTTGCCAGTGAAGGGAAGCAGAGTATCTGATAGAAACGGGCTAGTTTGTAGGTAGGAGAGTTGATTGTGGACACGATGGGCTGTAGTGGGGTGCCTTCTTTATGGATCTTGGGAAGACCATAGAATCTGGGAGGTCTTGCCGCCGAGGGTTTTAGGGAGGGACGTTTGGTTGGTGCGATTATGGAAATCGAACTCGTGATGATTTTGTTGGTTTTTGTCGTTAGGCTGTTAGTAGGATCGCTTTTAATTTTCCCATCATTGAGTAGGTTCGGGATTTTGTTGTTGTATGAGCCTTTATCCATGATAACCGTGGCATTGCCCTTGTCGGCCGACAGGATGACTATATCATCTCTCTTTTTTAGGTTCGCGAGTTCAGAGCGTTCGTTTTTGCTAATGTTGCTAGTGGGTTTCTTAGCATTTTTAAGAATAGTGGCTATTTCAGCTCTTGCTACATCCGCATGGATGTATCCTATGCCTCTGAGGGCTACATCAACCTGATAAATCACATCCTTTACTGGTATATGTTTAGGGGTGACAGCGAAATTTAGTCATTTGGCCTGTACCGTCTTCAGATTGTCAGAAATTTGGATGTTTCTCTGATTAATAACGGTCTTGTTGACATCCAGCTTTGTGATGTGTGGCTCTGGTTTCTTCTTAGATCGGAGGTTGAATTTAGAGATCAGGTTTGCTTTGCATTTGGTTGACAGTGAGTCAGCAGAAGCAGAAGTCATGCTGTCAACGTGGTTCCAATCAGAAGGGGACATTTTTTGTGTTAACATTAAATGTGTTTGTAAGAGTCTTGTCTAAATTATCGAGTTGAGATCGGAGTAACCTTATTCTCTCCGAGATTAGTGATAGGCTAGCTTTAAATAAAATCTGTTTAGAGTTCGGTGAGGACACAGCAGCAGATGTGAGTGTGAAATCGATGGGTATTACTCCCCACCCCCACCGTTCCATTCCCTGGCTACCACATTCAGATAAGCCCCCCCCTCCCCATTAACTTGTATTTAAGAGCTTGTCTCTTGGATCTTTTCCTCACTTGATACAGTAAATTTAGCTGTGACGGTCCCACCTGATGACAGAGACTTGTGTTGCCTCCGAAACGTCGTGATTTATAATTTTATTTCTATTATAAATTTTTTTACCTACGTGAAAACCTAAGATTATGAATCCTTGCAGTCACGAAAGCTTCAAATCTAGAAAGGACAAATGGACCCACAACAATTTACAATTTGAGTAGTACGACGTTTCGCTGGAAATTACATCCAGCATCTTCGGACGATTTGCCAGAATAGTGAAGCCATCCACCTGCTTCCGGTCTTAAATAGTGCAGGATGACGTCATCATTGTTGTGGAATGTGGGGAGGGGGGGCATTTGGGGGGGGGAAGGTGGGGATGGGCGGCATGTGTAGAGAGGGGGGCTTGTGGGTAGGGGGGGCATGTGGAGAGGGGGGCATGTGGGGGGGCATGTGGGGAGTGGGGCATGTGGGATGGGGGTCAAATGGGGAGGGGGCACGTGGGATGGGTGGCATGTGTGGAGGGGGGGGGNCACGTGGGAAGGAGGGCACGTGGGTAGGGGGAGCATGTGGGGAGGGGGGCATGTGGAGAGGGGGTCATGTGGTGAGGGGGGGGCACGTGGGGAGGGGACATGTTTGGAGGGGGTGCGTGTGGTGTCCCTCCCGGCCATATCTGGTGCCAAACACAACTCCACCACTGGCAGTCCTCGTTATTTCTCGTCCACAGTTGATGCTCCATTTGCCACTACACCTGCTAGTGAAACAGCTTATAGCCACTTCCACACTCCATCATTGTATCCTTTTAAACCCTATCTCTGTCCTATTACTTCACCAGCACTCCTTCCTAACTTCATTCTGCTCTTAAAAATGTCACCATACGTAAGCAGCTGCTATTCGTCCAAGGTTCGTCGCTCTTCATCCATTCACAAAAATACTTGTGCAAACTATTAATTCTACTTTTCTTATTTCTGGGAGGTATTGAGCTTGACCCTGGCCCAAATGTAAAGAACCCATTTAATTCTGTAGATTTTTCTGGCAGAAAATGTGTTGGTGTTCTACACGTCAACATCAGAGGGCATGTGATTAAATTAAGTCAACTAAAACTAGAAGTGGCAAATCTGGACCCGGACATTTTCTGCCTAACAGAAACATTTCTCATTCCGGCCGTCAATGACTTGCAGATTACGATTGACAACTACAACCTTTCTAGCTTGACCGAGGGTCTAAAGGAGGTGGAATTCCATATATGTTCGTAGTACTATTGCATGTTCACCAGCTCACTCCTTGTTAAAGAAATATTGCTTTGAAGGTCTGGCTCTCAGAATCACTCTCCCTAAAAATCAACAGATATTGGTAGTGTGCTGCTATAGACCGCCTAGTGGGAAGGATGTTGAAGCTGCATCTGCACTGAGGAGCTTCTTGGGGCCTCCCTAAAGGTGAATAGTTTTAGTGGGTGATCTAATTGGAATTGGCTAAACCCGCCGGCCGTGGCCACAAATTTTGCAGATGAATTTCACCTGTTTCAATTAATAAATGTCCCCACAAGACCCAACCTAAAAACCCGGGACAGTCATCTCTGCTTGACGTCCTATTGACAAATGCCCCTCACAATTTCGCGCTGACTGGTGTTCTGGGTAATAACCTTAGTGATCACTCCTTCATATTTGGGGTGAGATCATCAGCCAGACCCAAAGCCCCCCTAAATTGGTTGAGAAGCACTCCATGAGACGCTTCAGGCATTTACTAATGATGTGCTTCACTCAGATATTGACAAGGTCTGTGACATCCCCAACCTGACTACGGCTTGGGAGACCTTCAGGTACACGTTTCTCCAAATTCTTAACAAACATGCTCCGTTGGTTAGATTTGAAATAAAGGCAACCGCCCACCATGGTTTGATTACTAAGCTCATGAAAACTAGGGACAAGGCTTGGGCATGTGCTCAGAAAGTAATTTGGTCCATGACTGGCTAGAATACAGGATTTTAGGAATAGATGCGTAAAAAAATACGGCGTGCAAAAAATGCATACTTTTTCTCCACTCTCCTGGAATCACATGGAAATGCCAGGATCTTCTGGAAAACAATCAAAAGTATCAAAAAGGCATCTAACAGATAATCTGCCCGTTGAGCTTAACCGAAATGGGGAATATTTTTCAGAGCCCAAAAAATAGTTGACAATTTTAACCTTCATTTTTCTGAAGCTGGTGACCTTTTTATAATGTATTGGGAGTCACCCCTGCGCATGCAAATCCCTACACCCTTATCCAAACATTAAGCGAATTTAGTTTCCAGCCAATCCACGAAAGTAATGTTCTGAAACAACTGTCCTACCTCAAAGGGTCCTCCTCTACCGGAGCAGATAGTATTCCCGTCTTTGCTCTGCTAACTGTTGGTCACCTAATATACAAACCTATAGCCCATATTTTCAACCTGTCCATCAAAGAAGCATCAATACCTCTAGAATTGAAACATTCCTATGTTCGTCAACTTCACAAAGGGGGCCCTAAAGATGATCCAAATAACTACCGACCTATCTCAATTTTGTCCCGTTGATGAAAATTTTAGAAAAATGATTGAACTACCAAATTAGCAGTTTCCTGTCCGACAGCAATCTATTACATCGAAAACAATCTGGGTTCCGAAAAAAATTCAGCACCACATCTGCTGCATTAGACTCTCTGAATCACATTTACAGTAGCCTTGATAATAAGCAGTACTGCGCCAGTCTTTTTCTTGACTTATCCAAAGCCTTTGATACAGTGGACCACAGCACCCTGCTTAGTAAACTAAGCTGCCTCCGTTTCTCCAAACACGCAGTGGAATGGTTAAAAAAGTACCTCTCTGCTCGCACCCAAACTGTACTCACAGATGGTTGGAGGTCAAACAGTGTTAAGATAACAAAAGGGGTTCCACAGAGTTCAATCCTCGGCCCCTCTTGTTCTCTCTTTATGTCAATGACTTGGGCACTGACCTGGATCATTCCAGGGTAAATCTTTTTGCAGATGACACGATACTGATTACTGCTGATGACGTGATTGCTAAGCTCCAGGGTGATTTCAACAAACTACAACATCAGCAAGTTGCTCTTAACTAGTCCTGAATACCTCCAAAACCAAGGTGCTATGCTTCTCACCAGGACTAAAGCAGGAAGTTATTTTTCCCTAATTACATTTCTTAAATAATTATCAAATAGAGCAAGTCAAGATCTATAAGTATCTTGGGGTCATTCTTCATTTAAAACTGAATATTGAAAATCACATTGATTATATTGGTAAAAATAAAAAATAAAAATTGGTTTTCTGTATCGACACAAGCACTGCTTACCCCTATGTTCCGTTTGGAATTGATAAAAGCTACCATACTGCCTCTACTTGATTACTGTGACATCGTGTATAAATCAGCCCAAGTACTGTATTGAAGAAGCTGGACTCAATGTATCACTCGGCCTTAAGATTTGCATTGAACTGCCCATATAGGACTCACCACTGTGATCTCTACATTGGGTCAAACTTAACATCTCTCAATGTTCGACGGCTTGTGCATCAGATCTTATTTATTCATGATGTACTTACAAAAAAATCCGCAGATTACCTGCTGGATTTCCTCTCTGTTTCAAAGACCAAATTTGACCTAAGGTCAGCTTCACATTCCCTATTGCCGTACAAATACTGGAGGAAGGGCATTTGCTATTGATGCCCCAGGGTCTGGAATGCTATTGCCAATAAACTGCAACTTGAATCACTACCTATGAGATCTTCACTAAAAACTGCTCTAGAGGAGTTGTACACCCCTAGCTGACACTGCAATTCAGTGGCCTAAAATACAATGTTTCGCTCCGGATGATCGCTGTAAAGTATAATCTGTGGCTTGATTTAGTGTGCTGATCTTAAAGGTGCATTGAAAAATGTTCATACTCCGACTGATGCTTCTGCTGTTGTGGAGTGACTCATGCAGCCAGCTGTGGCTGTAGGGTCTGGTGGTACATGTTGTTTACGTCGTTATTTGTGAAAATTCGGTCACAGTTCCTATGATCACTGTTTCATTGCTTTTATGGCTTTATTTTGGTGATTTTTGAAAGTTTTTTGGTTTGGCCATGTTTGTTTGTTGTAGTACAGAGTTAGACTGATGGCCTTAATCTAAATTGTCTTGTGGTTGTTGTTGTTTGACTTGCATCCCACTGGGATTTTTGCACACAGTGTTGGTGTACGGTGCTTTTTCTGCAATATTTTGCTGTCTTTTCTTGGATTTTCTGTTTGCACTCAGTCACATAGTCACTTTAAGATGTTTTTTGTTCATGTTTTTTGTTGGTTGCACCCGATTCAAGAGCCGAATGTCTCACAGGGCTATACCTAATACATGAACTTGAACTTGATGTGGGGAGGGGCATGTGTGGAAGGGGGGAACGTGGGGAGGGGTCATGTGGTGAGGGGGGAAATGTGGAAAGGGGGGGGCATCGGGGGAGGGGGGCATGTAGGGAGGGGGGCGTTTGAGAAGGGGGGGCATGTGGAAGGGGGGTGCATGTGGGGGGGGGGGGCATGTGGGGAGGGGGGGGGGCACCCGTCATTCCGGTACCAACTTCGGTGTGGATTTCGTGACCGTCCGGCGTTGGATCAGCTGCAGGACGTGGAGAGCCGCCGCACAGCGATGGATCCCACTTCACTTTCTCGCGCTCGTGCAGCAGATGGCGCCGTGGATTCTTCTTCGGCCCCTCTGCCAAGATTGTTCAAGCGCGGCCCTCTCTATCATTCTCTATCATTCACTTTATTTCTCTTACTCCGAGGGTGGCCACGCTGAGTCGTACAGCTCTTTTCTAGGAGTGCCATCAATTGGGTTTTATTGTTAAGACGTTTTCAGTCAATTAATGATGCACGTGTGTTGAACTTTTTTTCGCAACCGTACGGAGCCAACCGTGCTGATCGGAGGTGCAGGGCAACAACCTAAACTTCAAAATAAGTTATAAAGAAATGAGTTTATCAATCTAGATAATGTAAAAGTGCATCGCTTCAGAGCCTTCCTGATATCGGAAGGAAGAGCGTTCCAGACGGCCGCTGAAACGGCGCATCTGAAAGCGCGCGATGCGGTGACCGCTGTCGTTGTTAGATGGCCAGCCAAAAGCCGCCGCTGCTGCGAGTGTGAGTCGTGTCGGTCTCTCTCGCGATGCTCCCTGGGTCTGGCTGGGTGCTCTCCTTGCGATCGGAATGTCGCGAGGTTCACATTCGGCGCGGGGGTCCACGCGTCAGTGGCTTGCGTCATCGGGCTCGTGGTAGGGTGCTCGGCTCACACCTGCAAGGTGCTTCTATTGTTCAGGCCACAGGTAGAGTGTCAGCTGGACCCATCATGCTCTTTGGGGGTCGATAAAATTGGTACCACTTTGTTGTTGCCTTTTTTGTTTTGGCGGGCTTGACCCAGCCACGTGAATGTGGAATTTCCATTTGCGGCTCTGATCATAACAGGAGACGATGAGAACCTTGCCATGGTCATTTTAATTCACACAAAACGATGGTGGCAGGGGCGAAGTGAGGCAGAATGCCACCTGCGCCAAAGTCAAATACTCGAGCCCTTCCCATTGAAGGTAATGACGTAATAAATAAACACCGTGGCAATTCACGACAGCACACAGCGTTGTTCGGTGTGGTCGCTGGCTGTCAAACGGGCCCGACAGTGTGGTTTAAACGTTCCTCTGGGATTATGAATCACCGCGTTAATTATCGCCGCCGACCTCGCTCTCGTTAAAAACAATGCCGCTACATTAGTTGGCTTAGCCAGGCAGTGTGCGGCTTTTCATTAAAATAATAAAAATTCGAATGCGTTCCCTTCACGAAGATCACCCCCACCCCTCCCCCCACGAATGGCTCACGAGCAACTCGTGTGACGTGTTCGGCCCGGGCAGGTGGCAGGGCACCCGTGCGTGCGTGTGCGGCTTTTCACGCCGAGGCCAAGGGCGTTCGTTGTCCGCAGCTTTGGACTCGCGCTCGGAACGTCGCGGGGTTCGGTTGAGTCGGTTCGTTCACTGCGAGGACTACTTTGGTAGATCCTCAAGAGTTGTCGTGTTGTTGTTATTTTGTTTGAACGATGAAGACTTGCCCTCGTTATGAATTTAGAACTTCCACTGCCATCGGCGCTGCCGCCGTGAGATGTTAACTCCCTCGCCTGGTCTGCAGGAGGTCGTGGGTTCGATCCTGACCCTGACGCCTGCTGCTGTATATTTGCAGTCTGCGTGTCTTTCTCCCCGCATTTTTACTCCGGGTCCTCAGTTTTTTTTCGTCCACATTTTTAATCAACATCACGCGTTTAGAGTGTTTTGCTGCTATACATTTCACGTGATGATAAGCCACTTCGTTGACCTATCACTCGTGATAGCCAGGTCGCTTCTGAAAAAAACAGAGTGATGTAGCTCAGTGGGCCTTATCTGATAGAAATTGATAAATACCAATTTTTGTTACACATCCGGAATATGGAGACACTTTAGTGACGGCTACTTCGCAGCGACCATTTGTCTCGCGCACTCATTGACGCGAACGCGATGCGCGTGCCGGGAATTGTCGAGCCGTGGTTTCATGCAAATCGGCCTCGGGTGGTGGCGAGGTTTGTTGTTGTCGTTGTTGTTATTGCTGCTGCTTTGCATCCCATTGGGGCTCCTGCACCCAACGGCGCTTGAGGGTGACCGGCAAAGGCACCGACCCGACCGACCGACCCCACACTCGGCCTCCTGCACTCCCGCGGCCTCCCATCGGAGGGGCAGCAGCACCAGCAGACCGGGAGGAAGTTCTTACTTTTATATAAAAAGGGGACGGATGGATATCTATTGAACTTCTTTCGCACCGTACCGTAGCCGACCGCGCTAATCTTAGGATGACGATGATGACGATGATGAGAACCCAACTCAACCCTTCAACTCTTGATTTCGTTTGCCTCTTGCAGCACGCGTTCGTGGGTTTTTATTCTACAACGTGAGACTCACACCACTCGTTGCACGACTGCATCGCCTCGCACGAGAGTGGGGGAAGAGTTACGAGAAGTATGCCAGGCAGGCGGGCAGGCAGGCGGGCGGGCGGGGAGGCGGGCGGGCAGGCGGGCAGGGAGGCGGGGAGGCAGGCGGGCAGGCGGGCGGGGAGGCGGGCGGGCAGGCGGGCAGGCGGGCGGGCGGGCAGGCGGGCAGGGAGGCAGGGAGCCGGGCGGGGAGGCAGGCGGGGAGGCGGCGGGGAGGCGGGCGGGCAGGCGGGCGGGCGGGCGGGGAGGCGGGCGGGCGGGCAAGGAGGCAGGGAGGCGGGCGGGGAGGCGGGCGGGGAGGCAGGCGAGCAGGCGGGCAGGGAGGCAGGGTGGCAGGCGGGCAGGCGGGCAGGCAGATGGGCAGGCAGGTGGGGAGGCAGGCGGGGAGGCTGCAACAATGGGCCGCGAGCGCTTTTGCGCCTTGCGGGATTACGGGGGGGAGGTGGTGGGCGGGGGTTGTGGGGGGTTGGTGGTGGGTGGTGGTGGTGATTGGTGGTGGTGGGGTGTGGGGTTGTAGGGGGTTGGTGGTGGGTGGTGGTGGTAATTGGGGGTGAGGGGGGTGGTGGAGGGAGGGTGGTGGTGGGTGGTGTGGGGGGGTTGTGGGGATGGTAGGGGGGTGGTGGTGTGGGTGGGGTGGTGGTGTGGTTGCAGCAAAGCCGCGCTGGGCTGGTCTGGCCACCATCATCTCTGGCGAGGCCACGGGACCCACAGCTGCCTCTCTCCCTACCTCCCTCTCCGGCCTGGCAGGGGGGGGGGCTTTCTGTCGGCCCTAATTAACTTAAACATTGACCCTGCAGGGGGGACGGGTCGGGGGAGTCGAACCCTGATCCCAAAGGCTTCACTGCCTCGGCTGGACTTTATTTAAGACGCCACCGGGGAAAAATATATTTCTTGTTTTGCTTCTTTTGGGTTTTTTTTCTTTCTGCGCGTGTGTTCGCTCACGAGTACAGTAAATCCCACAGGAATGTTAGCAGATTGCTGCCTGCCCATCGTGGTGTGAGCGGTGTTGGGGGGGGAGCGGTGGTGCAGTGGTTAGCGCGCTTGTCTAGGAATCCGGCGACTGAGATACGATTCCCGCTCGCGAGTATTTGAAACCGGTCCTGGGCCTCCTCTACGTCGACTCAGCCTCAAATGAGTACTTGGTGCGATGTGCAGTAAACATCGCCACTGGGGGAGACAAAGACGACCGGGCGCGGTGTTGGGCCATCCACCCCCTCGAGTGCCGTGCCGGCCTTAATAGGTGCTCGCTTACAGCACTTGTTCCGATAGAGTTTTAAAGGCTACACGGGGGATCTTTGTCTTTGTATGTGTGTCGGCGTATTAGTGTTTTAAGAGGGGCTCGCTAACTGCGCTAAAATCCTAAGGGATGGAATTATTGCAGGACGTAAACAAAATTGACAATGCCGCTCAATCATTGTTGTCTCGTCTCATTCGCCCTTGAGGTCAAAGTGAAAGCGCCTCCTCAACGCTTTAATAACCCCGCGGGTTATTAAAGCAGCCCGGAAAACAAAACATTGGTGGGAATTCCACATTCCTACGGTGGCGACCAACATTCTGCATGAAACGACCACCTTTAACTTTCCACGAAATTGTACAAATGTTGTAGTGACCGCAGAAGGAGTCGAAGCTGACTGGGATTTGCTCCTGCAACCTTGCAAATGTAACTGGAGCATCCTTGCAACAGCGCCACCCAGCCGGATGTTCCAGAATGCACGCGCCGATGTCTGCACGAACTGTCGTGAGCTAAGCGGAGTGGAGCCTGGGCAGAGCTTGGATGGGCGACCAGGGTCATAGGCATTGCCGGATTATCCGAATAGCAAAAGTAGCTACATAATGCTACGGGCGCCGCACTTTCAAGGGCCCCGCGCTAAATGCTTTAAAGCTATCAATTCCGGTTCAGTGATTCTGCACTTGCTCTATTACTATAGTACTATACCGCCTTCAACTTTTATGAACGACTGGGTGTTTAAGGTTAGCGATTTATCGTATTATATGACTGTATTCCAAATGAGAAAACAAACTGACTTTACTATGCAAGTAAAAAATGTATGTGTTTTAATATTAACGTTTTTTTTTATTTAAGACCACTTTATAACAGAGGCTACAGGCTCCGCACTCGCTTAATCCGGCACTGGTCATAGGCTGTGTGGCTACGTTGATGCCGCAACATTCGCGGTTGTACTGCACTTCTACGCTCCATGTCTATGCTCGCAGCCTTCACCAATTCCCACTGACCAGCGTGGTGAAGTATGGTCAAACAACCCCCGACTATCCGCACGGCACGAGGCGGCCCTCATCGAGCGGTGGAGCGACACGCACATCTTGGGTGAATATTGACCTGTTGTTGCCTCGTGGGGGTAGACTGGCCACGAGGCCACAGGCAGCGTGGTGCTTCTGCCCAAACGAGTGGCTCGGGGCCACCGCAGTGGCGAGACGAGCGGCGGAGGAGGCGACTCTGCGGACCCGCGGGAGTGGCCGCGCCTCCCACCGCCCATTCGCGCAATTAACCCGACGACGACGACGCGCTCCGCACGCTCCGCACGGCATGCGCCTCGTGCCGTGCGCTCAACTGCTTTCGCACCGTGCGTAGCCAACCGTGCGAAGCGGAGGGGACTTTGCCAGGGTCGGTGTCAACTGGGCGGCGGCGTTCCAGCGGGGGGCTGGGGGGGGGGGCTGTAGCCGCTCCACGCAACCCGACCCGACCGATGACCAGCCCGGCTTTAATTTAGAGAAAAGCAAACAAAGAGACAGCCAGCCGATGGGTGCCGCAGGCCCCGAATCGGCGGCGAGCCGAGAGCCGGGCGCAGTCACCCGGCGGGGATCAATATTGACTGTGCACGCCGTCGTGCGTTTCGATTGTGCGCGCGCGTGTCACTTCCTTGTCACCCACCACCCACCACCGAGTATTTGTGTGCGTGTGTGAGAGAGAGGGTTGTTACACCACACTTAAGCTGACACAACACCATCAATAACGCAGCACTTAAGGGTGGTCGCGCGTTGCTCCGGCGTCCTGCTGAAGAAAAAAAAATGCAAAGGCGAGAGACTGAGCGAGATGGAGCGAGCGAGCGAGAGGGAGGAAAATCAACACGAGAGAGAGAGCGAGAAAAAATGCCGGGCCCATTCCTCCGCCGCACGAGCTGCCGCCGCCGCCGCTGCTGATGATGATGATGGATGACGATGATGGTGACCGCGCGCCTTGCAGCGGTGCCGGATTTGCCCAACAATAGCCGCTGCGATGGGAGACACATCGCGGCGGTTGGGCACCTTCGAGTTTGTAAGTCGCGAATTCACGCAAAAAGAAGGCGCCCCTCCTCGGTGGGCGGGGCGGAGGGGGGCGAGAAGGAGTCATGCGAATTTTGCGAAGCAGCGGGGTTCGCGTGACCTTTGCGGGGATGTCAACCGCCTGGCTATGGAAGCAGCCACCTGCCCGCGTGAGCAGCTTCCACCGATCCGTGACGATCTCTCTTCGGGTTCGGTGGACTGTCACACCACCACCACCAGCACCTGCTCGCTCTCTTCTCACATCCCTCACCCGCTCTGCTGCCGAGACTAACCCGGGCCTAGTCGCGGGGCCTGTAGCATTTAAATAAAGGGGCCCTAAAAACACAAATATTACGCAAAAATACTTGCAGAGTAAAATAATTGTATTTTTTCATTTGCTTCACAGACAGATAATACGACAATTCGCTAACCTTAAACACCCAGCCGTTCATAAAAGTTGAAGGCAGTATAGTACTATAGTAATAGAGCAAGTGCAGAATCACTGAACAGAAATTGATAGCTTGAAAGCATTTAGCACGGGGGGTCCTTGGAAGTGCGGGGCCCGTAGTATGTGTAGCTACTGTCGCTACTGGGATAATCCGGCACTGCCCTCATGATGCACACGTGGAAAATAAAATAAATAAAGAACTCTCCAGTAGTAGTGGTGCCACCGTGGTCATCCAGAACAAAGACCGTACGACGTGTGACCACGCGACGCCCTGATTCACGGACATTGAAAGATGAGAGACATCATCACGGCGATCCACTTAACTCCGCTGCTGCTCCTCCTGACGCGGTGAGCTGCTGGCGTGGCCACCTTGAGGGTGTCACTTGCATTTGGCACCATAGTTCGTGGTGCCACATGAGCGAAACAGAGCAAAACGAACCTCCAATGGAAAGGTGACAATTACGGAGTTGCAGCGGCCACGGTAGCGAAATGTTAATTACCTCGCCTGGTACACAGCAAGTCGTGGGTTCGATCCCGAACGCTGACGCCTGCTGCTGTATATTTGGAGTTTGCGGTGTCTCTCTCCTTGTGTGTCGCGTGGATTTTTCTCCGAGTCCTCCGGGTTTTCCCTCCACATTTAGAAACACGCGTTTAGAGCATTTGGCTGCGATATATTTCCACGCGATAAGCCACTTCGCAGGACTATCATTTGTGGCCAGGTCGCTTCTGAAAAAGAGCTATACAGCTCAGTGGGGCCTCACCTGGCAAAATAAAACATTTTTTATCTCGCAGTGTAGTTTTTGCATGCCACGTTCTGCACATTGTTTATCTGCGTGTCGATCATCCACCACGCTGTGAGTGTGGCTCCTCGCAGCTGGGCTCAGCGCTAAGCTCACTCCAAGTGTTCCCTGATCGACTGAGCTCTGGGGGATGGCCTCCCCCCTCTCGTCTGTCTGTTGACCTGCGTCAGCGGTGGAAGTTCCACATTCCTGAACTTGAATGGGGGGGGGGGGCGTTATTCCCAGAGAACAACAAATCCTGGCCTACCCCCTACAGAGTTCCTGAAGCCATCGCCCTCAGAGCCACGAGGGTGAGGGCCACGTGAAGTCAAATAGAAATCCATACAATTTTTGGGGGGGTGGGTTAGATTATTGGGTTAGATCAAATAGAAACGTGCGGTGCACGAATATTCGCTCGTGGTGCAAGCGCCGCCGATCGTGCTGAGATCGTAACCCGCCCCCCCTCCTCCTCCCGTCACTCGCCATCGCGGGTCCATCGCGAGGCGGCCAACAAACAACAAACAACACACAACAAACAACAAACAACACACAACAAACAACAAACAACACACAACAAACAACAAACAACACACAACACACAACAAACAACACACAACAAACAACACACAACAAACAACAGAGCGCGGAGACTCAAGACGAGTACCTCCGCGGCTCAGGCTCAAGTGGGCCCCGTGCGACACGGCCATTACGAGCCGAGCGAGTGTTGCTCTCGCGGCAACGCTCGTTAGCAGCACCCCGCAGGCAAGCCGAGACTCCGTGCAGCACCAGCGCCCCAGCGCGTCGCTGCACACTCGGAGTCCCCTGTCGTCCATGACGGACGGCAGAACGCACTCGCTCCACCCGCCCGCTCCACCTCTCACTCCGCCCGCTCACTCCGCCCGTTCACTCCATCACCGCAAGAGGAAGCCAACATAAGGAGGTTGTCAAAGATCAAGGTGGCACAGCGGTGGAGCGGCACAGGTGGTACACCTGGCAAGTCGTGTCAGGTGACCCACACCACGTGGTGCTGCCCCTGGACAGTCGTGTCAGGTGACCCACACCACGTGGTGGGGCACCTGGACAGTCGTGTCAGGTGACCCACACCACGTGGTGGGGCACCTGGACAGTCGTGTCAGGTGACCCACACCACGTGGTGGGGCACCTGGACAGTCGTGTCAGGTGACCCACACCACGTGGTGCTGCACCTGGACAGTCGTCTCAGGTGACCCACACCACGTGGTGGGGCACCTGGACAGTCGTGTCAGGTGACCCACACCACGTGGTGGGGCACCTGGACAGTCGTGTCAGGTGACCCACACCACGTGGTGCTGCACCTGGACAGTCGTGTCAGGTGACCCACACCACGTGGTGGGGCACCTGGACAGTCGTGTCAGGTGACCCACACCACGTGTTGGGGCACCTGGACAGTCGTGTCAGGTGACCCACACCACCTGGGCCTGTCCCGCGACTTCCCGCCAGCAGCGAGCCCTCCCCACTTCACGTGCAATCAAGGTGCACCTAGCCTGGCACACGCGCCGTGGTGACGTCACCGCCACTTAGTTGAGAACGGCGGTTGTTGTTGTATGTGTGCGTGTGCACGCGCGTGGAGCGGTGGCGCATTGGTTAGCGCGCTCGCGGCCAACAGCGGTCAAAACTATCTGAACCGGTCCTGGTGGACTTCCTTGGATCGACTCGGCGTTAACTGAGCACGTGGCTGCGGTCTGCATACATCGGCATTGGGGAGACAAAGGCGGCTGCCCGGGTGTGGTTCTGGTCACCCCCACAGTGTGTCCGTTCGGGCCTTTGACGAGGGCGGTTGAGGATGCCTGGAATTTCACGGCGGTGCAACGATTTGGGAACAAGTTTAAAGAAGCGAACTTTGGCAACTTCCCTAAATCTACTCTCTCTGGCCGTCGTCTCGCTCGGGTGCCCTGGGGTAGGCGAGCGGTTATACCTCGGCTGTTTAATTGCCGCAGACAATTGGGAAGCATTGATTCGAGCGCTCGGCGGTGAAGACGTAAACCCACGGACTGCCATCGCCCAACGAACACCTGGCGAGCATCGTGTCACCAGATTAATCCTCGGCTTAGGGGATTCTTGCCCAAACCCTGCACCCGCCCAGACATCCGTAACATTTTATTTTTATTTATTTCATTTTCAAACCGCCCCTTGTCACCAATCCGAACGTCGGTGATCGTGGGGGCCCTGCCGTGTTCGCGAGCGAGTTGCAGAGGCGGCACGGGTGAACGGCCGAGCGAGAGCGCTCCCACCGGCCAAGAAAGCGCGGACTGGAGCCTTCAGCAGCAAGTGCTGGTTTGCTGTAGGAGGGATTGCGTCGGGGCGAGTGGAGCGAGACGAGAGGGGAGAGGGAGCTGTGCAGCTCGGGTCTTACTGCTGACAAAGGAGAGAGACAAACGTAAAAACTAAATCCATATCGGGTCACTCGTCAGCACCGCGGCATTGTGAGCCTAATCCCTCTCTCTCCCCCTCCCTCTCGGGGACTGTTGATCTCCTCGTTATCTCCTCGTTATCTCCTCGTTATCTCCTCGTTATATCCTCGTTATCTCCTCGTTATCTCCTCTTAGCTGCCGTTACAACCACTCTCCGCAATCGCCCGTGCCAAGCGATTCTGCATCTGATGTTGAGGACACATCTCGCAACTGGCTGACTTCCGCCACCACCATTAACAACATCAACAACAACAAACTCCAGCCGCAGTTCGCCACTCGATAAGCGGCGGTGATGTCACCACGGCGCTCGTGCCAGGCTAGGTGCACTGTGAGGCTATCACGTGAAGTCACGTGACGGACCATCAACACCACCACAAACAAAATCACCATCAACTCCACCCATGCCAACGATGACTGTTACCGCCACCACCACCAATCAACTCGAATGACTCCATCACCACGACCACAAAACACCCCGATTCATATCACCAGCACCGTAATCAAGGCCATCGCGAGCATGACTACACCCTAACAACCACCACCACCACGCCACACGATGCACCTAACGTCAACGGTAGAGCCGTAACATAGTTTTGGGGCAAGTGTTGTTAGCGAGCAACTATGAATGCCGGCACGGGACACAACGGGGTGGTCACCCCAGTGGAGATGTTCACTACACACCACACCAGGTACTCATTTGAGGCTGAGTCACCTAGTGGAGGCCCAGGACCGCTTCAAATAAAATCGTCACCGGTGTTGGCCGTGAGCGGGAATCGAACGCGAGTCTCTGCCGGGTTCGTAGGGCAGCGTGGCGCTAACCACGACACTACCACACCACCACCACCACCACAACCATCACCACCACCACCACAACCACCACCACCACCACCACAACCATCACCACCACCACAACCATCACCACCACCACCAACACCACCACCACAACCATCACCACCACCACCAACCACCACCACCACAACCACCACAACCATCACCACCACCACCACAACCATCACCAACCACCACAACCACCACCACCACCACCACAACCATCACCACCACCACAACCATCACCACCACCACCACCACCACCACCACCACAACCATCACCACCACCACCAACCACCACTACCACCACCACAACCACCACAACCATCACCACCACCAACCACCACCACCAACCACGTGGTGCGAGCTGCAGATCGCAATCGCCATCACCGCCGCCGGGGGTTGTGCAAAATTGCGCCATTGTGTGTGGCGTCAACGTCGAGGAGGAGACTTTGCGGGCGTCAGGTTCATCATCAGCAACAGCACCAAACAATCTGAAACATTCGGGGGGGGGAGGCATTGGAGGAGGGGCCCCCCGCCCCTCCCCCACGGGTGAGAAAGGAATCGCCGTAATTAAGCTGTCAGACGGACGGGGGCGGAGGGCGGGGGGCGGGGGCCGTTGCCGACGAGCGAGCGCCGTGCCCTCTCCCCTCCTCCTCCTGCCCCGGGGCCTGCGACGCCGTTCGCGGGGCGAGCGGCCCCGCACGCCCCGCGACGAAACCACCACCACCACCACCCACTACCACAACCATCACCACCACCACAACCCTCACCACCACCACAACCCTCACCACCACCACAACCCTCACTACCACCACAACCCTACCACCACAACCCCTACCACCAACACCCCCCACCATCACAACCCTCACCATAACCACCACCCCCACCACCACCACAACCCCTAACACCACCACAACCCCTACCACCAACACCCCCACCACCACAACCCTCACCACCACCACCACCAACCCCACCACCACCACCCCACCACCACCACAACCCTCACCACCACCACAACTCCCCACCATTACCAACACCCCCACCACCACAACCCTCACCACCACCACAACCCCAACCACCACTAACGCAAATCTCTCTACCGCCTGTAAATGAGACCACAGAAGTCACGAAATACTCCCCAGATACAATCTCACTGCCATTCTCCCCGCCCTCTCATCTCACTCCCCTCCACGCACTCTCCTACCTCTCCACTCTCATCTCACTCCACTCCCCTCCACGCACTCTCCTGCCTCTCCCCTCTCATCTCACTCCACTCCCCTCCACGCACTCTCCTACCTCTCCACTCTCATCTCACTCCACTCCCCTCCACGCACTCTCCTGCCTCTCCCCTCTCATCTCACTCCACTCCCCTCCACGCACTCTCCTGCCTCTCCCCTCTCATCTCACTATTCCCCTCCACGCACTCTCCTGCCTCTCTCTCATCTCACTCCACTCCCCTCCACGCACTCTCCTGCCTCTCCCCTCTCATCTCACTCCACTCCCCTCCACGTAATCTTTCCTCCATCAAACCAACACTTGCTGTTGAAGGCTCCAGTCCACGCTCTCTCGCTCGTTCTCTGGTGCCGTCTCTGCAACTCCCTTTCCACCAGCCTCCCATGCTGTCAAGTCCTCGCTTCTGCCCGAGTCCAGCTTGCAGACTTTCATTGCCTACGACCAACGGGCCCGAGATTCGCGCCCTCACCCAGACGCGGAATAAATACTTCACTGACGCAATCGCGAAACGGTGGCCTCGTTGATATGGGGCACACGCAGTGCCGGATTATCGTAGTAGAAGCAAAAGTACCTAAAAATGCTACGGGCCTCGCACTTTCAAGGGCCCCGCGCTAAATTCTTTCAATCTATCAATTCCGTTTCAGTGAGTCTGCACTTGCTCTATTACTATAGTACTATACTGCCTTCAACTTTTATGAACGACTGGGTGTTTAAGGTTAGAGGTTTGTCGTATTTTCTGGCTGTATAGCAAATGAAAACATACAATTACTTTACTATGCAAGTAAAAAAATGCGTGTTTTAATATTTACGTGTTTTAAAACAAATGTAGGGCCTCTTTATAACGTCTGCTACAGGCCCCGCACTCGCTTAATCCGGCTTTGGGGAACACGAGATGCAAAATCAGAATAGGAAATATCGACTGGTCCGAGAGAAATCCGATGAGCTATGAAGCACTTTAATTTTATAGATGTCCAGTCATGGGGGCGTTTCAGAAAGTTAGAACAACAAACAATACAACAAAACACGATAGGAGGGCAAAGTATTGGAAAGGTAAACAGAATATACAAATAAAACGAAACTAAATAAAAAAAAATATCTTACCAGGTAAAGCTCACTGACCTATTAACTTATTTTTTAGAAGCAACCTGGCCACGAATGATAGCGCATGTGGAAATATATAGCAGCCAAATACTCGAGACGCATGTGGAAGGCGATACGGTAAACGCTGCGTGGGTGAAATTTACTTTTGGGCGATATTCGTGAAGCAAGCAATCAACTGGCTTGCGTGCTTGAAGTATGATGAAGTAACCCCACACGACCCGCACGCCGGTTCGGGAAGGCCCTCACTCAGAAGTCGATTGACGTAAAGGCCTCACGCGTGTGCGTGAGCCGAGTGTCCTGACGCCCGGGGATGAGATCCGGCCACACGGAACCCGGCACGAACTGCTGCTGCTGCTGGATCCGGAGTCGGCAACCCACGTGCGGTGGTTCTTCAAGGACTGCAGTGGCGGCTCGGGAAATTCGAACAAAAAAAATGTCTTTTCTCGTTATTTTGGTTGCTGTGACCCCTGACAGTGGAACTGCAGTTCACCATGGGAGTCCAGTTCACCATGGAAGTCCAGTTTACCATGGAAGTCCAGTTTACCGTGGAAGTCCAGTTTACCATGGAAGCCCAGTTTACCGTGGAAGTCCAGTTTACCATGGAAGTCCAGTTTACCGTGGAAGTCCAGTTTACCATGGAAGCCCAGTTTACCATGGAAGTCCAGTTTACCATGGAAGCCCAGTTTACCATGGAAGTCCAGTTTACCATAGAAGTCCAGTTTACCGTGGAAGTCCAGTTTACCATGGAAGTGCAGTTTACCGTGGAAGTCCAGTTTATCATGGAAGCCCAGTTTACCATGGAAGTCCAGTTTACCATGGAAGCCCAGTTTACCATGGAAGTCCAGTTTACCATGGAAGTCCAGTTTACCATGGAAGCCCAGTTTACCATGGAAGTGCAGTTTACCATGGAAGTCCAGTTTACCATGGAAGCCCAGTTTACCATGGAAGTGCAGTTTACCATGGAAGTGCAGTTTACCATGGAAGTCCAGTTTACCGTGGAAGTCCAGTTTACCATGGAAGTGCAGTTTACCATGGAAGTGCAGTTTACCATGGAAGTCCAGTTTACCGTGGAAGTGCAGTTTACCGTGGAAGTGCAGTTTACCGTGGAAGTGCAGTTTACCATGGAAGCCCAGTTTACCATGGAAGTCCAGTTTACCATGGAAGTGCAGTTTACCATGGAAGTCCAGTTTACCGTGGAAGTCCAGTTTGCCATGGAAGTGCAGTTTACCATGGAAGTGCAGTTTACCGTGGAAGTCCAGTTTACCGTGGAAGTGCAGTTTACCGTGGAAGTGCAGTTTACCGTGGAAGTGCAGTTTACCGTGGAAGTCCAGTTTACCGTGGAAGTCCAGTTTACCGTGGAAGTGCAGTTTACCGTGGAAGTGCAGTTTACCGTGGAAGTGCAGTTTACCGTGGAAGTCCAGTTTACCGTGGAAGTGCAGTTTACCGTGGAAGTGCAGTTTACCGTGGAAGTCCAGTTTACCATGGAAGTGAAGTTTACCATGGAATTCCAGTATACCATGGAAGTGCAGTTTACCATGGAAGTCCAGTTTACCATGGAAGTCCAGTTTACTGTGGAAGTCCAGTTTACCATGGAAGTGAAGTTTACCATGGAATTCCAGTTTACCATGGATGTCCAGTTTACCATGGAAGTGCAGTTTACCATGGAAGTCCAGTTTGCCATGGAAGTGAAGTTTACCGTGGAAGTCCAGTTTACCATGGAAGTGAAGTTTACCATGGAATTCCAGTATACCATGGAAGTGCAGTTTACCATGGATGTCCAGTTTACCATGGAATGCAGTTTACCGTGGAAGTCCAGTTTACCATGGAAGTGAAGTTTACCATGGAATTCCAGTATACCATGGAAGTGCAGTTTACCATGGAAGCCAGTTTACCATGGAAGTCCAGTTTACTGTGGAGTCCAGTTTACCATGGAAGTGAAGTTTACCATGGAATTCCAGTTTACCATGGATGTCCAGTTTACCATGGAAGTGCAGTTTACCATGGAAGTCCAGTTTACCATGGAAGCCCAGTTTACCATGGAAGCGCAGTTTACCATGGACGTCCAGTTTACCATGGAAGCGCAGTTTACCATGGAAGTGCAGTTCACCATGGCAGTCCAGTTTACCATGGAAGTCCAGTTTACCATGGACGTCCAGTTTACCATGGAAGCGCAGTTTACCGTGGAAGTCCAGTTTACCATGGAAGCCCAGTTTACCATGGAAGTCCAGTTTACCATGGAAGTCCAGTTTACCATGGACGTCCAGTTTACCATGGAAGCNCAGTTTACCGTGGAAGTCCAGTTTACCATGGAAGCCCAGTTTACCATGGAAGTCCAGTTTACCATGGAATCCAGTTTACCATGGACGTCCAGTTTACCATGGAAGTCCAGTTTACCATGGAAGTCCAGTTTACCATGGAAGTCCAGTTTATCATGGAAGTTCAGTTTACCATGGAAGTCCAGTTTACCATGGACGTCCAGTTTACCATGGAAGTCCAGTTTATCATGGAAGTTCAGTTTACCATGGAAGTCCAGTTTACCATGGAATCCAGTTTACCATGGACGTCCAGTTTACCATGGAAGTCCAGTTTACCATGGAAGTCCAGTTTACCATGGAAGTCCAGTTTACCATGGACGTCCAGTTTACCATGGACGTCCAGTTTACCATGGAAGTCCAGTTTACCATGGAAGTCCAACCATGGACGTCCAGTTTACCATGGAAGTCCATTTTACCGTGGAAGTCCAGTTTACCATGGAAGTCCAGTTTACCATGGACGTCCAGTTTACCGTGGAAGCCCAGTTTACCATGGAAGGGAGTTTACCATGGAAGTCCAGTTTACCGTAGAAGTCCAGTTTACCATGGAAGTGCAGTTTACCATGGAAGCCCAGTTTACCATGGAACCAGTTTACCATGGAAGTCCAGTTTACTGTGGAAGCCCAGTTTACCATGGAAGTCCAGTTTACCATTGAAGTGCAGTTTACCGTGGAAGTCCAGTTTACCGTGGAAGTCCAGTTTACCGTGGAAGTCCAGTTTACCGTGGAAGTCCAGTTTACCATTGAAGTGCAGTTTACCGTGGAAGTCCAGTTTACCGTGGAAGTCCAGTTTACCGTGGAAGTCCAGTTTACCATTGAAGTGCAGTTTACCGTGGAAGTCCAGTTTACCGTGGAAGTGCAGTTTACCGTGGAAGTCCATTTTATCATGGAAGCCCAGTTTACCATGGAAGTGCAGTTTAATAATAGTTTACCATGGAAGCCCGTTTACCATGGAAGTGCAGTTTACCATGGAAGTGCAGTTTACCATGGAAGTCCAGTTTACCGTGGAAGTCCAGTTTACCATGGAAGTCCAGTTTAAACACCATGGAAGTGCAGTTTACCGTGGAAGTCCAGTTACCGTGGAAGTCCAGTTTACCATGGAAGTCCAGTTTACCATGGAAGCCCAGTTTACCATGGAAGTGCAGTTTACCGTGGAAGTCCAGTTTACCATGGAAGTGCAGTTTACCATGGAAGTCCAGTTTACCATGGAAGTGCAGTTTACCGTGGAAGTGAAGTTTACCGTGGAAGTCCAGTTTACCATGGAAGTCCAGTTTACCATGGAAGTGCAGTTTACCATGGAAGTCCAGTTTACCGTGGAAGTCCAGTTTACCGTGGAAGCCCAGTTTACCGTGGAAGTGCAGTTTACCATGGAAGTCCAGTTTACCGTGGAAGTCCAGTTTACCGTGGAAGCCCAGTTTACCATGGAAGTGCAGTTTACCATGGAAGTGCAGTTTACCGTGGAAGTGCAGTTTACCATGGAAGTCCAGTTTACCATGGAAGTGCAGTTTATGATGGAAGTGCAGTTTACCATGGAAGTCCAGTTTACCATGGATATGCAGTTTACCGTGGAAGTCCAGTTTACCATGGAAGTCCAGTTTACCATGGAAGTGAAGTTTACCATGGAAGTCCAGTTTACCATGGAAGTCCAGTTTACCGTGGAAGTCCAGTTTACCATGGAAGTCCAGTTTACCATGGAAGTCCAGTTTACCGTGGAAGCCCATTTTACCATGGAAGTGCAGTTTACCATGGAAGTCCAGTTTACCGTGGAAGTGCAGTTTACCATGGAAGTGCAGTTTACCTTGGAAGCCCAGTTTACCATGGAAGTGCAGTTTACCATGGAAGTCCAGTTTACCGTGGAAGCCCAGTTTACCATGGAAGTGCAGTTTACCATGGAAGTCCAGTTTACTGTGGAAGTCCAGTTTACCATGGAAGCCCAGTTTACCATGGAAGTGCAGTTTACCATGGAAGTCCAGTTTACTGTGGAAGTCCAGTTTACCATGGAAGTCCAGTTTACCATGGAAGCCCAGTTTACCATGGAAGTGCAGTTTACCTTGGAAGCCCAGTTTACCATGGAAGTCCAGTTTACCGTGGAAGCCCAGTTTACCATCGAAGTGCAGTTTACCATGGAAGTCCAGTTTACCGTGGAAGCCCAGTTTACCATGGAAGTGCAGTTTACCATGGAAGTCCAGTTTACCATGGAAGTCCAGTTTCCCGTGGAAATGCAGTTTACCGTGGAAGTGCAGTTTACCGTGGAAGTGCAGTTTACCATGGAAGTCCAGTTTACCATGGAAGTCCAGTTTACCGTGGAAATGCAGTTTACCGTGGAAGTGCAGTTTACCATGGAAGTCCAGTTTACCATGGAAGTTCAGTTTACCGTGGAAGTGCAGTTTACCATGGAAGTCCAGTTTACCGTGGAAGTCCAGTTTACCGTGGAAGTGCAGTTTACCATGGAAGTCCAGTTTACCATGGAAGTCCAGTTTACCGTGGAAGTGCAGTTTACCATGGAAGTCCAGTTTACCATGGAAGTGCAGTTTACCGTGGAAGTCCAGTTTACCATGGAAGTGCAGTTTACCATGGAAGTCCAGTTTACCATGGAAGTGCAGTTTACCGTGGAAGTCCAGTTTACCATGGAAGTCCAGTTTACCGTGGAAATGCAGTTTATGATGGAAGTGCAGTTTACCATGGAAGTCCAGTTTACCATGGAAGTCCAGTTTACCGTGGAAGTGCAGTTTACCGTGGAAGTGCAGTTTACCATGGAAGTCCAGTTTACCATGGAAGTCCAGTTTACCATGGAAGTGGTTTACCATGGAAATCCAGTTTACCATGGAAGTCCAGTTTACCATGGAAGTGCAGTTTATGATGGAAGTGCAGTTTACCATGGAAGTCCAGTTTACCATGGAAGTCCAGTTTACCATGGAAGTGCAGTTTACCATGGAAGTCCAGTTTACCATGGAAGTCCAGTTTACCGTGGAAGTGCAGTTTATGATGGAAGTGCAGTTTACCATGGAAGTCCAGGTTACCATGGATATGCAGTTTACCGTGGAAGCCCAGTTTACCATGGAAGTGCAGTTTACCATGGATATGCAGTTTACCGTGGAAGTGCAGTTTACCTTGGAAGCCAGTTTACCATGGAAGTCCAGTTTACCGTGGAAGCCCAGTTTACCATCGAAGTGCAGTTTACCATGGAAGTCCAGTTTACCGTGGAAGTCCAGTTTACCATGCAAGTGCAGTTTACCGTGGAAGCCCAGTTTACCGTCGAAGTGCAGTTTACCATGGAAGTCCAGTTTACCATGGAAGTCCAGTTTACCATGGAAGTCCAGTTTACCGTGGAAGTCCAGTTTACCATGCAAGTGCAGTTTACCATGGAAGTCCAGTTTGCCATGGAAGTGCAGTTTACCATGGAAGTGCAGTTTACCATGGAAGTCCAGTTTACCGTGGAAGTCCAGTTTACCATGGAAGTCCAGTTTACCATGCAAGTGCAGTTTACCGTGGAAGCCCAGTTTACCGTCGAAGTGCAGTTTACCATGGAAGTCCAGTTTACCATGGAAGTCCAGTTTACCATGGAAGTCCAGTTTACCGTGGAAGTCCAGTTTACCATGCAAGTGCAGTTTACCATGGAAGTCCAGTTTGCCATGGAAGTGCAGTTTACCATGGAAGTGCAGTTTACCATGGAAGTCCAGTTTACCGTGGAAGTCCAGTTTACCATGGAAGTCCAGTTTACCGTGGAAGTCAGTTTACCATGGAAGTGCAGTTTACTGTGGAAGTCCAGTTTACCATGGAAGTGCAGTTTACCGTGGAAGTCCAGTTTACCATGGAAGTCCAGTTTACCGTGGAAGTCCAGTTTACCATGCAAGTGCAGTTTACCATGGAAGTCCAGTTTACCATGGAATTCCAGTTTACCATGGAAGTGCAGTTTACCATGGAAGTCCAGTTTACTGTGGAAGTCCAGTTTACCATGGAAGTCCAGTTTACCGTGGAAGTCCAGTTTACCATGGAAGCCCAGTTTACCATGGAAGTCCAGTTTACCGTGGAAGTCCAGTTTACCATGGAAGTCCAGTTTACCGTGGAAGTCCAGTTTACGTGGAAGTCCAGTTTACCATGGAAGTCCAGTTTACCATGGAAGTCCAGTTTACTGTGGAAGTCCAGTTTACCATGGAAGTGCAGTTTACCGTGGAAGTCCAGTTTACCATGGAAGTCCAGTTTACCGTGGAAGTCCAGTTTACCATGGAAGTGCAGTTTACCATGGAAGTCCAGTTTACCGTGGAAGTCCAGTTTACCATGGAAGTGCAGTTTACCGTGGAAGTCCAGTTTACCATGGAAGTGCAGTTTACCATGGAAGTCCAGTTTACCGTGGAAGTCCAGTTTACCATGGAAGTGCAGTTTACCATGGAAGTGCAGTTTACCATGGAAGTCCAGTTTACCATGGAAGTTCAGTTTACCATGGAAGTCCAGTTTACCATGGAAGTCCAGTTTACCGTGGAAGCCCAGTTTACCATGGAAGTGCAGTTTACCATGGAAGTCCAGTTTACCATGGAAGTCCAGTTTACCGTGGAAGCCCAGTTTATTCACCACCACCACCAGCACCGTCTCGTATTCACCACCACCACCAACCACACTGCTTCCGTGGCCCTTTTAAATATTGGCTTATTTTGTTGTTATTGAAAATAAGAATAAATAAATAAACCCTTGTTATTCTGGTTGCTTGCGACCACGTGTGCTGGATGGAGTCCTCTGCAACGTGGAACCGCGCCCCTCCCGCCCGCACGTCGCGCACTTGTTGTGCGGACGCCGAGCCGGGCCAGGCTGCGCGTGCTGATTGTATCGCTCCGTTTCCTCCGCGTGTCCCCTCGAGCGCGTTCCCCCACCACCACCATCACCCCATTGAGAGGCGTGCAGATTTGTCCATCAACTTGTGATGGGTTCGTAACGACGTGCCAAGTAGCACGCCGCCTGCACACTCACACGCACTCACTCAAGCACAGACAAAGATCCCCATTATCGCCGACGAACACTCGTGGTGACGAGGGCTGTTGGCGAGTAGCACCTGCGAAGTCCGGGCGCGGCACACGAGGAGGGGCTGGGTGGCCAGCACCACGCCCGTCTGCCCGGCCGCCTTTGTCTCCCCAGTGGCGATGTTTACTACACGACCGCACCAGGTACTCAATTGAGGCTGAGTAGATCGCTACACTACCGCTCCCCACACACGCAGACACACACAGACACACACACGCAGACACACGCAGACACACACAGACACACGCAGACACACGCAGACACACACATAGACGGACAAAAGACAAAGATCCCCCGTATAGCCTGAACAGACTGTTGGGGCGAGTGCTGTTAGCGAGCACCTGTGAAGGCCGGGACGGCATACGAGGGGGTGGGTGGCCAGCACCACGCCCGGCCGTCTTTGTCTCCCGAGTGGTGACGTTTACATATCGCACCAGGTGCTCATTTGAGGCTGAGTAGACCTAGGAGAGGGCCTAGGACCGGTTCAGATAATCCTCACTGCTGTTTGCCGTGAGCGGGAATCGAACTCAGGTCACTGGGTTCGTAGCACAGCGCGCTAACCGCTACACCACCGCTCCCCATAGCGAACACCAAACACACGAAACCATGCACCCCCCACACACACTCGCGAACACATCACGACAACAATCTCCGATTTTTCTCTACAGAATATAACTGCTCGAACGAATTCTGTTAGCGAGCACCTATCCAGGCCGTCAATGTGGGTTGGGTGTGTGGGGAGGGTATCTAGGTGTGTCTGCGGGGTGTGTGTGGGTGTGCGTGCGATTGTGCGTGTGTGGGTGTGTTCATGACCGGCTCCGGTTTGACAGCAGAGGTCTCACTCCGAATCAGTCGAGCGGCATTATCTTTTCATCGGTTGCGTAACGCGTGTGGAAGCTACCTGGTCTGTCGCTCCGCACGAAGCTTCAGGTCTTCTCGGCCACTCTACGCTTGCGAAACGTGGACCCCCCAATGAACATCTTCGCCGGTTAGAAACATTTAGACTGGCCTGCCCACGATCCATCCTGGGTTTAATCAGGCTGGATTGTGTGAGGAGCTCACAAATCCCTGAAAGATCTGGGAAAAGTCCCATCGGTGAGCTCCTCCGGCAGGCAAGGCTGCGTTGGCTGGGTCATGTAGCCCGCATGCCCAGCCACCGCATGCCGAAACAGCTTTTGTTCGGCCGGATCGAGGGGGCTAAACGGGCGTGGCACGGGCTAGAGAAGAGATGGAGTGATGTGGTACAGGAGGACTGGAGCTGAGTGGATTTGCCGATGACTGGTACCAGCGGTGTCAAGACCGGCCTCTGTGGAGGAGGCTCGTGAAGGACGCTACTGGGCAGTTGGAGGCAGTCGCCCTCCAACAACAACGGAGGGCGGAGGAGCGACGCTCACAACAATGAGCGGAGCGCCGGGTGGCTAAAGCACAGCAAGTTGGCACAGTAGGGGCACAGGTGGTGCATCAGCCAGTCATCTCAGTCAGTCGACCCGTGGCACATGGGTCTGCCCGTGACCGCCTGCCAGCGGGCGTTCGACACTTCACGTGTCCTCAACGTGGACATAGCCTGGCACAGGCGCTGTGGTGACGTCACTGCCACTTAGTGGCTGAATGGCGGTTGTTGTTGTTGTTGTTGCTGTTGTTGTTGCTGTGTGGCGGCAGGGTAGGTACCCCAGCAGGCGACTGTTGTCTCTCTCCGCAGTTGGTGGCCACACACGCGGCAAGGCAACAACTCTGAGCCCGTCTCGTGAGAGATTCAGTCAACTTCACACGACCCGGCGAAGCGCTCGGAAATGATCCCCAGTGGCACGGCCCTAATAGGCACGCGCGTTTACAAAATAACGACCACGACTCACAGAAATGTATTGGCTGCATCTAAGGCGGACCTAAAGAGGGACCAGCGTAGAAGTAAGAAAAGAATGCACGTCGAAGAAGACACCTTGATGATAATGCAGTCAGTGACGAGATGGAAACCGGCACTATTTGGACGCACATTTAGGATGGACAGCTCCCCCCTCGCCCCTCCCCCGCGCCCCTCCCCCTCCCCCGCGCCCCTCCCCTTATCTCCAAGGCTGCTTGCTGCTTGATGCCTCCCGCCGCTCGCAGGGACTCCACGTTCTCGTTTTGAGGCCAGCGCCTGCAGAGGAGGCAAAGACGGGCGCAGCCTTGGCTGGGGCACAAAGGCAAAGGTGCCCCGTATAGGCTGCAGGGGCAAGTGTCGTGAGCGAGTAGCACCTAATGAAGGCCGGCACGGCACGCGACGCGGTGGGTTGCCAACACCGCGCCGACCGCCTTTGCCTCTCCAGTGGCGATATTTTACACATCGCACCAGGTACTCATTTTGAGGCTGAGTCGACCTAGGGAGGCTCAGAAGCGGTTCGGATAATCGTCACTGGTGTTGGTGGCCGTGAGCGGGAATCGAACTCGAGTCGGCCGGGGTTCGTAGCGCAGCATGCGACCCGTTCCACGACCGCTCCCACAACATTTTGACGCACAGGCCCAGGTGTTTGCAGAAACCACGTTGTCTGTTCCATCATCATCATGATAATTCTACCTTCTGCTGCTGCCAGGTGTGTTTCCGACCCACCTGCCCCATTACCAACCCCAGCCATTGTGCCCGCGAGGCACGTAGCACACGCAGGGCGCATTGCCACCACGCGTGGTGGCAATGCGCTCTGTGAGACACGCAGGGCGCAGTGCCACCACGCGTGGTGGCAATGCGCTCTGTGAGACACGCAGGGCGCAGTGCCACCACGCGTGGTGGCAATGCGCTCTGCGGCACACGCAGGGCGCAGTGCCACCACGCAGGGCGCACCATCCGGCCGTGGCGCGTGGCGCTCCCGCGTGCCGGTCTCCCGGCCTTCCGTTGAGACGGCGGCGCATTCCGTCGAGGTGACGCGGCGCGGCTCGGTGGAGGCGTCGCTTTTACTCGCCAAGGTCAAGGAGGTCACACGAAAGGTCATCTCACGGCCAGTAAGCGCGGGAAAGCCGCCGCGTCTCGCCATCGATTCGGCTGCTCACGATGCCCCCCTTGAGTGATCCGCCCACTCTGGGCACACGGGACGCGTGTCCGGTCTCGCCAGGCCTCGGAGGCTAAGCAGGCGTCGAGCCTGTCCAGCGCTTGGAAGGGCGATTCACCGCGGGATGCAGCATCCCGCGTTGCAGTCGCCGCGCGGCGACCGTTCGGGGCAAGCAGCGGAGCGCACTGCAGCGAGATCCGTTGTTCTACTGCACTTCTATGTTCCCGCGTGTAATGCCTTCCCCCCGCTCCTCCCCGCCCGCGCTTTCACCAACCTTGACAGACCGGCGTGGTGAAGTATGGTCAAGTAACCCACGTGCCGCCAACGGTGAGCGGCGGGGCGGGGAGGGGGCATCCATCCAGCAGTGGATTGAGAAAAGGTGCCGCGTGTGCGTTTATTAAATCGAAGAGATTATTCGCGTTGGCTCCGTCCATACAAGGCATACATACACAGCAGTGGTGGACGCCACTTGCCCAGCCGCATGATACACGCTCATAATAAAGGTTTATGGGTAAGATCGCGAAAGTTGAAATGTGCCGCAACCCTCCACCACCCGACACGTCCAATTGTCGCGTTAACAAAATGCCAATTAGTTACTTCTTCAGCCCACCGGTGTCTTTGAAGAGTGAATCCACAACATTTAGAATTATACATGTTGTGGATTTGCGTTTTGTTACACACACACATACACACACACACATACACGCGCGCGCATCATATGGGGGGCACCCCCTACGTAGCACTGGCTGAAGGCCTTCAACGATATTTTTCACGAACTTGTCACGCGCGAACCTGTCACGTGTGACCTTGCAGCGCGAGCACGCGCGCTGGGCGCGACTGTCTCCTCGCCCCCTCCTGCCCCCCCCTCTCTCTCTCTACTCTTGCCGTGACAAATGCGCCAGCCGCCTCATTGAGTAAGCGTCTTGCCGCGTTTGCCGCAGGCTGCTGCTGCCGCTGCTAAGTGGGGCACGCGCCCCCCCACATTGTGCCCGCGCCACGCGCCCTGTGGGCTGTGACACTCGCGGCCGTCGCGGTGAGACGCCGCACGCGGACAAATACCGCGCTCACGTGTGTTGCATATGTGTGTGCGTGTGTATGTACGTTTGTGTGTATGTTTGTGTGTACGTTTGTGTGTATGTTTGTGTGTACGTTTGTGTGTGTGTATGTGCGTGTGTATGTTTGTGTTTGTGTGTGTATGTGTGTGTGGATGTGTGTGTGTATGTGTGTGTGTATGTGTGTATATGTTTGTGTGTGTGTGGATGTGTGTGTGTATGTTTGTGTGTGTGGATGTATGTGTGTGTATGTTTGTGTGTGTGTGTATGTGTGTGTGTATGTTTGTGTGTGTGTGGATGTGTGTGTGTGGATGTGTGTGTGTGTATGTGTGTGTGGATGTGTGTGTGTGGATGTGTGTGTGTGTATGTGTGTGTGTGTATGTGTGTGTGTATGTGTGTGTGTATGTTTGTGTGTGTGTGGATGTGTGTGTGTGTAAAGCACAGCAAGTTGGCACAGTAGGGGCACAGGTGGTGCATCAGCCAGTCATCTCGGTCATCTCGGTCAGTCGACCAGTGGCACCTGGGTCTGCCCGTGACCTCCTGCCAGCGGGCTTTCGACACTTCACGTGGCCTCAAGGTGCACTTGGCCTGGCACAAGCATCGTGGTGACGTCACCGCCACTTAGTGGCGAATGGCGGTTGTTGTGTGTGTGGATGTGTGTGTGTGTGTGGATGTGTGTGTGTATATGTGTGTGTGTGTGGATGTGTGTGTGTGTATGTGTGTGTGTGGATGTATGTGTGTGTATGTGTGTGGATGTGTGTATGACTTGGTCAAGGCCGATGATACCATCAGTGGGGAGCGGTGGTGCAGTGGTTAGCGCTACGCTGCGCTACAAACCTGGCGACCCGAGTTCGATTCCCGCTCACGGTCAACACCAGTGACGGTTATCTGAACCTGTCCTGGGCATCCCCTAGGTCGACTAAGCCTCAAATGAGTACCTGGTGCACTGTGTAAATATCGCCACTGGGGAGACAAAGGTGTCCAGGCGTGGTGTTGGCCACCCACCCCCTCGTGTGCCGTGCTCGCTAACAGCACTTGCCCCTGCAGTCTGTTAAGGCTATCCGGGGATCTTTGTCTTTGTTGTGTGTATGACCTGCTAAAGGCCTATGATACCATCAGTAGGATCGTGAGCAGAGAGCCGGGGACTCCTGACTCTCGGAGTCCCTGACCCTCTGCTCACAACGCGCGCAACTCCCCGCCGAGGCCTGTGCGTCAAAATGTTGTGGGAGCGGTCGTGGAACGGGTCGCATGCTGCGCTACGAACCCGGCCGACTCGAGTTCGATTCCCGCTCACGGCCACCAACAGGACCTTCATGATGGTGAGCGGGCCCTGGTATAACTACGTGGCCGGGAGTCAGAGCCATTCCCTGTTCACCTTGGGGTGCGACAGGGATGTCCTCTGGCTCCCACATTATTTAACATCTATTTCGACCACGTAGTTCGTGAGGCCTTCAATAGCTGTACTGAAATAATGTCCATCTGGTACAGATACAATGGGAGGCTGATCGATGCACGGGTGCCGTCAAGGGATGGCTTCCGATTGCTCAACCATGATTCCCACTCACGGCCGACACCGGCGACGATTATCTCAAGAAGGGTTCCGGGCATCCCCCTGGGTTGACTCAGCCTCAAACGAGCGCCTGGCGCGCTGTGTAAACATTGGCCGCCGGAGAGACAAAGGCGGCCGGGTGCGGGTCCCGGGCCACCCCCCCCCCTGTAATGTGCCGCGTGTGTTCCTTAATTGCTCGCTCTCACGGCACTTGCCCCAGCAGTCTGCCGAAGGCTACACGGGCGATCTTTGTCTTTCTATGGACTCGGCATTAGCGAAGTCGCCGTAATGCGTCCGATCGCGGAAGCTAAGCGGGCGTTGAGGCCAGTGGCTTGGATGGGCGACCAACTCTCGCTCGCAGCTCAGATTGTTGTGCTGTGCGACGTTCTCACGTCTATGCCCCCCCCCCNGCCTTCACTAACGTTGACCAGGGCGTGAGACCACCTCAATCCGTCAGGTAGCGAGTTCAATCCCCACTCTGGGGAGAGACACCTCGTCGCCATGCGAACGTGGAATTTCCACTTTGCGAGCTTAGGCGCTGTCGGTGGAGATGCCGTTTAATATCCACGTGCAGTCAGGTCAAGGTGTGGTGGAAGTTCCACGTTCCTATGGTGGGTGTCAGGCTGGCAATGGGACATAGGACTGACTGAGTGTTGAATAGGGATGACTGAGTGATGAATAGGATGACTGAGTGTTGAATAGGGCTGACTGAGTGATGAATAGGGCTGACTGAGTGATGAATAGGGCTGATTAATTTATGAATAGGGCTGACTGAGTGATGAATAGGGCTGACTGAGTGATGAATAGGACTGACTGAGTGATGAATAGGGCTGACTGAGTGATGAATAGGGCTGACTAATTTATTAATAGGATTGACTGAGTGATGAATAGGACTGACTGAGTGATGAATAGGACTGACTAAGGGCTGACCTTGGAAGCGGAGTTATTGGCGAGTGGACAACTATCTCTCCCACCCCCCCCCCGCTCCAGACCCGCCTTGAGAACCCGATCGGTGCAGCTCAGATCGCTCGCCAGTGACGAGCTGCGCGTCACTTTGCGGGCCACGTGGCGCTGTGGCCACGGGGCCGACCCCAATGTCCACCCCACGCCTGCCACGTACGACAACCCACAGCCCCAGCGGGTGCAGTGAGACGCCGTTCACTCCACGTCGGGGAGCGGCGCTGCGCTACGAACCCGGCGACCCCAATCCGATTACCCCGCTCGCGGGTCAACACCGGTGGCGATTATTCATCTAAACCGGTCCTGGGCCTCCTTCGCTTGGTCGAGTCAGCCGCTATCGAGTAGCTGGTGCGGTGTGTAAAAACATCGCCGCCAGGGAGACAAAGGCGGCCGGGCACGGTGCTGGCCACCCACCCCCTCGTGTGCCGTTTCGGTGTTCAAAGGTGCTGCTCGCCAACAGCACTTGCCCCAACATTCTGTTAAGGCTACACGGGGGATCTTTGTCTTTGTGTGTACGTGCTCGCCAACAGCGCTTGCCCCAACATTCTGTTAAGGCTACACGGGGATCTTTGTCTTTGTTCACTCCACAAAAGTCTCGCTGGGAATGTCAAGATGGACGCGCGTGTGTGTGTGTAAGGGGTTGTTTTGATTTGTTTATGTTCTAAGGAATGTTTTCTCTCTCTCCCCTCCCTCCCTCTCGCTTCCAACTCTCCGCGTCATCCTGCAATCCCTGCCCCCCCCCCCGGGCTCGAGCGAGTCAGCCTCGCCGTCGGCTCGCGCTGTTTGCCGGCAGATAAAGATCTCATTCGCCTGCCAACTTGTGCGCCGAGTGTTTGTTTGAACCCCTCGGGACGCGTCGCTGGATCCGCGTTGCATGGGGGGGGGGGTCCGAGGGGGGGGGGTGCCCCCTGTAGTCTCTGCTGCTGCTGTAGCGGCTGCTGTAGCGGCTGCTGCTGTAGCTGCTGCTGCTGCATGAGGATGGCGGTGCCGATGGGACAGCAGAGGTGGCGGCCGCTGTCCTCACGGGCGCCTCGGCGGGGAGTTGCGCGCGTTGTCGGGTGTGCTGTGTGTGTGTGTGGCGTGCTGGTGTGTGTGTGGTGTGTGCTGGTGTGGTGTGTGCGTGCTGTGTGTGTGTGCTGTGCTGTGTGTGTGTGCTGTGTGTGTGTGCTGTGTGTGTTGTGTGTGTGCTGTGTGTGTGGTGTGTGTGCTGTGTGCTGTGTGCTGTGTGTGTGTGTGTGTGCTGTGTGTGTGCTGTGTGTGCTGTGTGTGCTGTGTGTGTGTGCTGTGTGGTGTGCTGTGTGTGCTGTGTGTGTGTGCTGTGTGTGTGTGTGTGCTGTGTGTGTGTGCTGTGTGTGTGTGCTGTGTGTGTGCTGTGGTGTGTGTGCTGTGTGTGTGTGCTGTGTGTGCTGTGTGTGTGCTGTGTGTGTGTGTGCTGTGTGTGTGTGCTGTGTGTGTGTGCTGTGTGTGTGTGCTGTGTGCGTGTGTGTGTGTGTGTGCTGTGTGTGTGCGTGCTGTGTGTGTGCTGTGTGTGTGTGTGCTGTGTTGTGTGGCGTGCTGTGTTGTGCTGTGTGTGTGTGCTGCTGTGTGCTGTGTGGTGTGTGTGCTGTGTGTGCTGTGTGTGTGTGCTGTGTGTGTGTGCTGTGTGTGTGTGCTGTGTGTTGTGCTGTGTGTGCTGCTGTGTGTGTGTGTGTGTGTGTGCTGCTGTGTGCTGTGTGCGTGCTGTGTGTGTGTGCTGTGTGTGTGTGCTGCTGTGTGCTGTGTGTGTGCTGTGTGTGTGCTGTGTGTGTGCTGTGTGTGTGGTGCTGTGTGTGTGTCCTGTCGTGTGCGTGCTGTGTGTGTGTGTGCTGTGTGTGTGCTGTGTGTTGTGCTGTGTGTATGTGCTGTGTGTGTGCTGCTGTGTGTGTGCTGTGTGTGTGCTGTGTGTGTGCTGTGTGCTGTGTGTGTGCTGTGTGTGTGCCTGCTGTGTGCTGTGTGCTGGGCTGTGTGCTGCTGTGTGCTGTGTGTGTGTGCTGTGTGCTGTGTGGCGTGCTGTGTGCTGTGTGTGCTGTGTGTGTGTGTGCTGTGTGTTTGTGCGTGTGCTGTGTGTATGCTGTGTGTGTTTGTGCGTGTGCTGTGTGTGTGCGTGTGCTGTGTGTGTTTGTGCGTGTGCTGTGTGTGTGCGTGTGCTGTGTGGGTGCTGTGTGTGTGCTGTGTGGGTGCTGTGTGCTGTGTGGGTGCTGTGTGTGTGCTGTGTGTGTGCTGTATGTGTGCTGTATGTGTGCTGTGTGTGTATGTGTGCTGTATGTGTGCTGTGTGTGTGTGCTGTGTGTGTGCTGTATGTGTGATGGTGTGTATGTGTGCTGTATGTGTGCTGTGTGGGTGCTGTGTGTGTGTGTGTGTGTATGTGTGCTGTGTGTGTGTGCTGTGTGTATGTGTGCTGTGTGTGTGCTGTATGTGTTTGTGCGTGTGCTGTGTGTGTGCGTGTGCTGTGTGTGTGCGTGTGCTGTGTGGGTGCTGTGTGTGTGCGTGTGCTGTGTGTGTGCTGTGTGCTATGTGGGTGCTGTGTGTGCTGTGTGTGTGTGCTGTATGTGTGCTGTGTGTGTATGTGTGCTGTGTGTGTATGTGTGCTGTATGTGTGCTGTGTGTGTGTGTGTGCTGTATGTGTGCTGTGTGGGTGTTGTGTGTGTGCTGTGTGTATATGTGTGCTGTATGTGTGCTGTGTGTGTGTGTGCTGTATGTGTGCTGTGTGGGTGTTGTGTGTGTGCTGTGTGTGTATGTGTGCTGTGTGTGTGCTGTGTGTGTGTGCTGTATGTGTGCTGTGTGGGTGTTGTGTGTGTGCTGTGTGGGTGTTGTGTGTGTGCTGTGTGTGTATGTGTGCTGTATGTGTGCTGTGTGTGTGTGTGTGCTGTGTGGGTGTTGTGTGTGTGTTGTGTGTGTGTGTGTGCTGTGTAGGTGCTGTGTGTGTGTGCTGTGTGGGTGTTGTGTGTGCTGTGTGGGTGTTGTGTGTGTGCTGTGTGTGTGTATGTGTGCTGTGTGGGTGCTGTGTGTGTGTGCTGTGTGGGTGTTTGTGTGTGTGTATATGTGCTGTGTGCTGTGTGTGTGCCGTGCTGCTCCCCGCTGCCACGGCTGCCGTGGTGTTCGCGAGCCTGTTTGGTGGAGCGCTCGGTCACGTGACAGTGACGACGTTCCGTGCACGGAGCTGGAATTTCGGCATATTGATCGGCACAAGTCACATGACTGTGATTGGGGTTGCCGAGATCGTCAAACACCCACTGCACCTGGGAACCTCGGCTTCATCACGGTGGCTAGGAGATGTTAACTACCTCGCCTGGCACACAAGAGGTCGTGGGTTCGATCCCGTCTCTGATGCCTGCTGCTGTATATTTGGAGTTTGAGTGTCTCTCTCTCATCATTTAGTTACAGTTTTATTTATTTATTATGCGGCTGCCTAGAACGGGGTCAATGCCAACGCCGATACCCCGCCCATTCGACCACTCGGTGACGGTGACGTCACTCGGCGGGAGGGGGGGCCTGTGCCAGGCTAGGTGCACCTTGAGGCCACGTTGAAGTGTCGAAGGCTCGCTGAGCACGTGGTTGGGTGGGGGGGGGCACCGCAGGCCCATCACGCACGAAGAGCAGTGCCGGATTATCCTCGTAGTAAAAGTAGATACACGTGTAGTAGCTGCACAAGTAGCAGCTACTACACATGTAGCAGCGACTACACATGTAGTAGCTACTACATGTGTGGTAGCTGCACAAGTAGCAGTAGCTACGGGCCCCGCATTTTCAAGGGCCCCGTGCTAAATACTTTCAGGCTATGTGCGGGATCTTTGTCTTTGGGTGAGTGGGTGGGTGGGTGAGTGGGTGGGTGAGTGAGCCGGTGGGTGGGTGAGCGGGTGGGTGAGTGGTGGGTGAGTGAGCCGGTGGGTGGGTGAGCGGGTGGGTGAGTGGGTGGGTGAGTGGCTGAGTGAGTGGGTGGGTGAGTGGCTGAGTGAGTGGGTGAGTGGACGAGTGGGTGGCTGAGTGAGTAGGCTAAACATCAAGGGAAGAGTTCATGGGAGCGGTGTCACCCCGTGACGCTTCGTCGTGAACTCCACCGTCACTCAGCGACGGCGATCGAGCGCAGAGAAAGTGCTCGCTTGAGACGCGCACTCGCCGCTCGCCGCTCACCGCAGCCACCGCTCGGGTTTCATCGCCGCCCTCCCGTGCGATTCACGCAGACCGCGATGAGAGACACAATAACCTTCAACTCGTTACGCGGCCGCCACCGCACAAGGTTCGCTCCTCGCTCTCTCGGAGAGAAAACGAGAGAGAGGGGGGGCGACCCAGAGCCCCCCAGGAGGAGGAGGAACCACAGGCGAGCGGGAAGGCAGCAGCAGCCCCCACCCTCCCAACGCTCTGCGGTTCTCCATCTATATGAAAGTGTTATCGGCCAAAGAGTGTTTACACTTGGGGGAGAAACGGGAGGGGGCAACGCTGTATCCCATACAGACGGAACAGATAGAATCCACATTTGCCGTACCGCCTTCTCCTGGCGAGCCGGGGTACGGGCACATCCTCGACGCCCACGGGAATGGCGTTTAGGGGCCGTCCATAAATGACGTCACGCACCTAGGGGGGGGGGGGGTCAGTCATTTGTGACGATGTGTGACGAGAGGGGGAGGGGGGTTGGGAAATGTGACGTCACATCAAAATGCGCAACTTTAAATAAATATAGACAACACGTTCTACTTAATTAAATAGACGTTTTAATAAATGTTTTCTGCTACAACATCAGAGTGCGGCGCCCCATTAAATACGCACTACGATGACAATAGTTTAAAGCGATTTGAAGCATGTTTAATTTGGGGGGGGGGGGGGGGCAGAGCTTTGTGACGTCATATTTGAGCGGGGTCTGACTTTTTGTGACGCCGTGTGACAAGGGGGGGGGGGGTCAAAAATTGTCCAAAATCGCGTGACGTCATTTATGGACGGTCCCTTAGCAACATCCGTGTGCGCTGGGGTGACGCTGGGGTGACGCTGCTTCGTGAGCCCAGAACAGCCGCACAGAGCCTCAGCACTGCTTCGTCTGCTTCGTCTGCTTCTCGTGCGGCTGCTGATGTAGAGGCAGAGACAGCGACGACGATTTCACATCCAGGTGCTCAAGGCAGCAGACAACCGCGTGAGGAGCAGCAGCAGAGCGCACCGCTGCGAGGATGTCTCCCTCGTGTTTGCGGGCATTGCGTCGTGATACAGAACAGGACGTATAACAGGACGCATCCTGTCGACGTCTCACAGAGGGGCTGGCTGCCCGTGCCTGTGGGTCCTGGAGGGCCTGGTTGCATGGAACCCTGTGGCTACTATTCCATTATTGCGCGTGGCAGCAGCAGCGATGTGGTTCACTTAGAGACAGAGTGAACACGTGTGTGCGAGAATACACGCAGGGTAGATCCATCATCATCACCACGATTATCCATCCAGCAGTGGGTAGACCATGATCATGGTGATCACACTGAGAGACAGAGTGAACACGCGTGTGACAGAACACACGCAGGGTGGACGCATCGCCCCCAATGCACGCGTCCAGCAGTGGATCGAGCACGACCACGGGCGCGCTGCTCCGTACACCGCGGCAGTGGCGGGGCTGGCGCCCTTCACGTGCCTCGTGCCCCCCCCCAACCATTCGTGCCATGTGGCCCCCTGCCGGTCACACACCCTGCTGGGGCGGCTGCCAGGGAAGAGTTGGAACGGGCGGCCACTTTTTTAGAAAGTCCGCAACGTTCCTGCTCGGTTTAATGCGTGCAGTGCAGTGCGGCGATTAGAGGGGCTGAGAGGGGAGGGAGGGAGGGAGGGAGGGAGGGGAGGAGGGTGGGAGGGAGGGAGGGAGGGGGGGGAAGGGAGGGGAGGAGGGGGAGGGAGGAGGGAGGGAGGAGGGGGAGGGGGGTGGGAGGGAGGGGAGGGAGGGAGGGAGGGGGGGGGAGGAGGGAGGGAAGGGAGGGGGAGGGGAGGGAGGAGGGGGAGGGGGAGGGAAGGGAGGGAATGGAGGAGGGAGGGAGAGGGAGGGAGGGGAGGGGAGGAGGGAGGGGAGGGAGGGGAGGGAGGGAGGGAGGAGGGAGGGGGAGGGGTGGGAGGGAGGGAGGGGAGGGAGGGATGGGAGGGGAGGTGGGAGGAGAGGGAGGGGGGAGGGAGGAGATTCACAACCAGCAGCGGGGTGGCTGAGCCCCGGAAGGGGCAGGGAGGGAGACGTCTCCGGACACCGCTCGAGTCTCGCCAGGCGACCTCCTCTCACACCACGAGCCCAGCCACCGGCTCCAAGCAGTGCCGGACTAAGCTAGTGCGGGGCCTGTAGCATATGATGTTATAAAGGGGCCCTAAATAAAAAAACATAAATATCAAAACACAATTTGAGGCTGAGTCGTGCCGTCTTTGTGACTCGGTCATCGAGTCCACGCGCTCTGGGTGGTGGCCGAAAGTCTCCTCCGCACACTGACCGGAGAGAGTTTTACATTTTACATTCATACATCATCATCATCACCACCATCATCGTCAGATATCCACATCATCACCATCGTCATCACCATCATCATCAGGTATCCGCAACATCATCATTATCATCAGGTATCCAGATCATCATCACCATCATCATCACCATCATTATCACCATCATCATCACCATCATCAAGAATCTGCATCATCATCATCATCATCCGGTATCCGTATCATCTTCATCAACAGCTGCTACCGCCATGGTTTGTGCAGTGGATGCGGTTCAGGGACTTGTGGTCCCAGAAGCTTTCGGGGGCAGGGGGGATGCGGATTCTTCACCAGGTGGCTTCCGCTGACCTGCTGTGTCACTTCCTCGTGAATTACATTCGGAATATCAACAGCGCTGGCCTCAGTGCTGAGCTCCCCCCTCCCTCCCCACGTAGAAAGACGACCGCCTCAAGCTGCCTTGACCGGAGAGTCCGCGCAGCAGCCTTGAACGCCTCCACTAAATCACTCAGGGGGACGCGAATAGAGTGACAATGATGCACCCCCCCCGTTCCCTTGCCCCACTCATTACGCAGAAGATGAAAGCTTGTTAAAAATAATTGTGATTGGAAAGTAAAAATAAATAACCCCACCCACCATCGCCGCCACCAACTCTGCCACAAATAGGTCAGTGCCGTCGCGGAATATGTGTGTGTGTGTCTATGTGTGTGTCGGTGTGTCTGTCTTTGTGTGTGTCGGTGTGTCTGTCTTTGTGTGTGTCGGGTGTGTCTGTCTTTGTGTGTGCGCGCGTTATTATGAATCGCCGTTCGAGGCCGGTGCGTGGATGTCCAGCTCGTAGCGCCAGAGTGTCCGTCTTGATTTCGCCCGTCGTGCTATTTCCGTTGAAGTTAATGGCGGGAGAGTGCGCGTGTCTGTACGTGTCGGTGTGTCTGTCATGTGTGTGTCGGTGTGTCTATCTTTGTGTGTGTCTGTGTGTCTGTCTATGTGTGTGTCAGTGTGTCTGTCTTTGTGTGTGTCTGTGTGTCTGTCTATGTGTGTCGGTGTGTCTGTCTTTGTGTGTGTCGGTGTGTCTGTCTTTGTGTGTGTCGGTGTGTCTGTCTATGTGTGTGTCTGTGTATCTGTCTTTGTGTGTGACGGTGTGTCTGTCTATGTGTGTGTATCTGTGTGTGGGAGCGGTGGTGTAGCAGTTAGCGCGCTGCGTTACGAACCCGGCAGAGACCCGGGTTCGATTCCCCTCACGGTCAACACCAGTGACGATTATTTGAACCAGTATCGGGCCTCCCCTAGGTCGACTCAGCCTCAAATAAATACCTTGTGCGGTGTGTAGTAAACATCGCCACTGGGAGACAAAGGCAGTTGGGCGTGGTGCTGGCCACCCACCCCTCGTGTGCCGTCCCGGCCTTCATAAGTGATACTCGCTAACAGCACTTGCCCCAACAGTCTGTGCAGGCTATACGGGATCTTTGTCTGATTTGCAGTTGTAGCGCGCCCGGGAGCGCACTTGTGAGCCCGAACGAGACGAGAGCCAAATTTATCGTGAAAAAATTTGACATTAGTTTGCCAATTCGGGTTGGGGGGGTGGATGGGGGTGGTCAGTATTTTAAGTGCGTGCGCCGGGCGCGTATTTTTAAACTCGATCTGACTTCGCCCCCAACGCAGCCCGCGGCTGCTCCGCAGGAGATGGGAGCGAGACATCCCCCCCCCCAACTCCTCCAAGCGACGGCGACATTCGCGCGAGCGCGCGAGGTCCGTCGGAAAGATGCACCCGGGGTGAGATGTCTTTCTGGTAATTGTTATGTTTGAGTTATTTTCATTATCGCGCGGTTGTCGCATTTATGAGGCGGCTCTCCGTACGCAGGCGGGGTTGCGTTCGGTCGTGATACCACGTGGCGTTCGGTGGGATGTCCGACGTTTCGCTCCACCCCTCCCTTCCTCCCTCTTACCCAGGACCACTGTGCCAAAGAGCGTACGCGGTCGGGCCAGAAATGGCGATCGCAAGCAGCAGTGGCAGCAGCAGCAGTGGCAGCAGCAGTGGCAGCAGCAGCAGTG
>MU249685.1:255708-323303 GCA_018977245.1 Lethenteron camtschaticum | reverse complement strand
TAACAATCCGAGTTACGACGTTTCGCCACCAATTACAACCGCATCATCGGCGGCGGCCAGATTCGTGGAGAAATCCTCCGTTCCGTTCCTTCAGCAGGTATGGGCGCACGCGTCGAGGTCGGATAACCGTGATCCGCGTCCTGTCCGCAAACACCCCCTCGTCAGCCATCTTGTCGCCCCCCTTTGTCAGCCATCTTGTCACCCCCCCTGTCAGTATCTTGTTACCCCCCTCGTCAGCCATCTTGTCACCCCCTTGTCAGCCATCTTGTCACCCCCTCGTCAGCCATCTTGTTACCCCCCTCGTCAGCCATCTTGCCACCCCTTGTCAGCCATCTTGTCACCCCCTCGTCAGCCATCTTGTCGCCCCTTGTCCCCTCGTCAGCCATCCTGTCACCCCCTCGTCAGCCATCTTGTCGCCCCCCTTGTCCCTTGTCAGCCATCTTGTCACCCCTCGTCAGCCATCTTGTCGCCCCCTTGTCCCCTCGTCAGCCATCTTGTCACCCCTCGTCAGCCATTGTCGCCCCCCTTGTCCCTCATCAGCCATCTTGTCGCCCCTTGTCAGCCATCTTGTCACCCCCCTCATCATCCATCTTGTCGCCCCCTCGTCAGCCATCTTGTCACCCCCTCGTCAGCCATCTTGTCGCCCCCCTTGTCAGCCATCTTGTCACCCCGTTTGTCAGCCATCTTGTCACCCTCGTCAGCCATCTTGTCACCCCGTTTGTCAGCCATCTTGTCACCCCGTTGTCAGCCCTTGTCACCCCCCCGTCAGCCATCTTGTCACCCCCTCGTCAGCCATCTTGTCACCCCCTCGTCAGCCATCTTGTCACCCCCTCGTCAGCCATCGTCACCCCGTTTGTCAGCCATCTTGTCACCCCCCTCGTCATCCATCTTGAAACCCCCTCGTCATCCATCTTGTCACCCCCTCGTCAGCCATCTTGTCACCCCCTCGTCAGCCATCTTGTCACCCCCCTCGTCAGCCATCTTGTCACCCCCCTTGTCAGCCATCTTACCACCCCGTTTGTCAGCCATCTTGTCACCCCCCTCGTCAGCCATCTTGTCACCCCCTTGTCAGCCATCTTGTCACCCCCCTCGTCAGCCATCTTGTCACCCCTCGTCAGCCATCTTGTCGCCCGCCTCGTCAGCCATCTTGTCGCCCCCCCTCGTCAGCCACCTTGTCACCCCTCGTCAGCCATCTTGTCACCCCTCGTCAGCCATCTTGTCACCCCCTCGTCAGCCATCTTGTCACCCCCTTGTCAGCCATCTTGTCACCCCCTCGTCAGCCATCTTGTCACCCCCCTCGTCAGCCATCTTGTCACCCCTCGTCAGCCATCTTGTCACCCCCTCGTCAGCCATCTTGTCACCCCCCTCGTCAGCCATCTTGTCACCCCCCTCGTCAGCCATCTTGTCACCCCCCTCGTCAGCCATCTTGTCACCCCCCTCGTCAGCCATCTTGTCACCCCCTCATCAGCCATCTTGTCGCTCGTCAGCCATCTTGTCACCCCCTCGTCAGCCATCTTGTCGCCCCCCTCGTCAGCCATCTTGTCACCCCCTCCGTCAGCCATCTTGTCGCCCCCTCGTCAGCCATCTTGTCGCCCCCCTCGTCAGCCATCTTGTCGCCCCTCGTCAGCCATCTTGTCACCCCCTCGTCAGCCATCTTGTCGCCCCCCTCGTCAGCCATCTTGTCGCCCCCTCGTCAGCCACTTGTCACCCCCTCGTCAGCCATTTGTCGCCCCTCGTCAGCCACCTTGTCACCCCCCTTGTCAGCCATCTTGTCACCCCCCTCGTCAGCCATCTTGTCACCCCCCTTGTCAGCCATCTTGTCACCCCCTTGTCAGCCATCTTGTCACCCCCCTCGTCATCCATCTTGTCGCCCCCTCGTCAGCCATCTTGTCGCCCCCTCGTCAGCCATCTTGTCGCCCCCTCGTCAGCCATCTTGTCACCCCCTCATCATCCATCTTGTCGCCCCCTCGTCAACCATCTTGTCACCCCCTTGTCAGCCATCTTGTCACCCCCTCATCATCCATCTTGTCACCCCCCTCGTCAGCCATCTTGTCGCCCCTTTGTCAGCCATCTTGTCGCCCCCCTCGTCAGCCATCTTGTCGCCCCCTTGTCAGCCATCTTGTCGCCCCCCCTTCCAACGTCACGTCACTTGCTCACGGCCATGCGCGAGAGGCGCTTGAGGCGTTTCTTCATCTCGAGGGGAAACTTCTCGTAGCAGCGCTTGCACACGGGCTTCATGTCGAACTCCACAAAGCGGTTCCTGCGCAAAGACAAAGATCGCCCCCCCCCCCCCATGCGTAAGGCTTCCAAACAGGCTTCACCGGGCTAGTGTTGTGGCGAGGGTTTGCTACGGGTTATTTGCCACCGGTGTTAACAGTGACCGCGAGCGGGACTCGAACTCGGGACGCCGGGTTTGGCGCTAACCACTAACCACTGTGCTACTGCTACCCACACAAGACAAAGAACCCCCCCCCCCGTATAGCCTTAACAGACTGTTGCAGCACCTATGACGGCCGGCACTGTGGCACACGAGGGGGTGGGTGGCCAACACCACACCGGGCCACCTTTGTCTCTCCAGTGTCGATGTTTACACACCGCATCAGTTAATCTGTGTGAGGCCGTGGGTCTCTGTGTGAGGCTGTGGGCCTCGATGTGAGCCCGTGGGCCTCTGTGTGAATCTGTAGGCCTCTGTGCGAGACTGTGGGCCTTTGTGTGAAACTGTGGGCCTCTGTGTGAATCTGTAGGCCTCTGTGTGAGACTGTGGGCCTCTGTGTGAGCATGTGGACCTCTGTGTGAGTCCATGGGTCTCCATGTCTGCCTGTGGGTCTCTGTGTTGGCCTGTGGACCTCTGTGCGTGGCATCGGCTGGCATGGTCAATGGGCAGGGAGTGCTAGGAATCGCTGGGCACAGTCAGGAGCTGTTAATTCAACGCCCACCCAGAAGACAAGCTGATGGCGTTTGCTATGATGGTGACGATGCTGATGGCGATGTCGCTGATGACGTGAGGCTCTTACTTGAGCGTGAGCCGGGTGCTACACGTGGAGCAGCAGAAGCAGGAGATGCACCAGGCCTTGTTCAGCGCAGACACCACTGAGACACGTGGAGACACGCGGGACATTGAGACACGTGGTAGACACGCGGGGACATTGAGACATGCGGAGACATGCGGTAGACACATGGGACACGGAGACATGCAGAGACACGCGAGGACATTGAGACACGCAGAGACACATGAAGAAACACGGGACATTGTGACACGTGGAGACACACGGAGACATTGGGACACGCAGAGACACGCGGAGACACACGGAGACACACGTGGATACACGGGAACATTGAGACACACGGAGACATGCGGAGACACATTGGGACACTGAGACACGTGGAGACACGCGGGGACATTGAGACATCAGAGACACGCGGAGACACACGGTGACACTGAGACACGTGGAGACACGCACGGGGACGATGCTATTGATGGTAGTCACAGTGGCGACGATGATGACGATGACGATGGTGATGATGACGACGATGACGATGACGATGGTAATAATGACGATGATGACGATGATGATGGTGACGATAACGACGATGATGACAATGACGATGGTGATGATGACGATGACGATGGTGATGATGACGATGGTGATGATGACGATGATGACGATGGTGATGATGACAATGACAACGATGACGATGACGACGATGACGACGATGACGATGGTGATGATGACGATGGTGATGATGACGATGATGACGATGACGATGGTGATGATGACAATGACAACGATGACGACGATGATGGTGACGATAACGACGATGATGACGACGATGACGACGGTGCTCTGACGTTGGCTCACCATCCCCTCCGATGACGTGGTTGCAGTGGTAGCAGACATCTCCAAACATCTGTGGGCAGACACAGCCTCTCACGTGACTAGCCCTCACCCCCCCCCCCCCGCAAAGACAAAGGTCACCTGTGTAGCCTCTAGCAGGCTGTGGGGAAAGTGCTGCGAGTAGCGAGCAGCACCTATAGACACACAGACAAAGGTCCCCCGTGTAGCCTCTAACAGACTGTCGGGCAAGTGCTGTTAGTTGCGATGTTTACTACACACCGCACCGGGTACTCATTTCAGGCTGAGTCGACCTAGGGGAGGCACATACTGCACTACTATATACCACTCCACTACATTATACACTACTACATTACACACTACTCAACTACATTATACACTACTACACTACATTATACACTACTATACTACATACTACTACACCACACTATATCCTTCTACAATGCATTGTCCCACGGCATCACCTGTAGTGAGTCTCACCTGTAGTGTTCGACTCACCTGATTGTAGTGAGTCTAACACCTGTAGTCTCACCTGTAGTCTCACCTGTAGTGTTCGCCTCACCTGTAGTCTCACCTGTAGCGTGAGACTCACCTGGTTGTAGTGAGTCTAACACCTGTAGTGAGTCTAACACCTGTAGTGAGTCTAACACCTGTAGTGAGTCTAACACCTGTAGTCTCGCCTGTAGTGTCACCTGTAGTGTTCGCCTCACCTGTAGTGTCACCTGTAGTGTGAGACTCACCTGATTGTAGTGAGTAGAGACTACAGGTGAGTAGTCTCACCTGTAGTCTCACCTGTAGTCTCACCTGTAGTGTCACCTGTAGTGTTCGACTCACCTGATTGTAGTGAGTCTAACACCTGTAGTCTCACCTGTAGTGTGAGACTCACCTGATTGTAGTGAGTCTAACACCTGTAGTGAGTCTAACACCTGTAGTGAGTCTAACACCTGTAGTGAGTCTAACACCTGTAGTCTCACCTGTAGTCTCACCTGTAGCGATAGACTCACCTGATCGTAGTGAGTCTAACACCTGTAGTCCACCTGTAGTGAGCCTCACCTGTAGTGAGTCTCACCTGTAGTGAGTCTAACACCTGTAGTGTTCGCCTCACCTGATTGTAGCGAGTAGAGACTACAGGTGAGTAGTCTCACCTGTAGTCTCACCTGTAGTCTCACCTGTAGCCTCACCTGTCGTGTTCGCCTCACCTGTAGTGTCACCTGTAGCGACAGACTCACCTGGTTGTAGTGAGTAGAGACTACAGGTGAGTAGTCTCACCTGTAGTCTCACCTGTAGCCTCACCTGTAGCGACACACTCACCTGATTGTAGTGAGTAGAGACTACAGGTGAGTAGTCTCACCTGTAGTCTCACCTGTAGTGTCACCTGTAGTCTCACCTGTAGTGTTCGCCTCACCTGTAGTGTCACCTGTAGTCCACCTGTAGTCTCACCTGTAGTGTTCGCCTCACCTGTAGTGTCACCTGTAGCGACAGACTCACCTGGTTGTAGTGAGTAGAGACTACAGGTGAGTAGTCTCACCTGTAGTGTCACCTGTAGTCTCACCTGTAGTCACACCTGTAGTGTCACCTGTAGCGACACACTCACCTGGTTGTAGTGAGTAGAGACTACAGGTGAGTAGTCTCACCTGTAGTGTTCGCCTCACCTGTAGTCTCACCTGTAGTCTCACCTGTAGTGTCACCTGTAGCGACACACTCACCTGGTTGTAGTGAGTAGAGACTACAGGTGAGTAATCTCACCTGTAGTGTCACCTGTAGTCTCACCTGTAGCCTCACCTGTAGCCTCACCTGTAGCGACACACTCACCTGGTTGTAGTGAGACTCGCAGTACGCCAGCCCCCTCCGCTCGTAGTGGCGGGTGCCAAAGAACGGCTTCTCACACCTGGCGCACACAAAGTGCTGCACACACGCCGCCAAGGCAAATGCAAAGGTCACCCGCGTAGCCTTCGCAGACCGTCGGGGCAAGTGCTGTCACAGTGAGCAGCAGAATCTACGAAGGCCGCCAGCCGGGGTGGGTGGCCAGCACCACGCCCGGCCGCCTTTGTCTCCCCAGTTGCGATGTTTACTACACACCGCTACACCAGGCACTCGGTTGAGGCTGAGTCGACCTAGTGGCCGGCTCAGTCAGGCGGCAGGGACGTTGCTCCGAATGCATCGCGGCTCGGAGCTCTCACGGCCCCACAGATATGAAAATCGTTGTTTTGTTTTTTGTTTAAACTGTGGACGCGTCGCTACGGCCGTGGTGCAAACGGAGGGGGAGTCACTGTGGACTCCATCGCTGCCACCGTCACCACCGTCACCACCACCACCGTCACCACCACCACCGCTGCTACCGTCACCACCGTCACCACCACCGCCATTCACCACCGTCACCACCACCACTGCCACCAACACCACTGCTACCGTCACTGCCACCGCCACCACCGCCACCGTCACCACCGCAACCACCGTCACCACCGCCACCGTCGCCACCACCACCACCGCTACCGTCACCACCGCCACCGTCACCACCGCCACCATCACCACCGCCACCACCGCCACCACCACCACCGCCACCGCCACCACCGCTACCGTCACCGCCACCACCAACCACTGATGCTACCGTTACCACCGTCACCACCACCACCGCTACCGTCACTGCCGCTACTACGTCGCCACCACCATCGCCACCACCATCACCACCACCGTCGCCACCACTACCACCGCTACTGTCACTATCAGCACTGCCACCACAGCCACAACTACCGCCACCACCACTGCCAGCATCTCCACCACCTCCACCACCACCCCCCACCACCCCCACCTCCACCAACCTCCACCACCTCCACCACCACCACGTCAACCACCACCACCCCCCCCACCACCCCCCCCCCCCACCTCCACGTGCCACTGCTTGCCCAGCGCGTTGACGACTCGCTCCTCCACGGGCCTGCGGCAGGCGGCACAGATGGGCACGGCGCTCTTGTCGTGGCACGGCAGGCACAGCAGCAGCGGCCCCGCGGCGACGCCGGGAGCCTCACGCGCCGCGCCGGCACTCAGCTCCTTGCTGCCGGGGGGAGGAGGAGGAGATCACCGCTCACCAACAGCACCACCGACGCTCACCGCTCACCAACACCACACCGACGCTCACCGCTCACCAGCAGCACCGCCACTCACCGCCACCACCACTCACCACCGCCGCTCAGCACCGCCACCGCCACTCACCGCCACCACCGCCGCTCACCAACACCCCCACTCACCACCGCCACCACCGCTCACCATCCACCGCTACCGCCACTCACCACTACCACCGCTGCTCACCACTACCACCGCCACTCACCAACACCCCCACTCACCACCGCCACTCACCGCCACCACCGCTCACCATCCACCGCTACCGCCACTCACCACTACCACCACTGCTCACCACCACCAGCCCCACTCACCAACACCCCACTCACCACCGCCACTCACCGCCACCACCGCTCACCATCCACCGCTACCGCCACTCACCACTACCACCGCTGCTCACCACTACCACCGCCGCTCACCACTACCACCGCCGCTCACCACCACCGCCGCTCACCATCGCCACCGCCGCTCACCACCACAACTCACCACCACCACCGCTCACCACCAGCACCACCGCTCACCACTGCCACCACTCGCCACCGCAACTCACCACCACCACCGCTCACCACCAGCACCACCGCCGCTCACCACCGCCACCGCCGCTCACCACCAGCACCACCACTCACCACCGCTACCCCGCTCACCACCACTCACCACCACCACCGCCCATCGCCACCACTGCTCACCACCGCCACCACCGCCACTCACCACCACTCACCACCGCCACCCCCGCTCACCACCACTCACCACCACCACCACCGCCCATCGCCACCACTGCTCACCACCGCCACCACCGCCACTCACCACCACCACCCCCACTCACCACCATCGCCACCACAACCCCACACATGCAGACGCGTAGACGTCAAGCTGACGGTGGTGGTGGTGGTAGAGGAGGTAGTGGTAGAGCTGGTGGTGGTGGAGATGGTGGTGGTGTTCCTGGTGGTGATGGAGGTAGTAGTGGTGGTGGTGGAGATGGTGATGGAGGTGGTGGTGGAGGTGGTGGTGGAGATGGTGGTGGTGGTGGTGGTGGAGATGGTGGTGATGGAGGTGGTGGTGGTGGAGGTGGTGGAGATGGTGATGGAGGTGGTGGTGGTGGTGGAGATGGTGGTGGTGGTGGTGGTGGTGGTGGTGATGGTGGTGTGGAGGTGGTGGAGATGGTGGTGGAGATGGTGGTGGTGGTGGTGGTGGTGGTGGTGGTGGTGGAGATGGTGGTGATGGAGGTGGTGGTGGTGGTGGTGGTGGAAATGGTGATGGAGGTGGTGGTGGTGGAGGTGGTGGAGATGGTAGTGGAGGTGGTGGAGATGATGGTGGTGGTGGAGATGGCGGTGATGGTGGTGATGGAGATGGCGGTGATGGTGGTGGAGGCGATGGTGATGGCGGTGGTGGTGGTGGTTGGAAGCGGTGGTGCAGCATCATCACTAGGAGATGTTGACTACCTCGCCTGGTTTATGTGTGTGTGTACGTGTGTGTGTAGATGTGTGTGTGTACGTGTGTGTGTGTAGGTGTGTGTGTGTACGTGTGTGTGTGTCTACGTGTGTGTGTGTAGGTGTGTGTGTGTACATGTGTGTGTAGGTGTGTGTGTGTGTACATGTGTGTGTAGGTGTGTGTGTAGGTGTGTGTGTGTGTGTAGGTGTGTGTGTGTGTAGGTGTGTGTGTGTACGTGTGTGTGTGTACGTGTGGAAACATTTAGGCTGGCCAGCCTACGATCCATCCTGGGTTTAACCAGGCTGGATTGTGTGAGGAGCTCACAAATCCTTAAAAGATCTGGGCAAAGTCCCATCGGTAAGCTCCTCCGGCAGGCAAGGCTGCGTTGGCTGGGTCATGTAGCCCGCCTGCCCAGCCACCGCATGCCTAATCAGATTTTGTTCGGCCGGATCGAGGGGGCTAAACTGGCGTGGCACGGGCTAGAGAGGAGATGGAGTGATGTGGTACTGGAGGACGTGGAGCTGAGTGGACTTGCCGATGACTGGTACCAGCGGTGTCAAGATCGGCCTCAGTGGAGGAGGCTCGTGAAGGACGCTACTGGGCAGTTGGAGGCAGTCGCCCTCCAACAACAACGGAGGGCGGAGGAGCGACACTCACAACAACGAGCGGAGCGCCTGGTGGCTAAAGCACAGCAAGTTGGTACAGTAGGGGGCACAGGTGGTGCATCAGCCAGTCATCTCGGTCATCTCGGTCAGTCGACCCGTGGCACCTGCTGGGTCTGCCCCGTGACCTCCTGCCAGCGGGTGTTCGACACTTCACGTGGCCTCAAGGTGCACTTGGCCTGGCACAAGCGTCGTGGTGACGTCACCGCCACTTAGTGGCGAACGGCGGTTGTTGTTGTTGTGTGTAGGTGTGTGTGTGTGTAGGTGTAGGTGTGTGTATGCTCACCCACACTGGGAGCAGTTAAAGTGGTGAGCGTGGTGAGGCTCGTGTGTGTAGGTGTGTAGGTGTGTGTGTGTAGGTGTGTGTGTAGGTGTAGGTGTGTGTGTATGCTCACCCACACTGGGAGCAGTTAAAGTGGTGAGCGTGGTGAGGCTCGTGTGTGTAGGTATGTAGGTGTGTGTGTGTAGGTGTGTGTGTAGGTGTATGTGTAGGTGTGTGTGTGTGTGTGTGTAGGTGTGTGTGTGTACGCTCACCCACACTGGGAGCAGTTGAAGTGGTGAGCGTGGTGAGGCTCTCCGCCCACCAAGAGGGGCTCTTCGTCGATGGAACGGTGGCAGCGGTGGCAGCGGTGGCGCTGGGAGCCTCGCCACCGCTGCTCATCACCACACGAGTGGCACAGGTTGCTGGGAGCGGCGAGACCACCCGAACACACACACACATATATACATATACACACATATATACATATACACACATATATATACATAGCGAGTGGGGAGCGAGTGGGAAGCGAGTGGGGAGCGAGTGGGAAGCTGGAAGCGAGTGGGGAGCGAGTGGGGAGCGAGTGGGAAGCTGGAAGCGAGTGGGGAACGAGTGGGAAGCGAGTGGGAAGCTGGAAGCGAGCTGGAAGCGAGCTGGAAGCGAGTGGGGAGCGAGTGGGAAGCTGGAAGCGAGCTGGAAGCGAGCGGGGAGCGAGTGGGAAGCTGGAAGCGAGCTGGAAGCGAGCGGGAGCGAGTGGGAAGCTGGAAGCGAGCTGGAAGCGAGCGGGGAGCGAGTGGGAAGCTGGAAGCGAGTGGGGAGCGAGTGGGGAGCGACAAGCAGGAAACGGCAAGAGGGAAGCGAGTGAGAAGTGAGTGGGAAGCTGGAAGCGAGCTGGAAGCGAGCTGGAAGCGTGCTCCCACCTGCCGTCGGCGCGCACGAACCCGGCGTCCGCCAGCGGGGAGCGGCAGCGCCGGCAGGAGAAGCAGGCCGGGTGCCAGGCGCTGCCCGCAGCACGAATCACACGGCCCGCTATGAACTCCCCTGCGGCGGCGGCGGCAATAGCGACGTCGTTATAGTCACGTGGTTATAGTCACGTGATTATAGTCACGTGATCAGAACAATGGCGTCGTCGTAGTCACGTGATCATAACAATGGCGTCGTCGTAGTCACGTGATCAGAACAATGGTGTGGCGTCGTTATATAACATTGTCTCCCCGTGTGTCTCCGTGTGTTACCATGTCTACGCCGTGTCACCCCGTGTCTCCCCGTATCTCCCTGTGTGTCCCCGTATCTCCCTGTGTCTCCCCGTGTGTCCGTGTGTCCCCGTGTCTCCCCGTGTCTCCCGGTGTGTCCCCGTGTCTCCCCGTGTCTCTCCGTGTCTCCCCGTGTGTCACCGTGTCTCCCCGTGTGTCACCGTGTGTTACCATGTCTCCCCGTGTCTCCCCGTGTCTCCCGGTGTGTCCCCGTGTCTCCCCGTGTCTCTCCGTGTCTCCCCATGTGTCACCGTGTCTCCCCGTGTGTCACCGTGTGTTACCATGTCTCCCCGTGTCTCCCCATTTCTCCTCGTGTCTCATCGTGTCTCCCCGTGTCTCCCGTGTCTCCCCGTGTCTCCCCGTGTCTCCTCGTGTCTCCTCGTGTCTCCCGTGTCACCCCGTGTCTCCCCGTATCTCCCTGTGTGTCCCCGTATCTCCCTGTGTCTCCCCGTGTGTCCGTGTGTCCCCGTGTCTCCCCGTGTCTCCCCGTTTCTCCCCGTGTCTCCCGGTGTGTCCCCGTGTCTAACCGTGTCTCTCCGTGTCTCCCCGTGTGTCACCGTGTCTCCCCGGTGTCACCGTGTCTCCCCGTGTCTCCCAGTGAGACCCGTGTCTCCCGTGTCTCTCCGTGTCTCCCAGTGTCTCCCCGTGTCTCCGGTGTGTCCCCATGTCTCCCCGTGTCTCCCAGTGAGACCCCGTGTCTCCCCGTGTGTCCCTATTCCCCGTGTCTCCCGTGTCTCCCCGTGTCTCTCCGTGCTTCCCCGTGTCTCCCCGTGTGTCTCAGTGAGTCTCCGTGTCTCCCCGTGTCTCCCCGTGTCTCCGAGTGTCTCCCCGTGTCTCTCCGTACCGCACTCTCCGCAGCACGGAGCAAAGAGCATTTGGAAATCGTGCTCACAGTATCGCCTCCCCTCGAACTGCACCGCACAGACACCGCAGATACACCGCACAGACATCACACAGACACCACACAGACACCGCACAGACACCACACAGACACCGCACAGACAAACATTATTGTAACAGAAATGGATGTCCCCCGTGTCTCCCCGTTTGTCCTCCATATCTCTCCCCATGTCTCTCTCCGTCTCTATCCCCATGTCTCTCAGTGTCTCCCAACGTCTCCCCGTGTCTTTCCCCGCGTCTCCCCATGTCCCCCGTGTCTCTACCCGCGTCTCTCCCCGTGTCTCTCCGTGTCTCCCAGCGTCTCCACGTGTCTTTCCCCGCATCTCCCAGTGTCTCTCCCGTGTCTCCCCGTGTCTCTCCCCGCGTCTCTCCCCGTGTCTCTCCCCACTCTCCCCGTATCTCTCCCCGCGTCTCTCCCCGTGTCTCTCCCCATGTCTCCCAGTGCCTCTCCCCACGTCTCCCCATGTCTCCCCTCATGTCTCCCCGCGTCTCTCCCCGTGTCTCTCCCCACGTCTCCCCGTATCTCTCCCCCGCGTCTCTCCCGTGTCTCTCCCCATGTCTCCCAGTGCCTCTCCCCACGTCTCCCCATGTCTCCCCTCATGTCTCCCCGCGTCTCTCCCCGTGTCTCTCCCCGTGTCTCTCCCCGCGTCTCTCTCCCCGTGACCCCCACACCCCCCCGCGTGACCCCCACGCCCCACCCCCCCGCGTGACCCCCCCCCCCATCACGGCGTGACCTCGTAGAAGAGTCCGTCTGGGAAGGTCTGGAAGCACTGGGCGCACACGAAGCAGCGGGGGTGGAAGAGGCGCCCCATGGACGCCACGAGTGGAGAGGCCGGCTCCAGTGGCAGGGAGCACAACCCACACACAGCAGCCGCAGCAGCAGCAGCAGACCCTGGGGGTCCTCCACTGGACACGGGGGGAGGGGGGGTATGGGGGGGGGGTGCACGGTGAGATATGGAGGGTGGGGGGGACATAGGGGAGACATGGGGGAGACGTGGGGGGAAAGACGTGGGGGACATGTGGGAGATATGGGGGAGACACGGGGGGGAGACACGGGGGGAGAGACACAAAGGGGGGGACGGGGGGGGGAGACACGGGGGGGGAGACACGGGGGGGGANAGACACGGGGGGGGAGATACGGGGGGGGAGACACGGGGGGAGACACGGGGGGGAGACACGGGGGGGGGAGACACGGGGGGGGAGACANGGGGGGGAGACACTGGGGGGGGGGAGACACGGGGGGAGACACGGGGGGGAGACACGGGGGGGGAGACACGGGGAGACACGGGGGGAGACACGGGGGGGGGGACACGGGGGGGGGGAGACACGGGGAGACACGGGGGGGGGAGATACGGGGGGGAGGCACGGGGGGGGGAGACACAGGGGGGGAGACACGGGGGGGGAGACACGGGGGGGGCACGGGGGGGGAGACACGGGGGGGAGACATGGGGGGGGAGACACGGGGGGGGAGACATGGGGGGGGAGACACGGGGGGGGGGAGACACAGGGGGGGAGACACGGGGGGGGGGGGGGGAGACACGGGGGGGGGGGACACGGGGGGGGGGAGACACGGAGAGACATGGGGAGATGCACAGAGATAATAGACAGACACAGGTGATAGACACAGACACAGCTGAGACACACACAGAGACACAGGTAAGACAGAGACACACACACACAGGTGAGACAGCGGCCCAGGTGAGACAGAGACACACAAACACAGGTGAGAGACAGAGGCTCAGGTGAGACACAGGTGAGTGTGAGCTCTCACACGAGGCTGGGCCGCTCCTCCGCCACATCGCCGTGTTTGTGTCTCCTCCGATACAGGAGGGAACTCTCCAGCTCCTGTAGCTGTGGGGGGCAGCCATGTTCACCACACCTGCCCTGCACAGGTGACACACACCAGCTGAGACACACACAGCTGAGACACACACACAGCTGAGACACACCAGCTGAGACACACACAGCTGACACACACACACACAGCTGAGACACACAGACACAGCTGAGACACACACACACAGCCGAGACACACACACAGCTGAGACACACACACAGCTGAGACACACACACAAATGAGATGCAAACAACAACAACAACAACCGCCATTCGTGACATCACCACGATGCCTGTGCCAGGCTAGGTGCACGTTGAGGCCACGTGAAGTGTCGAACGCCCGCTGGCAGGAGGTCACGGGACAGACCCAGCAGATGCCACGGGTCGCTGAGATGAGTGGCCGATGCACCACCTGTGCCCCCTGCTGTGCCAGGCTAGGTGTACCAGGAGGTCACGGGGCAGACCCAGCAGGTGCCACGGGTCGACCGACTGAGATGAGTGGCTGATGCACCACCTGTGCCCCCTACTGTGCCAACTTGCTGTGCTTTAGCCACCGGGCGCTCTGCCCGTTGTTGACAGACCAGGTAGCTTCCACACAGCGTTATGCAACCGATGAAAAGATAATGCCGCTCGACTGATTTGGAGCGAGAACTCTGCTGTTAAACCGGAGCCGGTCATGAGCACACTGCCCAGGTATGGGAAACTCTCCACTCTCTCCACAACTGCCCCATCTCCAATTGGGAGTTGTGGGGGTGGAGTGTCCGATGGTACAAAATATCCAGGCAGGTGCTTCGTTAAGGTGAGGCTGATGGTAAGGCACCACCTTTTAGTGGCAAGCTCCAGGTTCAGAAGCAGTGCCTCCAATTCCTCCTCTGAGTGACCAGCAATTACCAGATCATCGGCATCGATCAGGCTGAAATAGATGTTGAATAATGTGGGAGCCAGAGGACATCCCTGTCGCACCCGAAGGTCAACAGAGAATGGCTCTGACTATCAACCACATAGTTTTACCTGAGCCTGCTCACCATCATGAAGGTCCTGAATTATTGTGAACAGAGTCAGGGACTCCAAAAGCACAAAGAACAACCCAGAGCCCATGCCTACTGATGATATCATAGGCCTTGACCAGGTCAATAAAGCAGAGATGTAGGTCTTGTTGGAATTCCCTATACCTTTGCTGTAGCAGACGGACAGAAAATATGGCATCTGTGCAAGACCGCCCTTTCCTGATACTGCATTGGGGCTCCGCAAGCCTCTCCTCAGCGTGTCTGGCAAGGCGATGTTGAATAATCCTTTTCCCGGCACACTGAGGAGTGAGATACCCCTGTAGTTGTTACAGTCTGTGCGGTCCCCCTTCTTAATGAGGGGGATCACCAGGGCATCCTTTCAATCCTGCGGAACTCATCCAGTGGTCCAGACTGTTATTATGATGTCATGTAGGGCAGTCTGTGCACAAACGCCACCCTCCCTCAGCATTTCGCTTGGGAGATCATCTCTGCCCGGTACCTTTCCTGGTCTCAGACTCTGGATCGCCTTCAGTACTCAACAGATGGCACCTCAGCCAGCCACTCACAGGGGGTGAGTTTATTCCAATATTTGAGGCACCGCAGCCTCAACAGGGTAATTCCCACTTTGTCCCGCGATGTTTTCCAGGCTGAGGGATTTCCCCTCCCCCATGACCTCACAGAAATGCTCAGCAAATCTGCAAACCTGTTCCTGGGGGTCGGAGATTAAATCAACTTTCTTTCCCCTAATGATGAAATAGGTGTGGCGCTGCAAATTACTTTTTTTGATGGAATTAAAGAGCGATTTGTGATCGCGGGCCACTGAGGCAGATTCCATCTCCTCAGCAACCCGCAACCACCACCCATCCTTGCAGCGCCTCACGGCTCTCCGAACCCATGAGCGAAGGCTGCGGTAAGCCTCCTCATTCTCCGACGTGGGATGCTGTAGCCGATGAGAGTGGGCCTGTCGCTTTTTCTTAACCATCCTGCACCCCTCTGCACCAGGGTCTCTGGGGAGGTCTGGACCGTTACCCAACGCGCATTCAGCTGCACCACAGTCCTAAACCTCGTCCAATTCCCCTCCCGTACCCCTTCCTTGTCGGCTGTAACAGGGTCACAAACGGGTTTGATTCCTTACCCGTACCCGGTCGCACCAGGGTCGCAAACGGGTACCCGTACCCTACCGTTCCCGGCTACCCGTACCGGCCGGGTATCGGGTAGGTACGGGTACGGGTACCCGATTGCGACCTCTGGGATGAAGCCATGTTGCAGGCGCGGGTGGGTTGATTCTAGGAACTTGAATTGTGAGAAGAGACAAGACGTTGGGCAATGAGTGACAAACGGTGACTCACCAGTGACTCACGGCCTACCCGTACCCGGCCGCACCCGGGTCGCAAACAGGTACCCGTACCCGGCTGGGTACGGGTAGCCGGGTATCGGGTAGGGTACGGGTATCGGGTACCCGGTTGCGACCTCTGCTGGATCGCCACAGCTGGTTATTTTTCGGGGGTGAGGGAGGGGTGATGTATGTAATAACGCGGGCTGCTGACGGGAAAGTGGTAATGGCAGCAGGGGGCAGTACACGGGTCAGCAGAAGGAGATCGAAGGAGGAAGCCCAGGAAGGCATCGATCTGGAAGCCCAAAAAGCTGACGGTAATTTCTAGAAAAGGGGCGTGGCAAGGGCGGGGCGAGGCCACGCCAGGAGGATAAAAGGAGGGTCCCGGGACTGGGGGGGCTTGGGGCTGTCGCAGGAAGTGGATCCCCTCGCCGTGTCCACGGTTTGTCTCGGCCACCTTAGACGCCGCGAGCCAGACAGCGTGCCGGCTCGTCTAGCGAGGCAGTGCCGTCGAGACAGACGGATGTGCGACTGGCGTGTGAGCACACTACACTACTATACACTGCACTATACACTACACTACTATACACTATACTACTATACACTACACACACTATATNCACTACACTATACACTACACACTANACTACTATCACTACACTATACACTACACACTACACTATACACTCCACTACTATACACTCCACTACTATACACTACACTATCACTACACTACTATACACTACACTATACACTACTATACACTACACTACTATACACTACTATAAACTACNCACTACTATACACTACACTATAACTACTATACCCTACACTATACATTACACTATACACTACTATACACTACACTACACTATACACTACACTACTATACTACTACACTTACTATACACTACACTACTANACACTACACTATACACTACTATACACTACACTACTATACACTACACTACTATACACATACACTAACACTACTATACACTACACTACTATCACACACNACTATACACTACACTACTATACACTTACTCATAAACACCACTACTATACACTACACTCGCATACACTACATACCCTACACTTATACATACACTATACACTACACATCACTGACTAAACGATACATTATNCACACAATTACTCAATACACTACACATACACTACTATACACTACAATAAACTACACTACACTATACACTACACACTNCACACATAAGCTCAAAGAGTCCCACGTGCATACNACCGTGCACAAGTNCTGTGAGNAGCGCACAGCAGCTATAGACACACAGACAAAGGTCCCCGTGTAGCCTCTAACAGGCTGTAGGGCAAGTGCTGTTAGCGAGCACCTATGAAGGACGGCACGGCACACGAGGGGGTGGGTGGCCAGCACCACGCCCGGCCGCCTTTGTCTCCCCAGTGGCGCTGTTACGACACACCACCGCACCAGGCACTCATTTGAGGCTGAGTCGACCTAGGGGAGGCCCAGGACCGGTTCACAACTACAACAGGAACAACAGCAACAACAACAACAGTAGCAACAACAACAGCAACAACAACAACAGCAGCAGCAACAGCAACAACAGCAACAACAGCATCAACAGCATGAAGTGCAAATCGCCAACCCGTTACCGTATTCCTCGTTGTAGTCGCTGCTCCTCACTTCCCCAGTGGCCCCCCTCACCACCACAACCACCACCACAACCACCACCACAACCACCACCACAACCACCACCACAACCACCACCACAACCACCACCACACCACCACCACAACCACCACCACACACCACAACCACCACCACAACCACCACCACAACCACCACCAGCACCCCGCTAATGACCACGACGACTGCGGTGATTACGGTAATTAACGGGGGGGGTGAGGGTGGGGGGCGGTGTGGACCCACCCAAAACCAGCGGACGCCTTCGACTCGCCACGCGCAACTCACTCACCTCCACCCTCTCAGGTGAGGGCGGAGCCAGGTGTAGAGTGGGGAGGGGCCAGGTGTAGAGTGGGGAGGGGCCAGGTGGGGAATGTGGGAGGGGCCAGGTGGGGAATGTGGGAGGGGCCAGGTGTAGAGTGGGGAGGGCCAGGTGTAGAGTGGGGAGGGGCCAGGTGTAGAGTGGGGAGGGGCCAGGTGTAGAGTGGGGAGGGGCCAGGTGGGGAATGTGGGAGGAGCCAGGTGGGGATGTGGGAGGGGCCAGGTGTAGAGTGGGGAGGGGCCAGGTGAGTGGGACCAGGTGTAGAGTGGGGAGGGCCAGGTGGGGAATGGGGAGGGCCAGGTGGGGAATGTGGGAGGGGCCAGGTGTAGAGTGGGGAGGGCCAGGTGTAGAGTGGGGAGGGCCAGGTGTAGAGTGGGGAGGGGCCAGGTGGGAATGTGGAGGGCATGGGGGGGAGGGGCCAGGTGGGAGAGTGGGGAGGGCCAGGTGGGGAATGTGGGAGGGGCCAGGTGTAGAGTGGGGAGGGGCCAGGTGTAGAGTGGGGAGGGGCCAGGTGTAGAGTGGGGAGGGGCCAGGTGTAGAGTGGGGAGGGGCCAGGTGTAGAGTGGGGAGGGGCCAGGTGGGAATGTGGGAGGGGCCAGGTGTAGAGTGGGGAGGGGCCAGGTGTAGAGTGGGGAGGGGCCAGGTGTAGAGTGGGGAGGGGCCAGGTGTAGAGTGGGGAGGGCCAGGTGTAGAGTGGGGAGGGGCCAGGTGTAGAGTGGGGAGGGGCCAGGTGTAGAGTGGGAGGGGCCAGGTGTAGAGTGGGGAGGGGCCAGGTGTAGAGTGGGGGAGGGGGGGGGCCAGGTGTAGAGTGGGGAGGGGCCAGGTGGGGAATGTGGGAGGGGCCAGGTGTAGAGTGGGGAGGGGCCAGGTGTAGAGTGGGGAGGGCCAGGTGTAGAGTGGGGAGGGGCCAGGTGGGGAATGTGGGAGGGGCCAGGTGTAGAGTGGGGAGGGGCCAGGTGTAGAGTGGGAGGGGCCAGGTGTAGAGTGGGGAGGGGCCAGGTGTAGAGTGGGGAGGGGCCAGGTGTAGAGTGGGGAGGGCCAGGTGTAGAGTGGGGAGGGGCCAGGTGTAGAGTGGGGAGGGCCAGGTGTAGAGTGGAGGGGCCAGGTGTAGAGTGGGGAGGGGCAAGTTGGAGAGTCGGGGGCCGGGGTCAGATTGGGGTCGTGGACAAGCTCGGGGCGGAAGTGGGGGGGGGTGCGTGGTCTGCCTATATGGGCATGATGTAGGAGGGCTTGTGCGACACCGGCAGCCAATGGGTGAGCGACTCTGGCTGGAATATGGGCGTGGTCAGCTGAAACACGCCCTCGTGACGCCCCAAGCGCTGTTTTAAAAAAAAAGGTCTATCATCCGAAACGTCGCTTGTTTTATATATTTATATATTTATTTATATATATATATCTACACACGCGCGTGCCGTGGATGTTACGTTTATTTGTTAAAGGCCACGGTGGTATTGGTGAGAGAGCGTTGGAGTTGTTTGTGTGATCGATAACTTGACGATGCGAGCCAAGGACCGGCCATAAATGACGTCACGCACCTAGGGTGAGGTGAGGGGGGGTCAGACATTCGTGACGATGTGTGACGAGGGGGAGGGGGGGTCAGACATTTGTGACGATGTGTGACGAGGGGAGGGGAGGGGGGGTTTGAGAAATGTGACGTCACATCAAAATGCGCAACTTTAAAACACATTCCTGCGGAGGGAGCTGGTAGGAACGTCGGGTTGCTCGGTCAATGGCCAGGGTCAACGGCGGCGTGGTGTATTCCGCAAATATGCCCGACTGAGGGCGGGCACAAGCCGGCGTGAGTAGGTTAAACGTTGAGTTTTATAAGGGCACCACGGGGTGACCAGCCCCTCCCCACCCAGCCCCACCCTCCCACCCCCACCCAGCCCCACCCTCCCCACCCAGCCCTCCCACCCAGCCCCTCCCCACCCAGCCCCACCCTCCCACCCCCCCACCCTCCCCACCCAGCCCCTCCCACCCTCCCCACCCAGCCCCACTCTCCCCACCCAGCCCCTCCCCACCAGCCCCACTCTCCCACCCCCCCACCCTCCCCACCCAGCCCCTCCCCACCCTCCCCACCCGCCCCACCCTCCCCACCCTCCCCACCCAGCCCCACCCTCCCCACCCAGCCCCTCCCCCCCCACCCATCCCTGACGACGGACGGACGGACACAAATGTGGCGTGTAACCAAGAGGTTCCAGTATAAATACAGACAACACGTTCTACTTAATTAAATAGACTTTTTAATGTTTTCTCCTACAACATCAGAGTGCAGCGCCACATTAAATACGCACTACAATGACAATAGTTTCAACCGATTTGAAGCACGTTTTATTTTTTTGTGGGGGCAGAGCTTTGTGACGTCATATTTGAGGGGAGGGGGTCTGACGTCGTGTGACGAAGGGGGGGGGGTCAAAATCGTCCAAAATCGTGTGACATCATTTATGGACGGCCCCTTATTATAAATAAATAAAAGCCCATCCCATGTGTTAGCGAGTTTTTAAAGATTTCAGGCAGGAAATGGCAGGAAATTTGTTTTTAATTTTTTTTTTTCTGGGGGGGGGGGGNCCTAGACCCTGTCTGTGTGTCTGTGTCTGTCTCAGTGTCTGTGTCTCTGTGTCTCTGTGCGTGTCTGTGTGTCTCTGTCTCCGTGCGTGTCTGTGTCTCTGTGCGTGTCTTTGTGTCTGTGTGTGTCTCTGTCTGTGTCTCCGTGCGTGTCTTTGTGTCTCTGTGTCTGTCTCCGTGCGTGTCTCTGTGTCTCTCTCTGTGTCTGTGTCTCCGTGCGTGTCTCTGTGTCTCTGTGTCTCTGTCTGTGTCTCTGTCTGTGTCTGTCTGTGTCTGTGTCTCTGTGTCTCGGTGTCTCTGTCTGTGTACTCTGTAAACCTCCAGGTTACTACCAAAGATTTGTCCATGAAGCCATCTATATGTATAAAATCGCGAATCTGTCTGTCTGTCTGTGTGTCTGTGTTTCGCCGGACCATACGCAGTTTCATTGGACGCCGGTTGCCCCTGGCAACGGTAGCGACGCCTTCGCCGCTTTCATTGGACGGCGGTTGCCCCTGGCAACGGTAGCGACGCCTTCGCCGCGGGGTGGACGCCATTTTTAATTCCCGTTCAAAATAGGCGCACGCATTAACACGCGACTCTGAGGTAAATTCATCAAAGTTTCACGTCCTCTTCACTCCCCCCCCCCACCACAATGTGTGCAATTACTATTATAGGGTCGGTAGATTATAAAATTATAGCGATTAGACAGTATTATTGTAGCGCGGGGGGGGGGGNAGGGAACGGCACCCGTACCCAGCCTCAGCCGGGTGGGAAAATCAGGCGAGGCCGGAGGCTCTGCACGGTGCTAGGCCTCGACACCCACCACGCGACTCTGAGGTAAATTTATCAAAGTTTCACGTCCTCTACAGAGTGGTGAGGGAGGGAGAGTGGTGAGGGAGGGAGAGTGGTGAGGGTGGGAGAGTGCTGAGGGAGGGAGAGTGGTGAGGGAGGGAGAGTGGTGAGGGTGGAGAGCGGTGAGGGAGGGAGAGCGGTGAGGGAGGGAGAGCGTGAGGGAGGGAGAGTGGTGAGGGAGGGAGAGCGGTGAGGGAGGGAGAGCGGTGAGGGAGGGAGAGCGGTGAGGGAGGGAGAGCGGTGAGGGAGGGAGAGTGGTGAGGGAGGGAGAGTGGTGAGGGAGGGAGAGTGGTGAGGGTGGGAGAGTGGTGAGGGAGGAGAGTGGTGAGGGAGAGAGAGTGGTGAGGGAGGGAGAGTGGTGAGGGAGGGAGAGTGGTGAGGGAGGGAGAGTGGTGAGGGTGGGAGTGGTGAGGGAGGAGAGTGGTGAGGGAGGGAGAGTGGTGAGGGAGAGAGAGTGGTGAGGGAGGGAGAGTGGTGAGGGAGGGAGAGTGGTGAGGGAGGAGAGTGGTGAGGGAGGGAGAGTGGTGAGGGTGGGAGAGTGGTGAGGGAGGGAGAGTGGTGAGGGAGGAGAGTGGTGAGGGAGGGAGAGTGGTGAGGGTGGGAGAGTGGTGAGGGAGGGAGAGTGGTGAGGGAGAGAGAGTGGTGAGGGAGGGAGAGTGGTGAGGGAGGGACTCAGCCTCCAAACGAGTAACTGGTGTGGCATATTAACATCGCCACTGGGGAGACAAAGGCGGCCAGGCGTGGTGGATACAAGTCCCGGGCGAAGCCGGGTAGTACAGCTAGTCCAGATATACAAACATGGACATCACTTCAACCGAGATGATGGATTCGGATTGAGCAATTAGTGGAAGGATGTAATTAACCAAGTTAAATTTCGATGTAAAGCTTTCGTGACTGCAAGGATTCATCTTCTTGGTTCTTTCGGTAAAGTCACATAGAAGGGAAATAATAAAATAATAAAATAAAATGTTTTTATTTTTATTCTTGTATTTCTCTTCTACGTGACTTAAGCGTTTGTGCTTTCGCTACGTTGTTCCCACCTGAAGAAGGATGCTTGTGTAGCGCCTGAAACGTCGTCATTTAATTTATTTACATTTTTTACCGTCGTGACTTTACCGAAAAAACCAAGGAGTACGTGTCTCTGATGGTTATCGTCGTCACCTGGGGGCACAATCAGCTCCAGGCACATTCCGCATCGCTCTCTCCACTACGTCCCTCCAACTGGAGAGAGGAGGAGGAGGCGGAGGAGGTGGTGGTGGTGGTGGGGAAAGAGGAGGAGGTGGTGGTGGAGGAGGAGGAGGCGGAGGAGGAGGAGGTGGTGGTGGTGGGGAAGAGGAGGAGGAGGTGGTGGAGGAGGAGGTGGAGGAGGAGGAAGTGGTGGGGAGAGAGGTGGAGGGGGTGGTGGGGAGAGAGGAGGAGGTGGTGGTGGTGGGAGAGAGGAGGAGGAGGTGGAGGTGAAGAGAGAGAGGAGGAGGAGGTGGAGGAGGTGGTGGGGAGAGAGAGGAGGAGGTGGTGGTGGTGGAGGAGGTGGAAGAGGAGGAGGAGGAGATGGAGGAGGAGGTGGAGGAGGAGGAGGTGGTGGTGGTGGAGGTGGTGGTGAAGAGAGAGGAGGAGGTGGTGGTGGGCAGAGAGAGAGGAGGAGGAGGTGGTGGTGGAGGTGGTGGAGGTGGTGGTGGTGGTGGTGAAGAGAGAGAGGAGGAGGTGGAGGAGGTGGGGGGAGAGAGAGGAGGAGGAGGAGGCGGAGGAGGAGGAGGTGGTGGTGGTGGGGAAAGGAGGAGGAGGAGATGGAGGAGGAGGTGGAGGAGGTGGTGGTGAAGAGAGAGGAGGAGGTGTGGTGGGGCAGAGAGAGAGGAGGAGGTGGTGGTGGTGGAGGTGGTGGTGGTGAAGAGAGAGAGGAGGAGGAGGTGGAGGAGGTGGTGGGGAGAGAGAGGAGGAGGAGGCGGAGGAGGAGGAGGAGGTGGTGGTGGTGGGGAAAGAGGAGGAGGAGGTGGTGGTGGGGAGAGAGGAGGAGGTGGTGGTGGTGGGGAGAGAGCGGTGAGGAATGTGCCTGGAGCTGATTGTGCTCCCCCAGGTGATGATTATAACCATCAGAGACACACAGAGACACAGAGAGACAGAGACAGACACACAGACACAGACAGAGACAGACACAGAGAGACACAGACATAGACACTGAGACACAAACACAGAGAGACAGACAGACATGCATCGTCCCTCCAACTAGAGAGAGAGGAGGAGGAGGTGGGGCAGAGAGAGGAGGAGGAGGTGGTGGGGAGAGAGATAAGGAATGTGCCTGGAGCTGATTGTGCGCCCCCAGGTGATGATGATAACCATCAGAGACACAGAGAGACACAGAGAGACACAGAGAGAGAGACACAGAGACAGAGAGACACAGACAGAAGACACAGACAGAGACACACAGACACAGACACACAGAGACACAGACACAGAGNCAGAGACACAGAGAGAGACACACAGAGACACAGAGACAGACACACAGAGACAGACAGAGACAGACACACAGAGACACAGAGACACAGAGAGAGACACAGAGACACAGACAGAGACAGACACACAGAGACACAGAGAGACAGACACACAGAGACACAGACAGAGACAGACACACAGAGACACAGACAGAGACAGACACACAGAGACACAGAGAGACAGACACACAGAGACACAGACAGACACACAGAGACACAGACAGACAGACACACAGAGACACAGAGAGACAGACACACAGAGACACAGAGAGACAGACACACAGAGACACAGAGACACACAGAGACACAGACAGAGACAGACCACAAGAGACACAGACAGAGAGACAGACACACAGAGACACAGAGAGACAGACACACAGAGACACAGACAGAGACAGACAGAGACACAGACAGAGACAGACAGAGACACAGACAGAGACAGACACACAGAGACACAGACAGAGACAGACACACAGAGACAGAGACAGACACACAGAGACAGAGACAGACACACAGAGACACACAGAGAGACAGACACACAGAGAGAGACAGACACACAGAGAGACAGACACACACACAGAGAGACAGACAGACAGACAGAGACAGAGACACAGACAGACAGAGACACAGACAGACACAGACAGAGACAGACACACAGACAGACACACAGACAGAGACACACAGAGNCAGACACACAGACAGACACACAGACAGACACACAGACAGAGACACAGACACACAGAGACACAGACAGAGACACAGACACAGACAGAGACACAGAGACACAGACACAGACAGACACAGACACAGAGACAGNCACAGAGACAGAGACAGAGACAGAGACACAGATACAGACAGACAGAGACACAGAGACACACACAGAGAAAGACATAGACACAGACACACAGAGACACGCACAGAGACACACAGAGACACAGACACACAGACACACACAGAGACACAGACACACAGACAGCAGCTGCCAACTCCCTACCCGGGACCCCCCCCCCCGCTACCGAGGACGTCACCTACAGCTGCGGTTAGCACGGCTGGCTACGTACGGCGCGAAAGAAGTTCAACACACACACACAGCGGATGAGACTCTACACATCCGATCATCCGCGGCCTTCCGCCCTTGTGCATGACCATCTGATGCCACAGCCACGAATCAGCTCTATCAACGCTGCTGCGCCCACTCGCAACCCTCACACGAGCACACGTACCCCCATATAGCCTTAACAGACTGTAGGGGTAAGTGCTGTTAGCGAGCACATAACTCTGATAATGTATGTGTAATATTGTAAATTACGGCGGGAGACCACTTGACGGGTAGCACACTTTATTAACACTTTCCCTAGCCACAATAACACGTGTGGTCAACTACAGCTCACGCTACACGTTCCACCCGGCTACACACACACGGGCTCTCCAGCCCCGTAGCTTCCAGGGGAACTCACAGACCCACCCCAGCCGGGGTATGGGTCACGACCACTGGGTCCCGCAGCCCGGCCCTCACACGGACGTCCGGCCCCGGGTCACAGGGTCCCGGCCCTTACAAGGACAGCGGGACTAGGGTCTCAGGGCCCTCTTCCTCCTCCGTCTTCCGTCTTCACTGGTCACCAACTCCCGAGCGCCCGCGCGCATCGCCTTTTATAGTCCTCCGCTCCCGGGAGACGGAGCCTATGCGGACCGCGATGTGAGCACCCACTAGTTGACCAATCACCACGCGCTGCCACACGATCCCTTACTGTCAGCGCGCGTCACCAATACACAGCCAATCACCACGCGCTGCCACACGATCCCTACTGCCAGCGCGTATCACCACTACATATGCATTATCAGAGTTATTGTTTGCATTATGACTGCAGGTATTGTGGTCTATGCAAACATGACTCCTCGTAAAAAAAGGTGTCAGTTTTGTTGCCAGAAAAAAGGGTAAAAAAACAATTATCATATTTTTTTTACTGGCAAATGAGGTTCCAATGGAGTCTTGTTTAAATTATCAAGTTCAAATCGGAGCAATCTTATTCTCTCTGAGATTAGTGATAGGCTGGCTTTAAACAAGATCCGTCTAGCGTTAGGAGAAGTGACAGCAGCAGATGTGTGGAATCTTAATTTTGGAGCTTTCGTGACTGCAGGAATTATTCTTTGGTTCTTTCGGTTAAGTCACGTCTAAAGATAAAATAATAAATAAAATAATAGCATATTACGACGTTTCGATTGCAACACAAGCAATCATCATCAGGCATAAAAGAAATAGCAACAAATATCTAACTAGAAAACTATAGACAGACATACAAGCATATGTGTTCTCTCTCTGTGTGTCCTTGTGATGTCTGTCTGTGTCCTTGTGATGTCTGTCTGCTTGTATGTCTGTCTATAGTTTTCTAGTTAGATTTTGTTGCTATTTCTTTTATGCCTGATGATGATTGCTTGTGTTGCAATCGAAACGTCGTAAGATGTAAGATGTGTGGAAACCCTCCCCGTAGAGGCGGTTCAATCTAGATTTGAAGTTTTCGTGACTGCAGGATCCATACTCTTTGGTTCTTTCGGTAAAGTCACGTAGGTATAAAATAATAGAAATTAAATCACGCACAAGGCAGATCTGAAACACGGCAGATCTGAAACACGGCAGGACTAATACCTCCGCCGTGGTTGACCATTGCTATAGCGCTGTGGGCTCTCGTGATATTGTTTTTTCCGAGACCAAGGTGCTCTGCAAACCGTCGGGCTACTATCAAAGGTTTGTTCACGAAGCCATCCAGATATATAAACGTAGACATGACCTCAACCGGGAAGATGGATGCAAATGGAGCGATCATTGGAAGGATGTTATTAACCCGGTAAAACCTTCAATGCTTTATGGTGTTGCCTTCATATCAGAGGTCGCAAACGGGTTTTGATTCCTTACCCGTACCCGGCCGCACCAGGATCGCAAATGGGTATCCGTACCGGCCGGGTACGGGTACCCGTTTGCGACCCTGGTGCGGCCGGGTACAGGTAGGCCGTGAGTCACTGGTGAGTCACCGTTTGTCACTCATTTCGGGTAGGGTACGGGTAGGGAACGGCTACCCGTACCCTACCCGGCCGGGTACGGGTAGGGTACGGGTACCCATTTGCGACCCTGGTGCGGCCGGGTACGGGTAAGGAATCAAAACCCGTGTGCGACCTCTGGCCGGGCGAGCGCCACGTGGCGCGGGCCAGTGCAGGCACGAGAGCGGGTCGACACCCACGGAGAGAGAGGGAGGGAGGGAGACGTGGCTGTACCGAAGATTTATTAATGAACAACTTGAAGTCATTTATCGTGTCGGAGCAACTCATTACACTAGTACAGCACCAAGCGGTTGCTGTGTGTTGGAGAGTTAAACCCACTACGACATTTACAATTCGTTGCTAGTACAGCACTAACCGGTTGCTGTGTGTTGGAGAGTTAAACCCACTACCACATTGACAATTCGTTACTAGTACAGCACTAACCGGTTGTAGTGTGTTGGAGAGTTAAACCCACTACTACATTTACAATTCGTTACTAGTACAGCACTAACCGGTTGCTGTGTGTTGGAGAGTTAAACCCACAACATTGACAATTCGTTACTAGTACAGCACTAACCGGTTGTAGTGTGTTGGAGAGTTAAACCCACTACTACATTTACAATTCGTTACTAGTACAGCACCAACCGGTTGCTGTGTGTTGGAGAGTTAAACCCACTACGACATTTACAATTCGTTACTAGTACAGCACTAACCGGTTGTAGTGTGTTGGAGAGTTAAACCCACTACTACATTTACAATTCGAATATTGTGACATTTCGCCGGTAATCACAACAACAACCACAACAACAACAACCAGGATCGTCAGGTGGACAGCCACAGAGTTATGGAGAAATCCTTCTTTCTATTTCAATCTTAGCTAGAGATGGGATAGGTAGAGGTGGGATAGTTAGATGTATGATAGGTGTATGATAGGTGATAGGTGTATGATAGGTGTATGATAGGTGATAGGTGTATGATAGGTGTATGATAGGTGTATGATAGGTGTATGATAGGTGATAGGTGTATGATAGGTGTATGATAGGTGTATTATAGATGATAGATGTATGATAGGTGTATGATAGGTGTATGATAGGTGTATGATAGATGATAGATGTATGATAGGTGTATGATAGGTGTATGATAGGTGTATGATAGATGATAGATGTATGATAGGTGTATGATAGGTGTATGATAGGTGTATGATAGATGATAGATGTATAGATGTATGATAGGTGTATGCGATGTATGATAGTGTATGATAGATGTATGATAGGTGTATGATAGATGTATGATAGGTGTATGATAGGTGTATGATAGGTGTATGATAGATGTATGATAGGTTTATGATAGGTGTATGAGAGATGTATGATAGGTGTATGAGATATGTATGATAGGTGTATGATAGGTGTATGAGAGATGTATGAGAGGTGTATGATAGGTGTATGATAGGTGTATGATAGGTGTATGATAGGTGTATGATAGGTGTATGAGAGATGTATGATAGGTGTATGAGAGGTGTATGATAGATGTATGCTTCTGCACAAGAGCTACTACATAGCAGCGGGGGTTCTTACATCTGGTGAAATACAAAATAGTTGAGTTTTAAATTTGACTACTGCCAGCGCGTTTATAAACACGCGTTTAGAGCGCATTTGGCTGCCGCTGCTGTAAGTGTCCACGTGATGATGATGATGATGAAGCCGCCACGTGGTTGCGCTGCGATGATTTGTGACGGTCAGGGTGTCGCTGCTGAATAACCAGCTGCTACACAAGCAGCTCCGTTGGGGGCCTTACACCTCGTGAAATACAAAATAGTGACCATGTATTCAGAGTACAGTAAAACCTTGGATTGCAAGCATAACTCGTTACAGAAACGTGCTTGTAATCCAAAGCACTCGCATATCAAAGCACTGGTATATCAGTTGTGATCACGTGACGCTGGGCAGACAAAGCGTGTACGTACGACTCGTATTGCAAGACCCTCGCTCGTTTGTCAAATGAATATTTATTTAAAATGTTTGCTTGTCTTGCAGAACACTCGCAGACCAAATTACTCGCAATCCAAGATTTTACTGTATTTGGCTGCTACTATAAATATCCACATGATGTTGATGACGATGGCAAGCCACCACGTGGGTGAGCTGCGATGATTTGTGATGGTTCAGGGCTTCTGAAAAAACGAGCCTGCAACACAAGCAGCTCAGTTGGGGGCCTGGCAAAATATAAAATAGTGACGGAGTTCATACTCTTTGGTTCTTTCGGTAAGTCACAGGTAGAAAAATATTTTAAAATATTTAAAATAAAGTCACAGGTAGAAAAATATTTTAAAATATTTAAAAATAAAGTCACATAGGTAGAAAAATATTTTAAAATATTTTAAAACAAATTCACGTAGGTAGAAAAATATTTTTAAATATTTTAAAATAAAGTCACATTGGTGAAAAATATTTCGAAAATATTTTTAAACAAAGACACGTAGGTAGAAAAATATTTTTAAATATTTTAAAATAAAGTCATAGGTAGAAAAATATTTCAAAATATTAAAAAATAAAGTCACAGGTAGAAAAATATTTTTAAATATTTTAAAGTAAATTCACATAGGGTAGAAAAATATTTTTTAGAAAAATATTTTTTAATATTTTTCTACCCTACGTGACTTTACCGAAAGAAGCAAAGAGTACGGAGGATTCCTGCAGTCACGAAAGCTTCAAATCAAGATTAGTGACAGAGTTGTAGTTTTCACGACTACCACGAACGACGACTAACCAATCTTGATCTGAAGTTTCCGTGACTGCTGGGATCCATACTCTTTGGTTCTTTCGGTAAAGTCACGTAGGGCAGACAAATAATAGATCGCGACGCTTCGATCGCAGTGTTTTTCTTGCTGCGGTTGTCCCTACTGATGACGATTGCTTGTGGCGTTGCCATCGAAACCGTCGTGGATCTATTATTTTTAAATCCTTTATATTAAGTTCACTTGCTTGCTTGCTTGCGCGCTTATGACCGTGCAAATCTTTCGGTCGTTTTTTAACCCACTTCCCGTGATCCAATCGAGCTGACGTTTTGCACACAGACTCGTTGTGCGTGACAATTTATTTTCGTGAAAAAATGTTTCCAAAATTTTACACTTTTTAGGACAAAAATATTATATTTAATTACCAATTGCTTAATGGTGGCAGGTAATCATCTGACCCATAGGTGGCAGCCATCTCAAGCCAGAGGACGAGAGGACTCTAGCCGCCACGCATATAAAGGATTTATAGTGAAAAACTTTGTTTTTACGGGTTATAATTGTTAAATCCTTTATATTAAGTTCACTTGCTTGCTTGCTTGCGCGCTTACGACCGTGCAAATCTTTCGGTCGTTTTTTAACCCACTTCCCGTGATCCAATCGAGCTGACATTTTGCACACAGACTCGTTGTGCGTGACCATTTATTTTCGTGAAAAAAAATTCCTAAATTTTCCACTTTTTAGGAAAAAAAAATTCATATTTAATTTAAAATACCAATGCGATAAAAATGAAACTCTTACTCAAGAAAAACAGAAATGAATAATAAAATAAAACCGATGCCACGCATATAAGGAATTTATAGTGAAAAACTTTGTTTTTACGGGTTAATTTTTTCTGCCCTACGTGACTTTACCAAAAGAATCAACGAGTGCGATTGACCTCTACGGCAGGGCAGGGAACCTTTTGTCTTGTAGATTTGAAGCTTTCGTGACTGCAAGGATTCATACTATTAGTTTTTTCGGTAAAGTCACCGTGTAGGTAAAAAATGAATTTAAAATTAATAAAAATAAAATAAAAATCACGACGTTTCGGAGGCAACTCAAGTCTCCGTCATCAGGTGGGACCATCACAGCCAGATTTGCTGTATCAAGTGATACATAAAACGCATTCAAGTGACACAGCAAATCTGGCTGTGACGGTCCCACCTGATGACGGAGACTTGTGTTGCCTCCGAAACGTCGTGATTTTTTATTATTTTATTTTTATTATTTTTTATTTCCTTTTTTACCTACATGGTGACTTTACCGACAAAACGAAGAGTATGAACCTTTTTTCTGCCAAGTGCCATTTGTATATTTAGAACATCATTTGCGGGCCGTACAACATTATCAACTTAAACATTAGCCCGTTTATATTTGGTCAAACATTTCATCAACTCGCCTCCCTAATGCGATGGGCTGGAACTGCTTCTCTCTGGCGAGGCGTGTGATGATGTTAGCTGCTGGTGTCGACGATGTTGCTGCTACTCGCAACTGATTTTCCAGGTTTGCTCATAGAGATTTATTGAATTTCGAGTCCCGCCTGCGGTTGCCTTGGCAGGGCCAGACCCAAATGATTTTGCGGGCCTCATACGGCCCCCACCCCTGCACTCCGGGCTCCCCCCCCACCCACCCCCCGTGACTCCGCCCCCGTGGCTCCGCCCCCCCGTGGCTCCGCCCCCCCCCCCCCTTGGCTCCGCCCCCGCTCTCACAGCAGACAGACGGTACGGGGTCTGGTGGGGGCCGTTGCGGGGCCGACTTTGGCCTGGGCACCGGAGAATCTGGCGTGCAGCGTCAGCGAGGTCTGCGAGGGCGACACAAACACAGCGGCGGCACCGCCACCACTTAGCGGAGCGTCGGGCGCGGTGGGGGGGGCAAAGGAGCGCAATGCACGGACGCACGCACACTCACGCTCACACAAAGACGCGCACACACTCACACACACAAAGACACGCACAAAGACACGCACACACTCACGCACACTCACACAAGCACACTCACACATACGCACTCACACAAAGACACGCACACTCACGCGCACTCACACAAAGACACGCACACTCACACGCACTCACACAAAGACACGCACACACACACTCACACACACAGCCTCCACTCTAGACCCTGACCCCTGACCCCCACCCACAGCCTCCACTCTAGACCCTGACCCCTGACCCCCACCCACAGCCTCCACTCTAGACCCTGACCCCCACCCACAGCCTCCACTCTAGACCCTGACCCCTGACCCCCACCCACAGCCTCCACTCTAGACCCTGACCCCTGACCCCCACCCACAGCCTCCACTCTAGACCCTGACCCCTGACCCCCACTCACAGCCTCCACTCTAGACCCTGACCCCTGACCCCTGACCCTGACCCAGAGTCTACAGCTCCCCACCTGCTTGGGCAAGCGGAAGGTCTCCAGGCTGAGCGGAACTCCACGGGGCTGCGCAGGCGAAGCCCAACGGCCACCACCGTCGCCACCACCGCCACCACCGCCACCACCGCCACGGCCATCACCACCACCACCGCCACCACCGCCACCGCCACCACCGCCACCACCACCACCGCCACCACCGCCACCGCCACCACCGCCTCGGCCGCCTCGGCCGCCGCGAGCCAACACCGTTGATGCTCTTGACGGCGGCGACGAGGTGGAGGAGGAGGAGGGGGGGAGGGGGAGCGGGGGAGGGGAGCGGGGGGGCGGGGGGGGGGCTGGGGCCTGGCGGACACGAGGAGGAGGGAACCCGGGCAGCCCAGCACGATGCGGTGGGGCGACACCGACGACGATGACGACGACGCTGGTGGTGGCGGCGAGGTGGAGGAGAGATGGGCCTTGTTGTTGTTTGTGGACGAGGGTCTGTGAGGGAGCGGAGTGGGGGTGGGAGACAAATACAAAGATCCCCCGTATAGCCTTAACAGACTGTTGGGGCAAGTGCTGTTGGCGAGTATGCAGCATCGTCAGGGTGCGGGATCGAACCCACGACCTCCTGTACACCAGGCGAGGTAGTCAACATCTCCTAGCCACCGTGATGATGATGAGAGCAAGAGACGCAGACTCCAAATATACAGCAGGCGTCAAGGTCGGGATCGAACCCACGACCTCCTGTACACCAGGCGAGGTAGTCAACATCGCGGCGATGACGGAGGCTCACGTACGCTCGCTTGGCGGGCTGCGTCGTTGCTCGAGGATTGGCGATGGAGACGGTCAGCATCGTGCTCGGAGAGGCCTCGGCATTCCGCCTGACGCAGTACACACACACACAGAGACACACACAGATACACACAGACACACACACACACACACAGACACACACACACAGAGACACAGATACACACACAGAGAGATACACACACACAGACACACAGATACACACAGACACACACACAGACACCACACACACAGACCACACAGATACACACAGACACACACACAGACACACACACACACAGACACACCACACAGACACACACACACAGACACACACACAGAGAGATACACACACACGACACACAGACACACACACACAGAGAGAGACACACNGAGACACACAGACACACACACAGACACAGACACACACACAGACACACACAGATACACACAGATATCCACACACACACAGACACACACACAGAGAGACACACACACACACGCACACAGACACAGAGACACACACACCCAGACACACAGAGACGCACACACAGAGACACACACACAGAGAGATGCACACACAGACAGACACACAGAGAGACGCACAGAGACACACACAGACACACACAGCCAAACAAAGACACACACAGAGACACAGACACACAGAGACTCACACAGAGACACACACACAGAGACACACACACAGAGAGACACACAAAGACACACAGAGACACACAGACACACACAGACTCACACAGAGATCCCCGTGTAGCCTCTAACAGACTCTCTCTCACTCTCTCTCTCCCCACACTCTCCCCCAAACTCCCCACTCTCTCCACACTCCCCACTCTCTCCCCCCACTCTCCCCCACACTCTCTCTCTCTCCCCACACTCCCCACTCTCTCCCCCCCCACTCTCTCTCTCTCCCACTCTCCCCTCTCTCTCTCCCCACACTCCCCACTCTCTCCCCACTCTCCCCCACTCTCTCTCTCTCCCCACTCTCCCCCACTCTCTCTCTCCCCACACTCCCCACACTCTCCCCACTCTCTCCCCACACTCCCCTCTCTCTCCCCACTCTCCCCCCACTCTCCCCACACTCCCCACTCCCCCCCCACTCTCTCTCTCTACCCACACACTCCCCACTCTCTCTCCCCCACACTCCCCACTCTCCCCCCACTCTCTCTCTCCCCACACTCTCCCTCTCTCTCTACCCACTCTCTCTCTCCCCACACTCTCCCCCACTCTCTCTCTCTCTCTCCCACACTCCCCACTCTCCGCCCCCCACTCTCTCTCTCCCCACACTCTCCGCCCCCCCACTCTCTCTCTCTCTCTACCCACGTGTGTCCGTGCCGAGCTCCGTGCATGCTTCTGCCATCTGGAGTCTCACCCCAGGCCTGGGCACGCACGGAGACACACGGGGAGACGCGGGGAGACACAGGAGACACGGGGAGACACGGGGAGACACAGGGAGACACAGGGAGACACAGGGAGACACACGGGACACACGGGAGACGCGGAGACACACGGGGAGACGCGGAGACACGCGGGGAGACACGCGGGGAGACACACGGTGAGACACACTGAGACACACGGAGACACGCGGGAGACGCGGGGCTGGTGAGCGGGGTGGTGAGCGGCGGTGGTGAGCGGCGGTGGTGATGGTGAGTGATGGTGAGTGATGGTGAGTGATGGTGAGTGGTGATGAGTGATGGTGGTGAGTGGTGGTGAGTGATGGTGAGTGAGTGGTGAGTGANGGTGATGAGTGATGATGGTGATGGGTGATGGTGGTGATGTGTGATGATGATGGTGATGGTGGTGAGTGATGGTGAGTGATGGTGAGTGATGATGAGTGATGGTGAGTGATGGTGAGCGATGGTGGTGAGTGGTGGTGGTGAGTGATGCTGGTGAGTGATAGTGGTGGTGAGTGGTGGTGGTGAGTGGTGGTGAGTGGTGGTGGTGAGTGATGGTGGACTCACCGCCACACCACGGAGGGAGTTCACCCTCCTCTGCCGCTCTCTCCTCTGTCTGAGTCGAGCGTCGAGCTGAGCCGGGCCAGACCACGGCACGGGCAGCCTGCACCATCACCAACATCAACAACATCAACAACATCAACAACATCATCACCATCAACATCAACATCACCACTNTCAACATCACCACCATCACCACCAACAACAACATCACCACCATCACACCATCACCAACAACAACATCACCAACATCATCACCATCACCACCAACAACAACATCACCACCATCACACCATCACCACCAACAACAACATCACCAACATCACCACCATCACCACCAACAACAACATCACCACCATCACACCATCACCAACAACAACATCACCAACATCACCACCATCACCACCGTCACCACCAACACAGTCACCACCACAGCCATCAATGTACCATGCTTAATCACGTATCCTGCTACTGCTGCTGTTACTGCTGCTGCCACTGCTGCTGCCAATGCAGCTGCTGTTACTGCTGCCACTGCTGCTGTTACTGCTATTACGTTGCAAACAAAAGAAACGAATAAATAAGTATAACCAGTAAAAACAAAGTTTTTCACTATAAATCCTCTCGTCCTCTGGCTTGAGATGGCTGCCACCTATGGGTCAGATGATTGCATTGCACCATTAAGCAATTGGTAATTAAATATAATATTTTGTCCTAAAAAGTGGAAATTTTGGGAAAAAAAATTCACGAACATTAATTGTCACGCACAACGAGTCTGTGTGCAAAATGTCAGCTCGATTGGATCACGGAAGTGGGTTAAAAAACGACCGAAAGATTTGGACGGTCCTAAGCAAGCAAGCGAACTTAATATAAAGGATTTAAAAATCAAAGATTCCGATACCTGCCCAGGGTCGCCCGCCCGTACGCCCCTCTCCACCTCCACCGCTGTTGCTGCTGCTGCTGCGCCTGCTGCTGCTGCTGCTGCTGCATCCTCTGCTGCACGTGAACGGCTGTCAGCCCTGCTGTCCCAGCTTTCGTTTCGTCCACAGCTGCAACTTCTGCTGTTGTTGCTGCCGCGGCTGCTGCCGCTGCTGCTGCTGTTGCTTCTGCTGCTGCCTTTGCTGTTGCTGCTGCTGCTTCTGCTGCTTTGGCTGCCTCTGCTGTTGCTGCTGCTGCTGCTGATGCTTCTGCGTCTGCTGCTGCTGCTTCGGCCTCTGCTGCTGCTGCTGCTGATGCTTCTGCGTCTGCTGCTGCTGCTTCGGCCTCTGCTGCTTCTGCTGCTGCAAGAGACGAGTATGCTGCAAGCGGCCAGCCCTGTACATCAGCTGAGTCTGCACGGGTGACACGGGAGGAGAGAGGCCCATGGCAGTGGAGATCATTCGAACGGTATTCTTCAGACGAGTATGGGGTGCGGTGGTTGACTCATTGGGTGGGTAGGTGAGTGGGTGAGTGGATGGGTGGGTGTGTGGGTGTGTGGGTGGTTGGGTGAGTGGGTGTGTGAGCAGTTGAGTGAGCGATTGGGTGGGTGAGCCGGTGGGTGGGTGAGCGGATGGGCGAGCGGCTGGGTGAGTGGGTGGGTGAGTGGGTGGATGAGTGGATGAGCGAGCGAGTGAGTGAGCGAGCGAGTGAGTGAGCGAGTGAGTGGGTGAGCGAGCGAGCGAGCGGGTGAGCGAGCGAGCGAGTGAGCGGAGTGAGTGGGTGAGCGAGTGAGCGAGCGAGTGAGTNGGTGAGCGAGCGGNGTGAGTGAGTGGGTGAGCGAGCGAGTGAGTGAGTGAGTGGTGAGCGAGCGAGCGAGTGAGTGAGTGGGTGAGCGANTGGGTGAGTGGNTNAGTGAGTGAGTGAGTGGGTGAGCGAGTGGGCGAGCGGGTGANTGGCGAGCGAGCGANTGAGCGAGTNGTNAGAAAGCGAGTGANTGGTGAGTGAGTGAGTGGGTGGCTTAGTGAGTGGGTGAGCGAGCGAGCGAGTGAGTGAGTGAGCAAGCGAGTGAGTGAGTGAGTGGGTGGGTGAGTGGGTGGGTNAGTGGGTGAGCGAGCGAGCGAGCGGNTNAGTGAGCGAGCGAGTGAGCGGTGGTGAGTGGGTGAGTGACGAGTGGGTGAGCGAGTGGGTGAGCGAGTGAGCGAGTGGGCGAGCGAGTGGGCGAGTCTTGCGGCGGGTACCCGGTAAGGCACGGTTCGTCTCCTCGCAGCAAGCCCAGTCCGCACGGCCACGCGCTTCGGTGCTGCGAGCACAAAGACAAAGGACCCCCGTGTAGCCTACGCAAGCTGTCGGGGCAATGCTGTGAGCAAGTAGCAGCAGGCAGATGTCACACGAGGGGGTGGGTGGCGAACACCACGTGTGGAAAACCCGTATGTATGCTGTAAGAATTGTGTGTTATTGATGTTAGTGTATTACTAGTGTATGTATGCTGTAAGAATTGTGTGTTATTGATGTTAGTGTATTACTAGTGTATGTATGCTGTAAGAATTGTGTGTTATTGATGTTAGTGTATTACTAGTGTATGTATGCTGTAAGAATTGTGTGTTATTGATGTTAGTGTATTACTAGTGTATGTATGATGTAAGAATTGTGTGTTATTGATGTTAGTGTATTACTAGTGTATGTATGCTGTAAGAATTGTGTGTTATTGATGTTAGTGTATTACTAGTGTATGTATGCTGTAAGAATTGTGTGTTATTGATGTTAGTGTATTACTAGTGTATGTATGATGTAAGAATTGTGTGTTATTGATGTTAGTGTATTACTAGTGTATGTATGCTGTAAGAATTGTGTGTTATTGATGTTAGTGTATTACTAGTGTATGTATGCTGTAAGAATTGTGTGTTATTGATGTTAGTGTATTACTAGTGTATGTATGATGTAAGAATTGTGTGTTATTAGTATATTATTAGTATATTGCTAGTATATTATGATGTACGAGTGTGTTATTAGTATATTACTAGTGTATTACTAGTGTATGTATGCTGTAAGAATTGTGTGTTATTAGTATATTATTAGTGTATTACTAGTGTATGTATGCTGTAAGAATTGTGTGTTATTAGTATATTATTAGTGTATTACTAGTGTATGTATGCTGTAAGAATTGTGTGTTATTAGTATATTATTAGTATATTACTAGTGTATGTATGCTGTAAGAATTGTGTGTTATTAGTATATTATTAGTGTATTACTAGTGTATGTATGCTGTAAGAATTGTGTGTTATTAGTGTATTATTAGTGTATTACTAGTGTATGTATGCTGTAAGAATTGTGTGTTATTAGTATATTATTAGTGTATTACTAGTGTATGTATGCTGTAAGAATTGTGTGTTATTAGTATATTATTAGTGTATTACTAGTGTATGTATGCTGTAAGAATTGTGTGTTATTAGTATATTATTAGTATATTACTAGTGTATGTATGCTGTAAGAATTGTGTGTTATTAGTATATTATTAGTATATTACTAGTGTATGTATGCTGTAAGAATTGTGTGTTATTAGTATATTATTAGTATATTACTAGTGTATGTATGCTGTAAGAATTGTGTGTTATTAGTATATTATTAGTATATTACTAGTGTATGTATGCTGTAAGAATTGTGTGTTATTAGTATATTATTAGTGTATTACTAGTGTATGTATGCTGTAAGAATTGTGTGTTATTAGTGTATTATTAGTTATTATGTAGTATGCTGTAAGAATTGTGTTATTAGTATATTATTAGTATATTACTAGTGTATGTATGCTGTAAGAATTGTGTGTTATTAGTATATTATTAGTATATTACTAGTGTATGTATGCTGTAAGAATTGTGTGTTATTAGTATATTATTAGTATATTACTAGTGTATGTATGCTGTAAGAATTGTGTGTTATTAGTATATTATTAGTATATTACTAGTGTATGTATGCTGTAAGAATTGTGTGTTATTAGTATATTACTAGTGTATTACTAGTGTATGTATGCTGTAAGAGTTGTGTGTTATTAGTATATTACTAGTACATTACTAGTATATTTATGCTGTAAGAGTTGTGTGTTATTAGTATATTACTAGTATATGATGTTAGTATATTACTAGTGTATGTATGCTGTAAGAGTTGTGTGTTATTAGTATATTACTAGTACATTACTAGTATATTTATGCTGTAAGAGTTGTGTGTTATTAGTATATTACTAGTATATGATGTTAGTATATTACTAGTATATTTATGCTGTAAGAGTTGTGTGTTATTAGTATATTACTAGTATATTACTAGTATATTTATGCTGTAAGAGTTGTGTGTTATTAGTATATTAATAGTATATTACTAGTACATTACTAGTATATTTATGCTGTAAGAGTTGTGTGTTATTAGTATATTATTAGTATATTACTAGTACATTACTAGTATATTTATGCTGTAAGAGTTGTGTGTTATTAGTATATTATTAGTATATTACTAGTACATTACTAGTATATTTATGCTGTAAGAGTTGTGTTATTAGTATATTATTAGTATATTACTAGTACATTACTAGTATATTTATGCTGTAAGAGTTGTGTGTTATTAGTATATTATTAGTATATTACTAGTACATTAGTAGTATATTTATGCTGTAAGAGTTGTGTGTTATTGACGAGTTGACGCGTCCTGCCACCTGGCGCTGGCTGTGTGTTATTAGTATATTATTAGTATAGTATTAGTATGTTAGTGTGTTAGTGTATGTATGCTGTAAGAGTTGTGTGCTATTGACGAGTTGACGCGTCCTGCCACCTGCCGCTGGCTGCTGTCCCGTGGGCTGCGGCCTGCGTGTCGCCGCTGCTGCCGTCCCCGGCCGCTGCCGCGTCCGCCAGCGCGCCAGGCGGATGATGTCATCTGTCAGGGGGGGGCCACAGCGGAGAGCACTCGGTTAGAGACACGTGGGGTGGTGGGGGGGGGGGTGGTGGGGGGGTGGTGGGGTGGGAGGTCATGGTCTGGTTCTCCAACACCGTGAGCGCGCCAGGCGGATGATGTCATCTGTCAGGGGGGGGGTCACAGCGGAGAGCACTCGGTTAGAGACACGTGGGGTGGTGGGGNTGTTGGGGGGGGGGGTGGTGGGGGGGTGGTGGGGGCAGTGGTGGGGGTGGTGGGGGGGGTGGTGGTGGTAGGGGGGATTGGGGGTGGTAGGTGGGGAGTTGGGGGGGGAGTGGGGGGGAAAGTTGGGGGGGGGGGGNTGGTGGGGGTGGTGGGGGGTGGTGGGGGGGTGGTGGGGGGGTGGGGTCACGAGTCTGGTTCTCCAACCCCGTCCCACTGGCACATTCATAGCCAAGTCAACGTTGGGCTGGCACGGCATGGGTGGGATTTTCCACTGGCACACATCCCAGGCCAGTGTTGAGGCTAGCACGGCACGGGTGAGTTTGTCCACTGGCACACATCCAGGCCAGTGTTGGGGCCAATACGGTACAGTTAGGTTTTTTCCACTGGCACACATCCCTGGCCAGTGTTGGGCCGAACGGCACGGGTGAGTTTTTCCACTGGCACAATTCTGAGCCAGTATTGGGGCCAGCACGGTATGGGTGAGTTTTTCCACTGGCATAATTCTGAGCCAGTGTTGGGGGGCCAGCACGGCACGGGTGAGTTTTTCCACTGGCACACATCCTAGGCCAGTGTTGGGCCGGAACGGCACGGGTGAGTTTTTCCACTGGCACAATTCTGAGCCAGTATTGGGCCCAGCACGGCACGGGTGAGTTTTTCCACTGGCACACATCCCAGGCCAGTGTTGGGGCTGGAACGGCACGGGTGAGTTTTTCCACTGGCACACATCCCAGGTCAGTGTTGGGGCCAGCACGGTATGGGTGAGTTTTTCCACTGGCACAATTCTGAGCCAGTGTTGGGGGCCAGCACGGCACGGGTGGGTTTTTCCACTGGCACACATCCTAGGCCAGTGTTGGGGCTGGCATGGCACGGGTGAGTTTTTCCACTGGCACACATCCTAGGCCAGTGTTGGGGCCAGCACGGCATGGGTGAGTTTTTCCACTGGCACACATCCTAGGCCAGTGTTGGGCCAGCACGGCACGGGTGAGTTTTTCCACTGGCACACATCCTAGGCCAGTGTTGGGGCCAGCACGGTATGGGTGAGTTTTTCCACTGGCACACATCCTAGGCCAGTGTTGGGGCCAGCACGACACGGGTGGGTTTTTCCACTGGCACACATCCCTGGCCAGTATTGGGCCCAGCACGGCACGGGTGAGTTTTTCCACTGGCACACATCCAGGCCAGTGTTGGGGCTGGCATGGCACGGGTGAGTTTTTCCACTGGCACACATCCTAGGCCAGTGTTGGGGCTGGCACGGCACGGGTGGGTTTTTCCACTGGCACACATCCTAGGCCAGTGTTGGGGCTGGCACGGCACGGGTGGGTTTTTCCACTGGCACACATCCAGGCCAGTGTTGGGGCTGGCACGGCACGGGTGGGTTTCCACTGGCACACATCCTAGGCCAGTGTTGGGGCCAGCACGACACGGGTGGGTTTTTCCACTGGCACACATCCCTGGTCAGTGTTGGGGCCAGCACGACACGGGTGAGTTTTTCCACTGGCACACATCCTAGGCCAGTATTGGGGCCAGCACGACACGGGTGAGTTTTTCCACTGGCACACATCCTAGGCCAGTGTTGGGGCCAGCACGACACGGGTGAGTTTTTCCACTGGCACACATCCTAGGCCAGTATTGGGCCCAGCACGGCACGGGTGAGTTTTTCCACTGGCACACATCCAGGCCAGTGTTGGGGCTGGCACGGCACGGGTGGGTTTTTCCACTGGCACACATCCTAGGCCAGTGTTGGGGCTGGCACGGCACGGGTGGGTTTTTCCACTGGCACACATCCAGGCCAGTGTTGGGGCTGGCACGGCACGGGTGAGTTTTTCCACTGCCACAACCCGAGCTGAGTGAACGGGGGGGCCCACTGAACCCTATGAGAGCCTTAGTCTGGCTCCGTGAGCCTCACGAGAGTAAAACCGAAACCCTATTGGAGTCTGGCTCTACGAGTTGTCTTCCTACAACATACACAACGTTGATTTATGTCCTCCAAAAGCATCGATTCCAATAATTATTTCTCTAATGATAATTATCAATATTCATACCTTAACGTTTAACAACACTATCGATGGCACGGGTTGGGTTCAACCGTCGATTCAAGAATCGCTAACTCGACCGACGGTCGAATCGATACCCGCCTTCAATTGCTTCCAACGAGACCACCGATTCACGCGACGCGATTCCGCAAAACCGATTCCCGCGTTGAACGCCACGCAGGAATCGAACGCCGAATTTGCGCGCGCGATCCAACGATCCGATTCCCGCCGATCCATACACAACGGACGCCGTTGTCGAGAGCTTTGGATAGGAGAGGCCGAAATCACCGCCGCCGTTTTTGTTGTTGTTGTTGTTGACTCACCCAGGGACATGTCGATCTTGTCCACCCTGGAAGTCGAGGAGGAGGAGGAGGCGACGGCGTTGCTGCTGCTGCTGCTCATGGCGGAATTCTGAGGGAGGCGAGCGGTGGGATGAAGGCCTCAGGAGACAAACTCCACTCAGATGGGGGGCGGCGATGGCGGTCGTGACGTCACCGCGTTGGGGAGGGGCGGTGGTGACGTCATTGCGTTGGGGGGTGTGAGGGGGTAGTGGTGACGTCACCGCGTTGGGGGGGGGGCAGTGGGGACGTCACTGCGTTGGGGGAGGGGCGGTGGTGACGTCATTGCGTTGGGGGNTGAGGGGGGCAGTGGTGACATCACCGCGTTGGGGGCAGTGGTGACGTCAACGCGTTGGGGGGGGCAGTGGGGACGTCACGCGTTGGGGAGGGGCGGTGGTGACGTCATTGCGTTGGGGGATGTGAGGGGTAGTGGTGACGTCAACGCGTTGGGGGCAGTGGTGACGTCAACGCGTTGGGGGGCAGTGGTGACGTCACCGCGTTGGGGGGCAGTGGTGACGTCACCGCGTTGGGGTGAGGGGTAGTGGGGACGTCACCGCGTTGGGGAGGGGTGTGAGGTGGGCAGTGGTGACGTCACCGCGTTGGGGGGCAGTGGTGACGTCACCGCGTTGGGGGTGAGGGGTAGTGGGACGTCACCGCGTTGGGGAGGGGTGTGAGGTGGGCAGTGGTGACGTCACCGCGTTGGGGGGCAGTGGTGACGTCACCGCGTTGGGGGTGAGGGGTAGTGGTGACGTCAACGCGTTGGGACAAGGAGGTCGCAGAGACAAACTCCACTCAGATGGGGGCGATGGCGGCCGTGACGTCACCGCGTTGGGGGAGGGGGTGTGACGAGTGCTGTGGTGACGTCACCGCGTTGGGGAGGGGTGTGTAAGGGGGGCAGTTGTGACGTCAATACGTTGGAGGAGGGGGGGCAGTGGTGACGTCAATACGTTGGAGGAGGGGGGGCAGTGGTGACGTCAACACGTTGGAAGAGGGGGGGTAGTAGTGACGTCAACGCGTTGGGGGAGGGGGGGCAGTGGTGACGTCAACACGTTGGAAGAGGGGGGTAGTAGTGACGTCAACACGTTGGAAGAGGGGGGGCAGTGGTGACGTCAACGCGTTGGAGGAGGGGGGGTAGTAGTGACGTCAACGCGTTGGGGGAGAGGTGTGTCAGTGGGCAGTGGTGACGTCATCGCGTTGCTGGAGAGGAGGTGACGTCACCGCCTCGGTGAGTGAGGTGGCAGTGATGACGTCACCGCGTTGGGGGAGGGGTGTGTGAGGGGGGCAGTGGTGACGTCAACGCGTTGGGGTGTAGTGTATAGTGTAGTATAGTATATAGTAGTGTATGAGTAGTGTATAGTGTGTAGTGTAGTGTATAGTAGTGTGTAGTGTATAGTAGTGTGTAGTGTAGTGTGTAGTGTATAGTAGTGTAGTGTGTAGTGTGTAGTGTAGTGTGTAGTGTATAGTAGTGTGTAGTGTATAGTAGTGTATAGTGTAGTGTATAGTGTAGTATAGTATATAGTAGTGTATAGTGTAGTGTAAAGTAGTGTGTAGTGTATAGTAGTTTGTAGTGTAGTGTATAGTGTAGTGTATAGTGCAGTGTATAGTAGTGTATAGTGTAGTGTATAGTGTAGTGTATAGTAGTGTAGTGTATAGTGTAGTGTAAAGTAGTGTGTAGTGTAAAGTAGTGTAGTAGTGTAAAGTAGTGTATAGTGTAGTGTATAGTAGTGTATAGTGTAGTGTATAATAGTGTAGTGTATAGTAGTGTATAGTGTAGTGTATAGTAGTGTAGAGTGTAGTGTATAATAGTGTATAGTAATATAGTGTAGTGTATAGTGTAGTATATGGTATATGGTTTAACTCTCCAACACACAGCAACCGGTTAGTGCTGTGCTAGTAACGAATTGTAATTGTTGTAGTGGGTTTAACTCTCCAACACACAGCAACCGGTTCGTGCTGTACTAATAACGAATTGTAATTGTTGTAGTGGGTTTAACTCTCCAACACACAGCAACCGGTTAGTGCTGCACTAGTAACGAATTGTAAATGTCGTAGTGGGTTTAACTCTCCAACACACAGCAACCGGTTAGTGCTGTACTAGTAACGAATTGTAATTGTTGTAGTGGNTTTAACTCTCCAACACACAGCAACCGGTTCGTGCTGTACTAATAACGAATTGTAATTGTTGTAGTGGGTTTAACTCTCCAACACACAGCAACCGGTTAGTGCTGCACTAGTAACGAATTGTAAATGTCGTAGTGGGTTTAACTCTCCAACACACAGCAACCGGTTAGTGCTGTACTAGTAACGAATTGTAAATGTCGTAGTGGGTTTAACTCTCCAACACACAGCAACCGGTTAGTGCTGTCCTAGTAACGAATTGGCTACGTTCTGTTTACGTGACACAAACCCTTAACTAATGTTAGTCTGTGGGTAATTGTAGTCTATGGGTTATTGTAGTCTATGGTTATTGTAGTCTATGGGTTATTGTAGTCTATGGGTGATTGGAGTCTATGGGTTATGGAGTCTATGGGTTATTGGAGTATATGGGTTATTGTAGTCTATGGGTTATTGGAGTCTATGGGTTATTGGAGTCTATGGGTGATTGGAGTCTATGGGTTATTGGAGTCTATGGGTTATTGGAGTCTATGGTGATTGTAGTCTATGGTTATTGTAGTCTGTGGGTAATTGGAGTCTATGGGTTATTGTAGTCTATGGGTATTGGAGTCTATGGGTTATTGTAGTCTATGGGTGATTGGAGTCTATGGGTTATTGGAGTCTATGGGTGATTGGAGTCTATGGGTTATTGGAGTCTATGGGTTATTGGAGTCTATGGGTTATTGGAGTCTATGGGTTATTGGAGTCTATGGGTTATTGGAGTCTATGGTGATTGGAGTCTATGGGTTATTGGAGTCTATGGGTGATTGGAGTCTATGGGTTATTGTAGTCTATGGGTTATTGGAGTCTATGGGTTATTGTAGTCTGTGGGTATTTGTAGTCTATGGGTTATTGTAGTCTATGGGTTATTGGAGTCTATGGGTTATTGGAGTCTGTGGGTTATTGTAGTCTATGGGTTATTGGAGTCTATGGGTTATTGTAGTCTATGGGTGATTGGAGTCTATGGGTTATTGGAGTCTATGGGTTATTGGAGTCTATGGGTTATTGTAGTCTGTGGGTTATTGTAGTCTGTGGGTAATTGGAGTCTATGGGTTATTGGAGTCTATGGGTTATTGGAGTCTATGGGTTATTGTAGTCTGTGGGTAATTGGAGTCTATGTGTGATTGTAGTCTATGGGTAATTGTAGTCTATGGTTATTGTAGTCTATGGGTTATTGGAGTCTATGGGTTATTGGAGTCTGTGGGTTATTGGAGTCTATGGGTTATTGGAGTCTATGGGTTATTGGAGTCTATGGGTTATGTGAGTCTATGGGTTATTGGAGTCTATGGTTATTGGAGTCTATGGGTTATTGTAGTCTATGGGTTATTGGAGTCTATGGATTATTGGAGTCTATGGGTTATTGGAGTCTATGGGTTATTGGAGTCTATGGGTTATTGGAGTCTATGGGTGATTGTAGTCTATGGGTTCTTGGAGTCTATGGGTTATTGTAGTATATGGGTTATTGGAGTCTATGGGTGATTGTAGTCTATGGGTTCTTGGAGTCTATGGGTTATTGGAGTCTATGGGTTATTGGAGTATATGGGTTATTGTAGTCTATGGGTGATTGGAGTCTATGGGTTATTGGAGTCTATGTGTGATTGTAGTCTATGCGTGATTGGAGTCTATGGGTTATTGGAGTCTATGTGTTATTGGAGTCTATGTGTGATTGTAGTATATGGGTTATTGGAGTCTATGGGTTATTGGAGTCTATGGGTTATTGGAGTCTATGGTTATTGTAGTCTATGGGTTATTGTAGTCTATGAGTTATTGGAGTCTATGGGTTATTGTAGTCTATAGGTTATTGGAGTCTATGGGTTATTGGAGTCTATAGGTTATTGGAGTATATGGGTTATTATAGTCTACGGGTTCTTTGAGTCTATGGGTTATTAGAGTCTATGTGTGATTGTAGTCTATGGGTTCTTTGAGTCTATGGGTTATTGGAGTCTATGTGTGATTGTAGTCTATGGGTTCTTTGAGTCTATGGGTTATTGGAGTCTATGTGTGATTGTAGTCTATGGGTTATTGGAGTCTATGGGTTATTGGAGTCTATGTGTGATTGTAGTCTATGGGTTATTGGAGTCTATGGGTTATTGGAGTCTATGGGTTATTGGAGTCTATGTGTGATTGTAGTCTATGGGTTATTGGAGTCTATGGGTTATTGGAGTCTATGTGTGATTGTAGTCTATGGGTTATTGGAGTCTATGGGTTATTGGAGTCTATGGGTTATTGGAGTCTATGTGTGATTGTAGTCTATGGGTTCTTTGAGTCTATGGTTATTGGAGTCTATGTGTGATTGTAGTCTATGGGTTATTGGAGTCTATGGGTTATTGGAGTCTATGTGTGATTGTAGTTTATGGGTTATTGGAGTCTATGGGTTATTGGAGTCTATGGGTTATTGGAGTCTATGTGTGATTGTAGTCTATGGGTTATTGGAGTCTATGGGTTATTGGAGTCTATGTGTGATTGGAGTCTATGGGTTATTGGAGTCTATGGGTAATTGTAGTCTATGGGTTATTGTAGTCTGTGGGTAATTGGAGTCTATGGGTTATTGTAGTCTATGGGTGATTGTAGTCTATGGGTTATTGTAGTCTGTGGGTAATTGGAGTCTATGGGTGATTGGAGTCTATGGGTTATTGGAGTCTATGTGTGATTGTAGTCTATGGGTTATTGGAGTCTATGGGTTATTGGAGTCTATGTGTGATTGGAGTCTATGGGTTATTGGAGTCTATGGGTAATTGTAGTCTATGGGTTATTGGAGTCTGTGGGTAATTGGAGTCTATGGGTTATTGTAGTCTATGGTTATTGTAGTCTATGGGTTATTGTAGTCTGTGGGTAATTGGAGTCTATGGGTGATTGGAGTCTATGGGTTATTGGAGTCTATGTGTGATTGTAGTCTATGGGTTATTGGAGTCTATGGGTTATTGGAGTCTGTGGGTTATTGGAGTCTATGGGTTATTGGAGTCTATGGGTTATTGGAGTCTATGGGTTATGTGAGTCTATGGGTTATTGGAGTCTATGAGTTATTGGAGTCTATGGGTTATTGTAGTCTATGGGTTATTGGAGTCTATGGATTATTGGAGTCTATGGGTTATTGGAGTCTATGGGTTATTGGAGTCTATGGTTATTGGAGTCTATGGGTGATTGTAGTCTATGGGTTCTTGGAGTCTATGGGTTATTGTAGCATATGGGTTATTGGAGTCTATGGGTGATTGTAGTCTATGGGTTCTTGGAGTCTATGGGTTATTGGAGTCTATGGGTTATTGGAGTATATGGGTTATTGTAGTCTATGGGTGATTGGAGTCTATGGGTTATTGGAGTCTATGTGTGATTGTAGTCTATGCGTGATTGGAGTCTATGGGTTATTGGAGTCTATGGGTTATTGGAGTCTATGGGTTATTGGAGTCTATGGGTTATTGTAGTCTATGGGTTATTGTAGTCTATGAGTTATTGGAGTCTATGGGTTATTGTAGTCTATAGGTTATTGGAGTCTATGGGTTATTGGAGTCTATAGGTTATTGGAGTATATGGGTTATTATAGTCTACGGGTTCTTTGAGTCTATGGGTTATTAGAGTCTATGTGTGATTGTAGTCTATGGGTTCTTTGAGTCTATGGGTTATTGGAGTCTATGTGTGATTGTAGTCTATGGGTTCTTTGAGTCTATGGGTCATTGGAGTCTATGTGTGATTGTAGTCTATGGGTTATTGGAGTCTATGGGTTATTGGAGTCTATGTGTGATTGTAGTCTATGGGTTATTGGAGTCTATGGGTTATTGGAGTCTATGGGTTATTGGAGTCTATGTGTGATTGTAGTCTATGGGTTATTGGAGTCTGTGTGATTGTAGTCTATGGGTTATTGGAGTCTATGGGTTATTGGAGTCTATGTGTGATTGTAGTCTATGGGTTATTGGAGTCTATGGGTTATTGGAGTCTATGGGTTATTGGAGTCTATGTGTGATTGTAGTCTATGGGTTCTTTGAGTCTATGGGTTATTGGAGTCTATGTGTGATTGTAGTCTATGGGTTATTGGAGTCTATGGGTTATTGGAGTCTATGTGTGTTTATGGTATTGATTTGGGTTATTAGAGTCTATGTGTGATTGTAGTCTATGGGTTATTGGAGTCTATGGGTTATTGGAGTCTATGTGTGATTGGAGTCTATGGGTTATTAGAGTCTATGTGTGATTGTAGTCTATGGGTTATTGGAGTCTATGGGTTATTAGAGTCTATGTGTGATTGTAGTCTATGGGTTATTGGAGTCTATGGGTTATTGGAGTCTATGTGTGATTGGAGTCTATGGGTTATTAGAGTCTATGTGTGATTGTAGTCTATGGGTTCTTTGAGTCTATGGGTTATTAGAGTCTATGTGTGATTGTAGTCTATGGGTTCTTTGAGTCTATGGGTTATTGGAGTCTATGTGTGATTGTAGTCTATGGGTTATTGGAGTCTATGGGTTATTGGAGTCTATGTGTGATTGTAGTCTATGGTTATTGGAGTCTATGGGTTATTGGAGTCTATGTGTGATTGTAGTCTATGGGTTATTGGAGTCTATGGGTTATTGGAGTCTATGTGTGATTGTAGTCTATGGGTTATTGGAGTCTATGTGTGATTGTAGTCTAACTCCCTCCCATTCCCGCTTCTCCCCTCCACCCTCTCTCTTCCTCCTCCCTCCCCTCCTCCCCCTCCCTCCTCCTCCCTCCTCCTCCTCCTCCTCCTCCTCCTCCCTCCTCCTCCTCCTCCCTCCTCCCCCTCCCTCCCTCCCTCCTCCTCCCTCCTCCTCCTCCTCCCTCCCTCCTCCCCCTCCTCCTTCAATACCCCACCTCCTCCCCCTCTTTCTTCTCTTCCTCTGCTCCCCTCCCCCTCCCTCCCTCCCCCTCCCTCCTCCTGATCCCCTGGGTACTTAAAGAGTCTCGTCAAGAGCACAAACCAGAGACCACGCGGAGACGGGGGAGTGGGGACAGAGACACACAGGTAGAGAGACAGAGACAGGGACAGAAAGAGAGACAGCGAGAGACAGACAGAGAGAGACAGCGAGACAGGGAGAGACACACAGGTAGAGAGACAGAGACAGGGACAGAGAGAGACATGGAGAGAGACAGACAGAGAGACAGGGAGACAGAGAGACAGGGAGAGACACACAGGTAGAGAGACAGACAGGGACAGAAGAGAGACAGCGAGAGACAGACAGAGAGAGACAGCGAGACAGGGAGAGACACACAGGTAGAGAGACAGGGACAGAAAGAGACATGGAGAGAGATAGAGAGACAGACAGAGAGAGACAGGGAGACAGAGAGACAGGGAGAGACACACAAGTAGAGAGAGAGAGAGACAGACAGAGAGAGAGGCAGAGATAGAGACAGAGAGAGACAGGNAGAGACAGGGAGAGACAGGGAGAGACAGGGAGAGACACAGAGACACAGGGAGAGAGACAGAGAGAGACAGGTAGAGAGACAGACAGAGACAGGGAGAGACACAGGAGAGAGAGGCAGAGAGACAGAGAGACAGAGAGGGGGTAGAGAGACAGAGAGGGGGTAGAGAGAGAGGGAAGGGTAAGAAGGAGAGACCAGAGCGTGAAATTGTTTGTGAAATCTTTAATTTAAACAGGGGGGGTTTACATGAAGCAAAGCATAAAAAAACCGAAATGATGAACGAAGCAAAGTGCCGACTACACCGAGCATCTTCTTGTTTCCTCTGCTCGTAAAAAAGGGAGAGCCAGGGAGAGAGAGTGAGACAGAGAGTCAGAGAGAGAGAGAGAGACAGATAGACAGAGGGACAGAGAGAGACAGGAGAGACAGAGACAGAGAGAGAGACAGGGAGAGACAGAGTGAGACAGAGTGAGACAGAGAGAGACAGAGAGAGAGACAGAGAGAGACAGAGACAGAGAGAGAGACAGAGAGAGAGAGAGAGAGACAGAGAGAGACAGAGAGACAGAGAGACAGACAAAGAGACAGAGAGACAGACAGAGAGAGAGAGAGCCAGAGACAGAGAGAGAGACAGGGTGAGAGACAGAGAGACAGAGAGACAGAGAGAGAGAGAAACAGAGAGAAACAGAGAGACAGAGAGAGACAGACAGAGACAGAGAGAGACAGGGTGAGAGACAGAGTGAGACAGACAGAGAGAGAGAGACAGGGAGAAATAACCAGACCCCTTTAACTACTAGAGCCACACTTAGACGACTGCCACTCACACTCACACACCGCGACACTAAATACGACGCGATTCGACCCACGCACGCAAACCGATCAGCGTTAGCCGCCGCTAATAATCTTAAGACGCCAATCTTTGCAGCTCGTCATCAATGGGTTTTGTTAGCCATAATAGTGTCGATCGATACAATTTAAGTCTTTTTCACTCTCCGCCAATTAGCTAAACCTGTTATCGATTGTCCGATCCTGTCCGCCGCCGGTTGATCGTTCGTCCGGATCTTTGCCGTCGGTTCTGTGAGCTGTCGGTCATCGGGGGTGATGGTGGTGGTGGTGGTGGTAGTGGTGGTGGTGGGGGCTTTTCGGTTAAAATTCGGGCAAAGCTGCGACGTGCTTTGCGCCGTCTGCATCCTCGAAAGAAAACTTTGGGGTCGGTCGGTCGGGCGGTCGGTCGGGTGGGGAGTACGTCTTTGTGATTCGGTAGTCGTCAACGGATTTATCGGTGCGTCTTTTGTGATCCGGTAGTTGTCACCGGATTTATCGTGTGTCTTTTGTGATCCGGTAGATGTCACCGGATTTATCGGTGCGTCTTTTGTAATCCGGTAGTTGTCACCGGATTTATCGGTGTGTCTTTTGTGATCCGGTAGATGTCACCGGATTTATCGGTGTGTCTTTTGTGATCCGGTAGATGTCACCGGATTTATCGGTGTGTCTTTGTGATCCGGTAGATGTCACCGGATGTGTATAACTTTATCGGGTGCGTCCTTGTAATCTGGTAGTTGTCACCGGATTTATCGGTGCGTCTTTGTGATCCGGTAGTTGTCACCGGATTTGTTTAACTTTATTGGGGCAAATCTTGTCATCTGGTAGGCGTCACCGGATGTGTATAACTTTACCTGCTGCATCTTCTAATCCAGTAGGTGCGTGCGCGCTCGTGCGTGTGCGCGTGGGCGCGTGTGACCAGCTCTGTGTCATTTCATTAACACCTGGGCAGACGCCCCTTCTTACTTCGCAGAGCGTCTCATCACCCGGAGACTCCGTAGGCCTCACGACGATCAGCTAGTCGGTAATTGCCTAAAAGCCTCTCGATTCCGTCATCGCGATTCGTCAATTGCGCCGAGGTTTCGCTAATTAGCCCACGGCACTAACCACTCCTGCCGCCGTGGTGAGGATTGTCAATTAGGGGGATTGTTCACCTGCTAATTGGGAGATCGTTGACCTGTCAATTGGGAGAGCGTTGACCTCTTAATTGGGAGATCGTTGACTTGTCAATTGGGAGATTGGTCACCTGCTAATTGGGAGATCGTTGACCTCTTAATTGGGAGATCGTTGACCTCTTAATTGGGAGATCGTTGACTTGTCAATTGGGAGATTGGTCACCTGCTAATTGGGAGATTGTTCAACTCTTACTTGGAGATCATTCACCTGCTTAATTGGGAGATGGTTCACCTCTTAATTGGGAGATCGTTCTTGTTCACCTGTTAATTGGGAGATCGTTGACCTGTTCACCTGGGCCCGTACCCCGACGCGAGACCAACGCCCATCGACCCAAATTCACTCGAATTCCAAGCGTCCTTAATTATCCCGCCGATAGGCCGCTTACAAAACTCTCGTCAATATCCCATTCATGAGTAGCAGCCCGCGCCAGAGGCCACGTGGGTTTGGTGGTAAATTTATTTTTGTTACATAAAAAAATCCCAGGAATCTCTTTTTAATTTTCACGCGCGTCGGTTACACACACACGCGACCAGTCAAACTTCGCACGCGACGCAGATGTACAGAAATAGTGTGTGTGCGTGTGCGCATTATCGATCGAGCGCGGCAGCAATTTGCAATCGTCGTCACCACGATTTTTAAAACGACGGTAAAAGTTTAAAAGTAAACGCCACGTCGCTTAAATCGATTCAAATCCCCCCCCCCCCCCACACCTAGAGCAGAGGTCGCAATCGGGTACCCGATACCCGTACCCTACCCGATACCCGGCTACCCATACCGGCCGGGTACGGGTACGGGTACCCGTTTGCGACCCTGGTGCGGCCGGGTACGGGTAGGCCGTGAGTCACTGGTGAGTCACCGTTTGTCACTCATTTCCCAACGTCTTGTCTCTTCTCACAATTCAAGTTCCTAGAATCAACCCACCCGCTGCAACATGGCTTCATCCTAGAGGTCGCAATCAGGTACCCGATACCCGTACCCTACCCGTACGGGTACAAGTAGGGTACGGGTACGGCCGGGTACGGGTACGGGTTACCCGTTTGCGACCCTGGTGCGGCCAGGTACGGGTAAGGAATCGAAACCCGTTTGCGACCTCTGCCCCTAGAGCGACCAGCAAACCAATGCCGGGCGCCGATTACTCGGCCGTCGCGGTGTCAACTGCCCGCGGGGCAACACTCGGCTCTGCCAGCAGCCGCCGCCGGTGCCGGGCGAAGGGCCGAATTTGGGGCTCGGAGACGGCGCGGCACAAGCAGAAGCGGTGCAGGACGACGTTCACGAGCCACCAGTTGGCGGAGCTGGAGGTCATCTTCCGGAGGTCGCACTACCCGGACGTGTTCCTCAGGTGAGTTGGCGGCAGCGGTGGCATCATCTCTACCGTCACCACCATCACCAGCGGTGACGTCTCTCTACCATCTCCACCGTCACCACCATCACCAGCGGTGACATCACCACCATCACCAGCGGTGACATCACCATCATCACCACCATCTCCACCATCACCACCATCACCACCATCNCCACCATCTCCACCATCACCATCTCCACCATCACCACCATCACCACCATCACCACCATCACCACCATCACCAGCGGTGACATCTCCACCATCACCAGCGGTGACGTCTCTCTACCATCTCCACCATCACCACCATCACCACCATCACCACCATCACCACCACCACCATCACCACCATCACCACCATTACCACCATCACCACCATCTCCACCATCACCACCATCTCCACCATCACCACCATCTCCACCATCTCCACCATCACCAGCGGTGACATCTCCACCATCACCATCATCACCACCATCTCCACCATCACCACCATCACCACCATCACCACAATCACCACCATCACCACCATCTCCACCATCACCACCATCACCACCATTACCACCATCACCACCATCACCACCATTACCACCATCACCACCATCACCATCACCACCNTCTCCACCATCACCATCATCACCATCATCACCACCATCACCACCATCACCACCATTACCACCGGTGACATCACCACCATCACCACCATCACCACCATCTCCACCATCACCACCATCACCACCATCACCACCATCACCAGGGTGACATCTCCACCATCACCACCATCTCCACCATCTCCACCATCACCACCATCACCACCATCTCCACCATCTCCACCATCACCAGGGGTGACATCACCACCATCACCACCATCACCACCATCTCCACCATCTCCACCATCACCAGGGGTGACATCACCACCATCACCACCATCACCACCAGTCACATCTCCACCATCATCGGCATCATCACCACCAGTACTATCACCCTCTTCGCGACCAATATCCAAGAGTTTTTTTTTTATCGGACCACCTCAATCTACGTGGGTCTATGGGTCTCTATGTGTGGATCTCTGTGGGTCTCTAAGTGTGGGTCTCTGTGGGTATCTGTGGGTCTCTATGGTTCTACGTGAGTCTCTGGATCTACGTGGGTCTATGGGTCTCTATGTGTGGGTCTCTGTGGGTCTCCATGGGTCTACATGAGTCTCTGGATTTACGTGGGTTTATGGGTCTCTATGTGTGGATCTTTGTGGTTCTCTTTGGGTCTACGTGAGTCTCTGGATCTACGTGGGTCTATGGGTCTCTATGTGTGGATCTCTGTGGGTCTCTTTGGGTCTACATGGGTCTCTGGATCTACGTGGGTCTATGGGTCTCTATGTGTGGATCTCTGTGGGTCTCTATGGGTCTACATGAGTCTCTGGATCTACGTGGGTCTATGGGTCTCTAAGTGTGGGTCTCTATGGGCCTCTATGGCTCTATATGAGTCTCTGTATCTATGCGGGTCTATGGGTCTCTAAGTGTGGGTCTCCGTGGGTCTCTGTGGGTGTCTGTGGTCTCTGTGGGTCTCTGTGGGTCATTGTGGGTCTCTCTGGGTCTCTGTGGGTCACTGTGGGTCTCTCTGGGTCTCTCTGGATCTCTGTGGGTCTCTGTGGGTCTCTGTGGGTGTCTGTGGGTCTCTCTGGGTCTCTGTGGGTCTCTGTGGGTTTCTGTGGGTGTCTGTGGGTGTCTGTGGGTCACTGTGGGTCTCTCTGGATCTCTGTGGGTGTCTGTGGGTGTCTGTGGGTCACTGTGGGTGTCTATGAGTCTCTGTGGATCTCTGTGGATCTCTGTGAGTCTCTCTGGGTCTCTGTGAGTCTCTCTGGGTCTCTGTGGGTCTCTGTAGGTCTCTGTAGGTCTCTGTGGGTCTCTGTGGGTGTCTGTGGGTCTCTGGGTCTCTGTGGTCACTGTGGGTCTCTCTGGGTCTCTGTGGCTCTGTAGAAACACGCGTTTAGAGCATTGGGCTGCTATAAATGTCCACGTGATGATGATGATGTCAGCCACTTGATGGAGCTTCCATTTGCCACGGCGAGGATGTCGCTTCTGTGAAACCAGCTGCCGCGTAGTGGCTCAGGAGGGCCTTAGACGGAGTCAAATACCAAGTTTAGTTTTAGTTTAAACGAGCGAGTTAGTGATGGTGATGTCCCTGCTGTCTTTGTCTCTCTGTTTCTCTGTCTCTCTGTCTCTCTGTCTCTGTGTCTCTCTGTCTCTGTGTCTCTCTCTGTGTCTCTGTCTCTCTGTCTCTCTCTCTGTGTCTCTGTCTCTCTGTCTCCCGTCTCCCTGTCTCTCCCTGTCTCTCTCTGTGTCTCTGTGTTTCTGTGTCTCTCTGTCTCTCTCTGTCTCTGTCTCTCTCTGTCTCTCTCTGTCTCTCTCTGTGTCTCTCTGTCTCTGTGTCTCTCTGTCTCTCTCTCTCTCTCTGTCTCTGTCTGTCTCTTTCTGTCTCACTCTGTCTCTCTCTGTCTCTCTGACTCTCTGTCTCTCTGTCTCTGCAGGGACGAACTCGCAAAGAACCTGGAGCTCACTGAGTCCCGGGTACAGGTCTGAACCACACTACCACCACTCACTACCACCACTCACTACCACCACTAACTACCACCACTACCACCACTAACTACCACCACTAACTACCACCACTCACTAGCACCACTAACAAGCACTCCTACCACTGCTAACTCACCACTACTAACTACCGCTGTCACTAACTACCACTCCAGCATTGGTGGTGATGTGGTGGTGATGATGGTGGTGATGGTGGTGATGGTGGTAATGATAGTGGTGATGATGGTGGTGATGGTGGTAATGGTGATGATGGTGATGGTGGTGATGGTGATGGTGGTGTGATGAGTGGTGGTGATGGTGGTGATGGTGGTGATGATGGTGGTGGTGATGGTGGTGATGTGTGATGATGGTGGTGATGATGATGGTGATGATGGTGGTGGTGATGATGGTGGTGATGATGGTGGTGATGATGATAATGATGATGGTGGTGATGATGGTGATGATGATGGTGATGGTGGTAATGGTGGTGTGAGTGATGGTGATGATGGTGTGGTGGTGTGGTGGTGATGATGGTGATGGTGGTGATGTGAAAATGATGTGGTGATGGTTGTGGTGCATCCTCCAGTTGTTTCAGAACCGTCNCGCCAAATGGCAAGAGGCAAAAAGTCAACTACACTCACCCACACTCACACACTCACCAGGAGACACAGCACACTCACCACACTCACCAGCACAGCTCACCAGGACACTCGCTACGCTCACCATCACCACAGCACCATCACGCTCATCCTCACCAACACCACGCGTCAAACACCACCTCACCCACTCACCACACCACTCACCACACTCACCAGCAGGGCAGTGGCCAGGCTGCCCTGCTGCCCACCGGCCCCCCGGACCTGCTGCCCGAGAGAGACGTGACGCTGACCCTGGGTTCCCGTCCCTGGCTGCCCACTTCCGAAGGTCAGCCCTCTCGTCCACCGCTTGTGGACGGGATAGGGGCATCCATAAGACGNCACTTGCACCGGTGGGGGGGGGTCGACAGCAGAGGTCGCAACCGGGTACCCGATACCCGTACCCTACCCGATACCCGGCTATCCGTACCCGGCCGGGTACGGGTACGGGTAGACCGTGAGTCACTGGTGAGTCGCCGTTTGTCACTCATTTCCCAACGTCTTGTCTCTTCTCACAATTCAAGTTCCTAGAATCAACCCACCCGCGCCTGCAACATGGCTTCATCCCAGAGGTCGCAATCAGGTACCGATACCCGTACTCTACCCTACCCGGCCGGGTGCGGGTAGGGTACGGGTACGGCCGGGTACGGGTACCCGTTTGTGACCCTGGTCGGCCGGGACGAGGAATCCCCGTTTGCGACCTCTCCCCCGGCCCGTCCACCCTGGCACGTGCCCTCCGCCACACCACACACGCCCTCTCGATGACCCAACCCGCTCGCATGCCGGACTCACTCTGGCCCCAGGGAGAGATTCCAGACGCACAGTAGCACTCTTGTGACAGCGCCTGGCGCTAACACCACAGTGACACCCTTAACGCCACTACATATACGTGCGTCGGACTTCATTCGCACCCTACGTAGCCAACCGCGCTATGTGCCGCCTTCTACCTGGCAGAGCCAGGGGGTACGGCTCTTCCTGGACACCAACCCACGGGTTGCACGCGACCGCTCCCTGCAACCGGTTGCACACGACTGCTTCCCTACAACCGGTTGCACGTGAATGCCTCCCTGCGACCGGTTGCAGAGACGTCCACGACATTCACGTTGCACGCAACCCGTAGAACCAACGCCGGTTTTGTTTATTTTGTAATCTCTCCCCCCCACCACCGCCCCTCCCCCCCACGGCCCCCAGGTTCCTGGCCACACGGTCAACGCCCACGCCGCGATCGGAGGCCGAGGCCCCGTCCTCGCCTGGCGAGCCGTGCCTGGCGAGGCGATGCCGGAGCCCCCGGTGCTTCCAGGCGAGGGTCGGGCTCCGGCCTGCGACCTGGCCGAGCTGCGGGCGTCCAGCATCGCGGCGCTGAGGCTGCGCGCGAGGCAGCACGAGGCGCGCATTCCACATTCCCGCGCCGAGGCCCAGGACGTTAAGGGTAGGGACGTGAGGCGCGTCGATTAAGGCCCCATCGGCAGGTTCACCCCAAGTAAGCCCGTCCCGAACACCAACCAGGCGGAGGGAGTGTTCTGGAAGGGCCGGTGATGTCTAGGGTTGGGGGCGGAGGGAGAGAGGTCGGCTCATTCCACATTCCTGCGCCGGGGCCCAGGAAGTTAAGGGATCGAGTGTACTTGGCCAATGACGCAAACTCCGAATATACAGCAGCAGGCGTCAGGGTCGGGATCTAACCCACGAACTCCTGCACACCAGGCGAGGTAGTTAACATCTCCCAGCCACTGTGATGATGATAGGGAGAGAGACACAAACTCCAAACATACAGCAGCAGGCATCGTCAGGGATGGAACCCACGACCTCCTGCACACCAGGCGAGGTAGTCAACATCTCCCAGCCACCGTAGTGATGATGAGAGAGACACGCAGACTCCAAACATACAGCAGCAGCAGGCATCGTCAGGGTCGGGATCGAACCCACGACGTCCTATAGACCAGGCGAGGTAGTCAACATCTCCTAGCCACCGTGATGATGATGAGAGAGAGAGACACGCAGACTCCAAATATACAGCAACAGGCATCGTCAGGGTCCCGGATCGGACCCACGACCTCCTGCACACCAGGCGAGGTAGTCAACATCTCCCAGCCACCGTGGCACCCGGACAGACGACGCGTGAGAGGAGTCGTGGTGGCGTTTGTCGGCCTTAACAAGAGTCCACACACACCACGACCACCACCGCCGCCACGCCATTGACCAGGGCGGCCTAGCGGATTCTAACCACCAAGCTCTATCGACAACAATTAAACTATTTCTCCCCCTACTCCTTCTTCTTCTTCTCACATTGTGCGTTGCTGTTACGGTCTGTCCACCCAAGTGCACTGGACTGTGTTTCGTTTCGCCACGTCTAAGGTCCCCACAACTGAACTGCTTTGTAGCAGCTGGTTTTGTCGGAAGCGACGCCCTCGCCATCGCGAACCATAGCGGCTCGATCAAGTGGCGGTTTCTCGTCATCGTCACCATCATCATCACGTGGAAATTCGTAGCAGCAGCCAAATGACTCTCTAAACGCACAGAGACGTTGATTCTAAAACGTGGAGAGAAAAAGCAGAGGACCCAGAGAAAAATCCACGCGACCACAGAGAGAGACGCAGACTCCAAATCTACAGCAGCAGCAGCAGGCGTCGTCAGGGTCGGGATCGAACCCACGACCTCCTGTACACCAGGCGAGGTAGTCAACATCTCCTAGCCACCGTGATGATGAGACAGAGACACGAAGACTCCAAATATACAGCAGCAGCAGGCGTCAGGGGTCGGGATCGAACCCACGACCTCCTGTACACCAGGCGAGGTAGTCAACATCTCCTAGCCACCGTGATGATGAGACAGAGACACGAAGACTCCAAATATACAGCAGCAGCAGGCGTCAGGGGTCGGGATCGAACCCACGACCTCCTGTACACCAGGCGAGGTAGTCAACATCTCTACGGCGCTACCGACTGGCTATGTGGAGTCTTCGCCTCCTGGGACGCGGGAACCGCTGCGCCACCGCTCCCCACGTGTGTGCGTACACGTGTGTGCGTACACACGTGTACGTACACGTGTGTGTGTGTACACGTGAGCTCCTCCGGCAGGCAAGGCTGCGCTGGCTGGGTCATGTAGCCCGCATGCCCAGCCACCGCATGCCTAAACAGCTTTTGTTCGGCCGGATCGAGGGGGATAAACGGGCGCGGCACGGGCTAGAGAAGAGATGGAGTGATGTGGTACAGGAGGACGTGGAGCTGAGTGGACTTGCCGATGACTGGTACCAGCGGTGTCAAGATCGGCCTCAGTGGAGGAGGCTCGTGAAGGACGCTACTGGGCAGTTGGAGGCAGTCGCCCTCCAACAACAACGGAGGGCGGAGGAGCGACGCTCACAACAACGAGCGGAGCGCCGGGTGGCTAAAGCACAGCAAGTTGGTACAGTAGGGGGCACAGGTGGTGCATCAGCCAGTCATCTCGGTCATCTCGGTCAGTCGACCCGTGGCACCTGCTGGGTCTGCCCCGTGACCTCCTGCCAGCGGGCGTTTGACACTTCACGTGGCCTCAAGGTGCACTTGGCCTGGCACAAGCATCGTGGTGACGTCACCGCCACTTAGTGGCGAATGGCGGTTGTTGTTGTTGTGTGTACACTACCACCCCAACACCACCCCAACACGTGTGTGTGTGTACACGTGTGTGTGTACACGTGTGTGTGTACGTGTGTGTGTCCACGTGTGTGTGTGTACACGTGTGTGTGTGTATCCCACTACCACCCCAACACGTGTGTGTGTGTGTACACGTGTGTGTGTACACGTGTGTGTGTACACGTGTGTGTGTGTACACTGTGTGTGTGTACACGTGTGTGTGAGTGTACACGTGTGTGTGTGTATTTTAACACCACCCCAACCACCACCTCCACTTTTTTCCTTTTCGGTGCGCGGCTTTCAATGCCCCCCCTCACCCCCTCACCCCCCCCCTCACCCCCTCACCCCCCTCACCCCCCTCACCCCCCCACGGGATGGTGTTAGGGCCGAGTGGGGGGGGGGGNCCCTCCGAGTTTGTGAGAATGTAGAACACTCACGCCTGGGTGAAGCCAAATGGTGGTGGGGGGGTGGTGGTGGTGGGTGGGGGGTGGTGGTGGTGGGTGGGGGGTGGTGGTGGGGGTGGGGGTACATCACCCCCCCGCCCCCCCCCTTCAATTAAGCCGCATTACAAGACGGCCTTTGAGTATTGGCGGGCGGGCATTGTGGAAGCAATCATCCAATTAGCTCGCTTGCGTGATCCGCTTAATGGAAATGTGCTGCTGGGTGTGTGGGGTGCGTGGGGGCCAAGTGGGCCCCCCACCCACCCACCCGCCTGTACCGCCAGCCCCCCCCCCCCCTCTCGACAGACCCCACAGAGCATGATCCATCAGCCAACATCAACCATCAACAACCAACCACCATCAACCACCATCAACCATCATCAACCATCATCAACAACCATCAAACACCATCAACCACCAACCACCATCAACAACCATCAATCACCATCAACCATCATCAGCAACCATCAAACACCATCAACCACCATCCATTACCAACCACCACCCTCAACCATCAACCACCATCCATCACCATCCACCACGACCTCCTGTGCACCAGGCGAGGTAGTTAACATCTCCTAGCCACCGTGACGCCCCCGAATAGGACAATGCCCTTCATGTGTGTGGCCAACACCGCACCCGGCCGCCTTTGTCTCTCTGTCTCTCACACCACACACAACACACAACAGAGAGACACACACACAGAGAGAGAGACCCACCACACACAGACACCCGCTGTGCCCAGTTAACTAGGAGCGGTGACCCCATGATGAGTCTCAAACTTCCACGTGGATGGGCACCGCGCAAAAGGGTGGCCGGGGGGGTGTCGATTTGGGAGTTCTCAACTCTCACGCGCGGAGAGAAGGGGAGGGAGGGGGGAGGGAGGGAGGAGGAGGGAGATGGGGGGGGGTCACTCTGCAGTGTGTACCAGTGCTGATGAGGTAGACACACATTCTAACACTCCACTCTGTGAGGAGAGGGGGCTCACAATGGCCCCGTCACATCACAGACACTGATTAGCCCATAGAGACTCAAAGACTCAGACAGAGACCCATAGACTCACACAGAGATCCATAGACTCACACAGACACCCATAGACTCACAGAGACCCATAGACTAATATAGAGACCCATAGACTCACAGAGACCCATAGACTCACACAGAAACCCATAGACTCATATAGAAACCCATAGACTCACAGAAACCCATAGACTCATAGAGACCCATAGACTCACAGAGACCCATAGACTCACAGAGACCCATAGACTCAGAGACCCATAGACTCACACACAGACCACAGACTCACACAGAGACCCATAGGCTCACACAGAGACCCATAGATTCACACAAAGACCCACAGACTCACACAGAGACCCATAGACTCATATAGAGACCTATAGACTCACAGAGACCCATAGACTCACACAGAAACCCATAGACTAATATAGAGACCCATAGACTCACACAGAAACCCAGACTTATATAGAGACTCATAGACTCACAGAGACCCATAGACTCACACAGAAACCCAGACTCATAGAGACCCATAGACTCACAGAGACCCATAGATTCACACAGAGACCCATAGACTCACACAGAAACCCATAGACTCATATAGAGACCCATAGACTCACAGAGACCCATAGATTAGAGACCCATAGACTCACACAGAGACCCATAGACTCACACAGACACCCATAGACTCACACAGACCCATAGACTCATATAGAGACCCATCGACTCACAGAGACCCATAGACTCACACCGAAACCCATAGACTCAGAGACCCATAGACTCACACAGAGACCCATAGATTCACACAAAGACCCACAGACTCACAGAGACCCATAGACTCATATAGAGACCTATAGACTCACAGAGACTCATAGACTCACACAGAAACCCATAGACTCACACAGAAACCCATAGACTCATATAGAGACTCAGAGACCCATAGACTCACACAGAAACCCATAGACTCAGAGACCCATAGACTCACACAGAGACCCGTAGACTCACACAGAGACCCATAGACTCACACAGAGACCCATAGACTCACAGACACCCATAGACTCAGAGACCCATAGACTCACACAGAAACCCATAGACTCATATAGAGACCCATAGACTCACATACCCATAGACTCAGAGACCCATAGACTCACACAGAGACCCGTAGACTCACACAGAGTACCATTGGCCCACACAGAGACCCATAGACTCACACAGAGACCCATAGACTCACACACAGACCCATAGACTCACACAAAGACCCACCTGAGGACGGCTGCTTGCGTTGTGGCCGAAACGTCGTGAGAATTGTATTTTATAGTTTTATTTTATTATTTTATTATTTCCCTTCTACGTGACTGTTTTAAAGGGTAAAAACCTACTACTAAATGAGTTTAAGTTTAGTAATAGGGTTTTACCCTTTAAACTGGTACAAAACTGACACCTTTATACAAGGCGTCACGTTTGCAATAACCAATGGAGACTAGGCTCTAAGGAAAGCTGTCTCGGGTGTGGACCAATCAACTTCAAGGACAGCGCACATCATTATCAGAGTTTTCTTTTTGTTTGCATTTTGACTGCTTGTGTTGTGGTTATTGCAGACACGATGCCTTGTATAAAGGTGTCAGTTTTTGTACCAGTTGAAAGGGTAAAAACCTATTACTATATTTTGCCACTGCTAAAGGAGATGTCTCATAGTGAGTTTAAGTTTGTTGGAAAGTTCTGACACCCGCGTGTGCCCCGAACTGGAAATCTGTGATGAAAAGAGCTTAATAGGTCTTCGGATTCCTCCTCCTCCTCCGGTAATAAATAAATATTCCGATCTTTTTCGATGTAAAGCTTTCGTGCTGCAGGGATTCATCTTCTTGGTTCTTTCGGTAAAGTCACTTAGAAGGGAAATAATAAAATAATAAAACATACTAAAATAATTCTCACGACGTTTCGGCCACAACGCAAGCAGCCGTCCTCAGGTGAAGAACAGGTCTGTCAGAAGACAGCGTCTGAATGAGTCTTTCCGACAGACCTGTTCTTCACCTGAGGACGGCTGCTTGCGTTGTGGCCGAAACGTCGTGAGAATTGTATTTTTTTGTTTTATTTNATTATTTTATTATTTCTATTCCACTTGTCTGTGCCGCTCGTGGTTTGCTCCCTCCCATCACTAGAGCGTCACGTCGCAATTTCCCTGCCCGTGTGCAGGATCTGGTTCGATCCCGACCCTGAGACGCCTGCTGCTGCTGTATATTTGGAGTTTGCGTCTCTCTCATCATCCGGCTAGATGTTGACTATCGCCTGGTGCAGAGTGTGGATCGTGACCCTTAACGCCTGCTCTTCTGTATATTTGGATTTGCGTGTCTCTCTATCATCATCATCACGGTGGCTGGAGATGTTGACCTGCCTGGTCACAGGAGGTCGTGGGTTCGATCACGACCCTGACGACGCCTTCTCTGTATATTTGTGCGTCTCTCTTTCTCATCACGNTCTAGATGTTGACTGCCTGGTACACAGGTTGTGTTCGACCCCGACCCTGTCACGCCTGCTGTTATTTGCAGTCTCTGTCTCTCTCCCNGTGGTCGCGTGGATTTGTCTCCGGGTTCCTGCAATTTTGCCTCTCCCCCCCCCCCCCGTCTCCACATCTACAATCTACACCAACACGCGTTTGGCGTAGAATTCGTCCGCCGTCCCTCATGTCCACGCGCTGCCGACGAAGATTCATGAGCCGCCAACTTCTTTGAGAAACTTCCATTTGCGATCGTCCACAGCGCGATTCTATCAAAATTAACCCGTAAAAACAAAGTTTTCACTCTAAATCCTTTATATGCGTGGCGGCTAGAGTCCTCTCGTCCTCTGGCTTGAGATGGCTGCCACCTATGGGTCAGATGATTGCCTCTCACCATTAAGCAATTGGTAATTAAATATAATTTTTTTTCCTAAAAATGTAAAGTTTGGAATTTTTTTCACGAAAATCAATTGTCACGCACAACGAGTCTGTGTGCAAAATGTCAGCTCGATTGGATCACGGGAAGTGGTTAAAAAACGACCGAAAGATTTGCACGGTCCTAAGCAAGCAAGCGAACTTATATAAAGGATTTTAAACAAGTAAACCCGTAAAAATAAAGTTTTTCACTATAAATCCTTTATATGCGTGGCGGCTAGAGTCCTCTCGTCCTCTGGCTTGAGATGGCTGCCACCTATGGGTCAGATAATTGCATGCCAGCATTAAGCAATTGGTAATTAAATATTTAACAAAAAATCCCTAAACAGTGTAAAATTTTGGAAAAAAATTCACAAACATTAATTGTCACGCACAACGAGTCTGTGTGCAAAATGTCAGCTCGATTGGATCACTGGAAGTGGGTTAAAAAACGACCGAAAGATTTGCACGGTCCTAAGCAAGCACGCAAGCACGCAAGCAAGCGAACTTAATATAAAGGATTTAAAAAACAAATAAGCGACTAACATAGCAGCTTAGCGGAAAGGCCTTTAACCTGGTCAAACATTTAAAAAAAACGACTAACACAACAGCTATAGCGGGAGGCCTTTACCCGGTTAAATAATAAAGAAAAAACACAGTTCAGTTCAGTTTGAGTTTATCAAAGTGACTCTCTCTCTCCTGCTCATGAGCGGGACACGTGGCGCGCGCGCGCGAGGAGCGGTGGCGCAGCGGTTAGCGCCGCGAACCCGTGGCAGACCCGAGGGAGTTTGATTCCCGCTTGCGGTGACGATTATCATGATCGATTATCGATTATCATGTGACGATCATCTGAACCGGTCGCCTGGGCCGCCTCCTCCTCCCCCCCTAGGTCGACTCGGCCTCAAATGAGTACTTGATAGCGGTGTGTAGTAGTAGTAGCCAACATCTCCACTGGGGGAGACAAAGGCGGCCGGGCGTGGTGCTGGCCACCCACCCCCTCGTGTGCCAGTGCCGGTAGCCTTCATCGGTGCTGCTACTCGTTAGCAGCACTTGCCCTAACAGCCTGTTTAGGCTACACGGGGATCTTTGTCTGTGTGTGGTGTGGTGGTTAAATCACAGCAAGTTGGCACAGCAGGGGGCACAGGTGGTGCATCAGCCACTCATCTCAGTCATCTCAGTCAGTCGACCCGTGACCTCTTCCTGCCAGCGGGCGTTCTACAATTCACGTGGCCTCAAGGTGCACTTAGCCTGGCACAAGCGTCGTGGTGACGTCACCGCCACTTCGTGGCGAATGGCGGTTGTTGTTGTTGTGTGTGTCTCTGTGTGCGTGTGTGGTGTGTCTGTGTGTGTCTGTGTGTGTCTCTGTGTGTGTCTCTGTGTGTCTGTGTGTGTGTCTGTGTGTGTGTGTCTGTGTGTGTCTCTGTGTCTCTGTGTGTGTGTGTCAGAGTGTGTGTCTCTGTGTCAGTGTGTGTGTGTCTGTGTGTCAGTGTGTGTCTGTGTGTCTGTGTCTGTGTGTGTCTGTGTGTCTGTGGTGTGTTCGTTCACGCATTCCTTGTCCGCGACCGGGTCGAGCCGTTTCCGCGATTGTAATAACAATCATAACAACAATAACAACAACAATAAATAAACACAAACAACTTTACAGCGCGTCTGACAATACCGGGGTTCCGGGTAGGGGTTGTTGACGCACACGGGGCTCGCAATACCCATCCGTGCGGATTTCTCGCGGGTTGACAATTGACCGTATTCTCTGGATTATGACGGGAGCCCCCCCCTCTCTCTCCTGCCACCCGCCCCGGAACATTGCACAACACGCTACATGTGTGTGCGTGCGTGCATGTACGTGCGTGTTGCACAGTAGGGGTACAGGTGGTGCATCAGTCAGTCATCTCGGTCAGTCGACCTGTGGCACCTGCTGGGTCTGCCCCGTGACCTCTTCCTGCCAGCGGGCGTTCGACACTTCACGTGGTAGCCTCAAGGTGCACCTAGTCTGGCACAAGCGTCGTGGTGACATCACCGCCACTTCTCCGTAAATTGCACTGCGGATGTCGTTTGCCCGTCTGTTTGTTGTTGATGTTGTTGTCGTGTTCGCTGTGGTAACTCGCCGCTTGCCGAGACTGGATGGCAGTGACGGGGGGGGNCAGATTCCAGCTCATCGATTTCCTCCTGAAATGTGTAATCTGGAGAATACGGTGAAGGGTCTTGGGCCCACCGCCTCTCTCTCTCCTCACTCGCTCAGTCCCGGGGGAGGGGGCTAAAGCGATGGGGTGAAAAGTATCACAACCACCAAACATCACAACCCCCGCCATTAAAACACCCGCCATCACAACCCCAACCATCACAACCCCAACCATCACAACCCCTACCATCATCACAACCCCTACCATCATCACAACCCCAACCATCATCACAACCCCTACCATCACAACCCCTACCATCATCACAACCCCCGCCATCAAAACACCCCCTACCACCATCACAACCCCTACCATCACAACCCCCAACCATCACAACCCCCACCATCATCACAACCCCCAACCATCACAACCCCAATCATCACAACCCCCAACCATCACAACCCTACCATCATCACAACCCCAACCATCACAACCCCACCCACAACCCCAACCATCACAACCCCCACCATCATCACAACCTTAAGCATCACAACCCGAACGCAGCAGACAGTAGTAGACAGGGTGGAAGAGGAGGGAGGTGGAGGAGGGTGGAGGAGGNAGCAGGAGGAGGAGGGATAGGGGGGAGTAAGAGGGAGGAGGGGTGGAGGAGTGGGGGGGAAGGGGGAGTGAGGTGGAGGAGGTAGGAGGAGGGGGGCGGAGGACGAGGGTGGAGGAGGAGGGGGGGAGGAGGGGGGGGAGGAGGAGTGAAGGACGAGGGGGAGAGGGGAGGAGGAGGGGGGAGGGGGGGGGGAGGAGGGGGGAGGGGGAGGGGGAGGAGGGCAAGCGCAATCCCCACCCCTCTGGCTCCCCCGCCCCGGGCTCCCTCCCCCACCTCCCCTCCCCCCCTTGTACCCCCCCCTGTGCCCCCCCTGTGCCCCCCCCTCCCGTACGCGAGGGGGTAACAAAATACTGGACTAAGAGCTTTACCGACCTTCAGATTCCTCCTGCGATATAAATAAAGATTCTGATAATGAATACGAACCCCACTGCAAAGATATCTTTTTCAAGAATTTGCAATCCCAGAAATTGATAATAAAAAATTAAGAAATTTGCAATTCCTGAAATTATAAAAAAAATTAAGACATTGCAATACAAAATTTAGAAACAGCAATCCCAGAAATTGCTAACAAATATATATTTTAAGAAACTTCAATTCCAGAAATTGCAAAAAAAATAAAGATTGCAATTCCAAAAATTTCTAAATAGATATATAAGGCATTGCAATTCCAGAAATTGCTAACAAAAAATGTCAGAAATTGCAATTCCAGAAATTGTAAAAAATATTTTTAAGAAATTGCAATTCCAGAAATTTATAACTAAAATTTTAAGAAATTGCAATTCCATAAATTGCTAACAAAAATGTCAAAATTTCAATTCAAAAAACTAGAAAAAATTTCAAGAAATGCAACCAGAAATTGTAAAAAATACAAATTTGAAGCAATAGAAATTCATAATAAGAAAATTAAGAAATTTCAATTCCAAAAATGACTAACAAAAAATAAGAAATTGCAATTCCAGAAATGTTTACAAATTTTCAC
>MU249685.1:248208-253208 GCA_018977245.1 Lethenteron camtschaticum | reverse complement strand
TCGAAAAAAATCCCGCTCCATCTTGCTAAATCAATCTCAATCTTAAACCCCCCCCNGCTAAAACCTCCTACGCATTTCACAAGTAGTACTAATCGATTTAAAGCTTTCGTGACTGCAGGGATTCATCTTCTTGGATTTAGTATACTGATGATACTATGTAGTTGATACTTTAGTTGTTTACGTGGTGGTTTAGTTACTGCAGCTACAGACTATTAACATTCCTTCCCTTTATTAATGCTACCCTATCCCTCCCTTTGATGCTGCTAATCCTGCATAATACACGGGCAAACATGACTTTAAACCCCCCGCCAAACCTCCTACGCATTTCACAAGTAGTACTAATCGCATATCTGCATTTCCCATAAATATGCTAAATTCCTCTTGATATGCAAATTCTTTTGTCAAGGCGCTCTTCCCCTCCATCCCAGCTTTAATAGACGCTCCAAGCCTGGGGTGTGTCATTCAGACTGTCTTCTCGACAGACCTGTTCTTCACCTGAGGACGGCTGCTTGCGTTGTGGCCGAAACGTCGTGAGAATTATTTAATGTTTTATTTTTATTATTTTATTATTTCCATTCTACGTGACTTTACCGAAAGAACCAAGAAGATGAATCTCATTCTCGCTTAATCGCAATCAATCGCTCGATGGCGATCACAATCGCTGGATCGATCACTCACTCCATCATTCGCTCCATCACTCGCTTGATTGATCACTTGATTGCACACCCGCTTGATCAATCACTCACTCCATCACTCGCTGGATCGAACACTCGCCCTGTTGCTCACAGGATCACTCACTCGCTTGATCAATAACTCACAGTATCGCTTGACTGCTCACTCGCTCGATTGATCACTCGCTCGATCACTCACACCATCGCTCGACCACTCGCTCGATCACTCCATCGCACACATCGCTCACTGTAACGTTTGATTGAATGCTGACCCTACAATTAGACAGAGAGACACGCAAACTCCAAATATACAGCAGCAGCAGCAGGCATCAGGGTCGGGATCGAACCCACGACCTCCTGTACACCAGGCGAGGTAGTCAACATCTCCCAGCCACCGTGATGATGATGAGAGAGAGAGACACGCAAACTTCAAATATACAGCAGCAGCAAGCGTCGTGAACCGTTAGTGCGGAGCGCGTGTGCCGCTACAACGTGGAATGCGTGTGCCGTTGTAACGTGGAGCGCGTGTGCCGCTTGTAACGTGGAATGCGTGTGCCGTTATAACGTGGAGCGGGTGTGCCGTTATAACGTGGAATGCGTGTACCGTTATAACGTGGAATGCGTGTGCCGTTGTAACGTGGAATGCGTGTACCGTTACAACGTGGATTTGCAAGTTATAAGGTGCAACGCATGTGCCGTTATAACGCCGTGGCGTTATGACAGACTCACAAATGAAAGGAAAGAAAATTAACGAAGTAAACCGGTTGCCAGGTAACCATGGTAACGTCGGGTTGCTAGGTAACCGTACCGCGGCTCCCATCCAGCAGCCTGCGAGCTTTTTGGATGTCCGGGTTGCGCCTCTGAGGGTCGTCCTGGGCCTCGGGAAGGTTCACGATGGGGCTGGAACTCCCTGCGATGACATCATCATCATCGTCATCATGATCATCATCATCATGATCATCATCGTCATCATGATCATCATCGTCATCGTCGTCATCGTCGTCATCGTCATGATCGTCATGATCATCATCGTCATCGTCATGATCGTCATCATCGGCATTATCATCAGCATCATCACTGTCGTGATAATAGCATCACCAGCGTAATCACCATGATCATCAGCATTATCATCATCATCACCATTATAATCATCAGCATTATCATCACCATTATCAATCATTAGCATTATAATCATCAGCAGCAGCATTATCATCATTATCAGCATCACCATTATCATCAGCAGCAGCATTATCATCATTATCATCAGCATCATCGTCACGAGTATCATCAGCATCATCGTCACGAGTATCATCAGCATCATAATCATCAACATCATTGTCATGAGTATCATTATCATCGTCACGCGTATCATCAGCATCATCATCGTCACGCGTATCATCAGCATCATCGTCGTCGTGGTGACGAGGAGTAGGAGGAGTAGGAGGAGTAGGAGGACTAACCCACGAGGCTCTTGATAATGCGAGCAAACTCCATGATGGAATGCTCCTCCGGGTTGCCCTGCGCACGGCAGGTGCACACCGAGCGTCAGCATGGCAACGCAGTGGCTCACGGCATGAGAGTGGGTCAGGGTGGGTGGGTGGGTGAGGGTGGGCCAGGGTGGGTGGGTGGGTGAGTGAGGGTGGGCCAGGGTGGGTGGGTGGGTGAGGGTGGGTGAGTGAGAGTGGGTGAGTGTGTAGGCGAGTGAGAGTGGGTGAGTGAGCGAGAGTGGGTGAGTGAGGGTGGGTGGGTGAGAGTGGTGAGTGAGAGTGGGCCAGGGTGTGTGGGTGTGAGTGAGAGTGTGGGTGAGTGTGTGGGTGAGAGTGGGTGAGTGAGTGTGGGTGAGTGAGTGGGTGGGTGAGAGTGGGTGAGTGAGTGGGTGAGTGAGAGTGGGCCAGGGTGTGTGGGTGGTGAGTGAGAGTGTGGGTGAGTGTGTGGGTGAGAGTGGGTGAGTGAGGGGTGGTGAGAGTGGGTGANTGTGTGGGTGAGAGTGGGTGAGTGAGAGTGGGTGAGTGAGAGTGGGTGAGTGTGTGGTGANAGTGGGTGAGTGAGTGGGTGAGTGCGAGTGGTGAGTGAGAGTGGGTGAGTGAGTGGGTGAGAGACTGGGTGAGTGAGTGAGGGTGTGTGGGTGAGTGAGGTGTCGGTGAGTGAGTGAGAGTGGGTGAGTGAGTGAGGGTGTGTGGGTGAGTGCGTGAGAGTGGGCGGGTGGGTGGGTGGGNTGAGTGAGAGTGGGTGAGTGTGTGGGTGAGAGTGGGTGAGTGAGTGGGTGGGTGTGTGTGGGTGAGAGTGGGTGAGTGAGTGTGAGTGAGTGAGTGAGTGAGTGGGTGAGTGAGTGAGTGAGTGGGTGGGTGAGTGACAGAGGTGGGTGAGTGACTGAGAGTGGGTGAGTGAGTGGGTGAATGAGTGCGAGTGGGTGAATGAGAGTGAGTGAGTGAGGNTGTGTGGGTGAGTGAGTGAGTGTGGTGGGTGAGTGAGTGAGTGTGTGGGTGAGTGAGGAGTGTGTGTGAGTGAGTGGGTGAGTGAGAGACTGGGTGAGTGAGTGGGTAAAGTGGGTGACTGAGTGAGTGGGTGAGTAGTGGGTGACTGAGTGAGTGGGTGAGTGGATGAGTGAGAGAGTGGATGAGTGAATGGGTGAGTGAGTGGGTGGGTGAGTGAGTGGGTGAGGGGTGGAGAGTGGTTGGGTGTGGTGGGTGGTGGGTGAGTGGGTGAGTGGGTCTGGTGGGTGAGTGGGTGGTTGAGTGAGTGGGTGAGTGAGAGTGGGTGATGAGTGNGTGGGTGAGTGAGTGGGTGAGTGGTGGGTGATTGAGTGGTGACTGAGGAGTGGGTGGTGAGTGGTGAGTGGGTGAGTGAGTGGGTGAGTGAGTGGAGTCAGTNGGTGGGTGAGGAGTGGGTGGGTGAGTGGGTGGGTGAGGAGTGACTGAGTGAGTGGGTGAGTGAGAGTGGGTGAGTGGGTGACTGAGTGACTGGGTGAGTGGGTGAGAGGTGGTGGGTGAGTGACTGGGTGAGTGGGTGATGGGTGAGTGGGTGAGTGAGTGGGTGACTGAGGGAGTGGGTGTGAGTGAGTGAGTGAGTGGNTGAGTGGGTGGGTGAGTGACTGGGTGAGTGACTGCGGTGAGTGTGAGACTGGGTGAGTGACTGGGTGAGTGGGTGACTGAGTGGGTGACTGAGTGGGTGGGTGAGTGACTGGGTGAGTGGGTGACTGGGTGAGTGGGTGAGTGAGTGGGTGAGTGAGTGGGTGAGTGGGTGGGTGGTGTGAGTCTGGTGGGTGAGTGACTGGGTGGGTGAGTGACTGGGTGAGTGGGTGACTGAGTGGGTGGGTGAGTGGGTGAGTGGGTGACTGAGTGGGTGAGTGAGTGTGGGTGGGTGACTGAGTGGGTGAGTGAGTGGGTGAGTGAGTGGGTGAGTGGGTGGGTGAGTGACTGGGTGAGTGACTGAGTGGGTGAGTGACTGGGTGGGTGACTGAGTGGGTGACTGAGTGGGTGGGTGAGTGAGTGGGTGACTGGTGAGTGGGTGAGTGAGTGGTGAGTGAGTGGGTGAGTGGGTGGGTGAGTGACTGGGTGAGTGACTGGGTGAGTGATTGAGTGGGTGACTGAGTGGGTGACTGAGTGAGTGAGTGAGTGGGTGAGTGAGTGGGTGAGTGAGANTGGGTGAGAGACTGGGTGAGTGAGTGGGTGAGTGACTGGGTGAGTGAGTGGGTGAGTGACTGAGTGGGTGACTGACTGGGTGACTGAGTGGGTGACTGAGTGGACGGTGAGTGAGTGGTGAGTGACTGGGTGACTGAGTGAGTGGGTGAGTGGGTGAGTGAGTGGGCGAGTGACTGGGTGAGTGACTGGGTGAGTGATGGGTGAGTGAGTGAGTGACTGGGTGACTGACTGGGTGAGTGAGTGACTGGGTGAGTGNCTGAGTGGTGAGTGAGTGGTGAGTGAGTGGGTGAGTGCGAGTGACTGGGTGAGTGAGTGGTGAGTGGGTGAGTGAGTGACTGGGTGAGTGAGTGATGAGTGGTGAGTGAGTGAGTGAGTGACTGGGTGAGTAAGTGGGTGAGTGGTGAGTGACGGACTATGGGTGAGTGAGTGGGTGACTGGGTCTGAGTGGGTGACTGACTGGGTGAGTGACTGGGTGATGAGTGGGTGACTGAGTGGGTGACTGAGTGAGTGACTGGTGACTGCTNGTGACTGACTGNGTGAGTGACTGAGTCTGAGTGGGTGACTGAGTGGGTGACTGAGTGGGTGAGTGGTGGGTGACTNACTGAGTGGGTGAGTGAGTGAGTGAGTGGGTGAGTGAGTGGGTGAGTGACTTGAGTGGGTGACTGTGGGTGACTGAGTGGGTGACTGA
>MU249685.1:235708-243208 GCA_018977245.1 Lethenteron camtschaticum | reverse complement strand
AGTGAGGGAGGTGAGGGGAGGTGAGGGGAGGTGAGTGGAGTGTAGGTGAGTGAGTGTAGGTGAGTGGGTGTAGGTGANTGTAGGTGAGTGTAGGTGAGTCGGTGTGAGTGTGTGTGAGTGTAGGTGAGTGGGTGTGAGTGTAGGCGAGTGTAGTGTGGGNGAGTGTAGGTGAGTGTGTGTGAGTGTGTGTGAGTGTGTGTGAGTGTGTGTGAGTGTGTGTGAGTGTGTGTGAGTGTGTGAGTGTGTGTGAGTGTGTGTGAGTGTGTGTGAGTGTAGGTGAGTGTGTAGGTGAGTGGGTGTGAGACTCGCCCAGCATGTTGAGTGTGCCGATGGTGTTGGTCTTGAGCGTCTTGATGGGTTGTACATGTAGTTGGGTGGTGACGCGGGCGACGCCAGGTGGTAGATCTGGTCAACTGCAGGGCGACAACACCAGGAGGCAAGCGGAGCTCCACTCCCCCCTCGTAGCAACGCCAGCCGCCCAGCCTCACGCTCACCCCGCCACGCTCGGCACGCTCACCCCGCCACGCTCACCCCGTCACGCTCACCCCGTCACGCTCACCCCGCCACGCTCGCCACGCTCACCCCGCCACGCTCACCCCATCACGAGCGTCACATTTACCCCGACCCACTCACCCCGACCCACAAACTCTGACCCACTCACCCCGACACGCTCACCCTGTCACGAGCGTCACGCTCACCAAGACCCACTCACCCCGACCCACTCACCCCGACCCACTCACCCGACCCACTCACCCCGACCCACTCACCCTGTCACGCTCACCCTGTCACAAGCGTCACGCTCACCAAGACCCACTCACCCCGACCCACTCACCCTGTCACAAGCGTCACGCTCACCAAGACCCACTCACCCCGACCCACTCACCCTGTCACGCTCACCCTGTCACGCTCACCACGACCCACTCACCCCCGCTCCTCACCTCCCCCGCTGCTCACCCTCGACCTAGAGTGGCTCCATCCACCACGTCGCGGCTGATGAGCCCGTTCTCTTGACCCAACCCAGTGCACCACGTCCCGCTCACCCCCCCCCCGCTCACCCACCGCTCACCCCCCGCTCACCCTCGACGTAGAGCGGCTCTACCACGTCGTGGTTGATGAGCTCAAAGTTCTCGTGGCCCAGCCAGTGCACCACGTCCCGCTCACCCTCCCGCTCACCCCGTCACACTCACCCCCTCGCTCACCCCCCACCGCTCACCCCTCGCTCACCCCCCACCGCTCACCCCCTCGCTCACCCCCCACCGCTCACCCCCTCGCTCACCCCCACCGCTCACCCTCGACGTAGAGCGGCTCTACCACGTCGTGGTTGATGAGCTCGAAGTTCTCGTGGCCAGCCAGTGCACCACGTCCCGCTCACCCTCCGCTCACCCGTCACACTCACCCTCCCGCTCACCCCCACCGCTCACCCCCCGCTCACCCCCACCGCTCACCCCTCGCTCACCCCCTCGCTCACCCCCCACCGCTCGCCCCCACCGCTCACCCCCTCGCTCACCCCCACCGCTCACCCTCGACGTAGAGCGGCTCCACCACGTCGTGGTTGATGAGCTCGAAGTTTTCGTGGCCTAGCCAGTGCTCCATGTCCCGCTCACCCCGTCCCGCTCACCCCGCACCGCTCACCCCCCGCTCACCCACCCGCTCACCCCCACCGCTCACCCCACCGCTCACCCTCGACGTAGAGCGGCTCCACCACGTCGTGGTTGATGAGCTCGAAGTTTTCGTGGCCTAGCCAGTGCACCACGTCCCGCTCACCCTCCCGCTCACCCCGTCACACTCACCCTCCCGCTCACCCCCACCCCTCACCCCCCGCTCACCCCGCCCCGCTCACCCTCGACGTAGAGCGGCTCCACCACGTCGTGGTTGATGAGCTCGAAGTTTTCGTGGCCTAGCCAGCGCTCCATGTCCCGCTCACCCCGTCCCGCTCACCCGCACCGCTCACCCCCCCGCTCACCCACCCGCTCACCCCCTCGCTCACCCCGCCCCGCTCACCCTCGACGTAGAGCGGCTCCACCACGTCGTGGTTGATGAGCTCGAAGTTCTCGTGGCCTAGCCAGTGCACCACGTCCCGCTCACCCTCCCGCTCACCCCGTCACACTCACCCTCCCGCTCACCCCCACCGCTCACCCCCTCGCTCACCCCCCACCGCTCACCCTCGACGTAGAGCGGCTCCACCACGTCGTGGTTGATGAGCTCGAAGTTCTCGTGGCCCAGCCAGTGCTCCACGTTGCGCTTGCGCCCCGTGAAGAAATTGTCGATGACCGTCACCTCGTGGCCGTCCATCATCAGCTTGTCCGCCAGGTGGGAGCCCACGAAGCCGGCACCACCCGTCACCTGTGGGGGGGGGAGGTGGGGGGGAGGTGGGGGGGAGGTGGGGGGGGNAGGTGGGGGGGGAGGTGGGGGGGGGAATGAATTTCTTTCACACCGTACGTAGTGCTACGTGTGTGTGTGTTCGACTTCTTTCGCACAGTACGTAGTGCTACGTGTGTGTGTTCGACTTCTTTCACACAGTACGTAGTGCTACGTGTGTGTGTTCGACTTCTTTCACACAGTACGTAGTGCTACGTGTGTGTTCTACTTCTTTCACACAGTACGTAGTGCTACGTGTGTGTGTGTTCGACTTCTTTCACACAGTACGTAGTGCTACGCGTGTGTGTGTTCAACTTCTTTCACACAGTACGTAGTGCTACGTGTGTGTGTGTTCGACTTCTTTCACACAGTACGTAGTGCTACGTGTGTGTTCTACTTCTTTCACACAGTACGTAGTGCTACGTGTGTGTGTGTTCGACTTCTTTCACACAGTACGTAGTGCTACGCGTGTGTGTGTTCGACTTCTTTCACACAGTACGTAGTGCTACGTGTGTGTTCTACTTCTTTCACACAGTACGTAGTGCTACGTGTGTGTGTGTTCTACTTCTTTCACACAGTACGTAGTGCTACGTGTGTGTGTGTTCAACTTCTTTCACACAGTACGTAGTGCTACGTGTGTGTGTGTTCGACTTCTTTCACACAGTACGTAGTGCTACGTGTGTGTGTTCGACTTCTTTCACACAGTACGTAGTGCTGCGTGTGTGTGTGTTCAATTTCTTTCACACAGTACGTAGCGCTACGTGTGTGTGTGTTCAACTTCTTTCACACAGTACGTAGCGCTACGTGTGTGTGTGTTCTACTTCTTTCACACAGTACGTAGTGCTACGTGTGTGTGTTCGACTTCTTTCACACCGTACGTAGTGCTACGTGTGTGTGTGTTCAACTTCTTTCACACAGTACGTAGTGCTACGTGTGTGTGTGTTCGACTTCTTTCACACAGTACGTAGTGCTACGTGTGTGTGTGTTCGACTTCTTTCACACAGTACGTAGTGCTACGCGTGTGTGTGTTCGACTTCTTTCACACAGTACGTAGTGCTACGTGTGTGTGTGTTCGACTTCTTTCACACAGTACGTAGTGCTACGTGTGTGTGTTCGACTTCTTTCACACAGTACGTAGTGCTACGTGTGTGTGTGTTCAACTTCTTTCACACAGTACGTAGTGCTACGTGTGTGTGTGTTCGACTTCTTTCACACAGTACGTAGTGCTGCGTGTGTGTGTGNTCGACTTCTTTCACACAGTACGTAGTGCTACGCGTGTGTGTGTTCGACTTCTTTCACACAGTACGTAGTGCTACGCGTGTGTGTGTTCGACTTCTTTCACACAGTACGTAGTGCTACGCGTGTGTGTGTTCGACTTCTTTCACACAGTACGTAGTGCTACGTGTGTGTGTGTTCGACTTCTTTCACACAGTACGTAGTGCTACGTGTGTGTGTGTTCGACTTCTTTCACACAGTACGTAGTGCTACGTGTGTGTGTTCGACTTCTTTCACACAGTACGTAGTGCTGCGTGTGTGTGTGTTCAACTTCTTTCACACAGTACGTAGTGCTACGTGTGTGTGTTCGACTTCTTTCACACAGTACGTAGTGCTGCGTGTGTGTGTTCAACTTCTTTCACACAGTACGTAGTGCTGCGTGTGTGTGTTCGACTTCTTTCACACAGTACGTAGTGCTGCGTGTGTGTGTGTTCGACTTCTTTCACACAGTACGTAGTGCTACGTGTGTGTGTGTTCAACTTCTTTCACACAGTACGTAGTGCTACGTGTGTGTGTGTTCGACTTCTTTCACACAGTACGTAGTGCTGCGTGTGTGTGTTCGACTTCTTTCACACAGTACGTAGTGCTACGCGTGTGTGTGTTCGACTTCTTTCACACAGTACGTAGTGCTACGCGTGTGTGTGTTCGACTTCTTTCACACAGTACGTAGTGCTACGCGTGTGTGTGTTCGACTTCTTTCACACAGTACGTAGTGCTACGTGTGTGTGTGTCCGACTTCTTTCACACAGTACGTAGCGCTACGTGTGTGTGTGTTCGACTTCTTCACACAGTACGTAGCGCTACGCGTGTGTGTGTTCGACTTCTTTCACACAGTACGTAGTGCTACGTGTGTGTGTGTTCGACTTCTTTCACACAGTACGTAGTGCTACGTGTGTGTGTTCGACTTCTTTCACACAGTACGTAGTGCTACGTGTGTGTGTGTTCGACTTCTTTCACACAGTACGTAGTGCTATGTGTGTGTGTGTTCGACTTCTTTCACACAGTACGTAGTGCTACGTGTGTGTGTGTTCGACTTCTTTCACACAGTACGTAGTGCTACGTGTGTGTGTGTTCAACTTCTTTCACACAGTACGTAGTGCTACGTGTGTGTGTGTTCGACTTCTTTCACACAGTACGTAGTGCTACGTGTGTGTGTTCGACTTCTTTCACACAGTACGTAGTGCTACGTGTGTGTGTTCGACTTCTTTCACACAGTACGTAGTGCTACGTGTGTGTGTGTTCAAATTCTTTCACACAGTACGTAGTGCTACGTGTGTGTGTGTTCTACTTCTTTCACACAGTACGTAGTGCTACGTGTGTGTGTGTTCGACTTCTTTCACACAGTACGTAGTGCTACGCGTGTGTGTGTTCAATTTCTTTCACACAGTACGTAGTGCTACGCGTGTGTGTGTTCGACTTCTTTCACACAGTACGTAGTGCTACGTGTGTGTGTGTTCGACTTCTTTCGCACAGTACGTAGTGCTACGTGTGTGTGTGTGTTCGACTTCTTTCACACAGTACGTAGTGCCGCGTGTGTGTGTGTTCAATTTCTTTCACACAGTACGTAGTGCTGCGTGTGTGTGTGTTCGACTTCTTTCACACAGTACGTAGTGCTGCGTGTGTGTGTTCAATTTCTTTCACACAGTACGTAGTGCTGCGTGTGTGTGTGTTCTACTTCTTTCACACAGTACGTAGTGCTACGTGTGTGTGTGTTCGACTTCTTTCACACAGTACGTAGCGCTACGTGTGTGTGTGTTCGACTTCTTTCACACAGTACGTAGTGCTGCGTGTGTGTGTGTTCGACTTCTTTCACACAGTACGTAGTGCTACGTGTGTGTGTGTTCGACTTCTTTCACACAGTACGTAGTGCTACGTGTGTGTGTGTTCAATTTCTTTCACACAGTACGTAGTGCTACGTGTGTGTGTGTTCAACTTCTTTCACACAGTACGTAGTGCTACGTGTGTGTGTGTTCAATTTCTTTCACACAGTACGTAGTGCCACGTGTGTGTGTGTTCAATTTCTTTCACACAGTACGTAGTGCTACGTGTGTGTGTGTTCAACTTCTTTCACACAGTACGTAGTGCTACGTGTGTGTGTGTTCGACTTCTTTCACACAGTACGTAGTGCTACGTGTGTGTGTGTTCAACTTCTTTCACACAGTACGTAGTGCTACGTGTGTGTGTGTTCAACTTCTTTCACACAGTACGTAGTGCCACGTGTGTGTGTGTTCAATTTCTTTCACACAGTACGTAGTGCTACGTGTGTGTGTGTTCAATTTCTTTCACACAGTACGTAGTGCACGTGTGTGTGTGTTCAACTTCTTTCACACAGTACGTAGTGCTACGTGTGTGTGTGTTCAATTTCTTTCACACAGTACGTATGCACGTGTGTGTGTGTTCAATTTCTTTCACACAGTACGTAGTGCTACGTGTGTGTGTGTTCAATTTCTTTCACACAGTACGTAGTGCTACGTGTGTGTGTGTTCGACTTCTTTCACACAGTACGTAGTGCTACGTGTGTGTGTGTTCGACTTCTTTCACACAGTACGTAGTGCTACGTGTGTGTGTGTTCTACTTCTTTCACACAGTACGTAGTGCTACGTGTGTGTGTGTTCAAATTCTTTCACACAGTACGTAGTGCTACGTGTGTGTGTGTTCGACTTCTTTCACACAGTACGTAGTGCTACGTGTGTGTGTGTTCTACTTCTTTCACACAGTACGTAGTGCTACGTGTGTGTGTGTTCGACTTCTTTCGCACAGTACGTAGTGCTGGTGTGTGTGTGTTCGACTTCTTTCACACAGTACGTAGTGCTACGTGTGTGTGTGTTCGACTTCTTTCACACAGTACGTAGTGCTACGTGTGTGTGTTCGACTTCTTTCACACAGTACGTAGTGCTACGTGTGTGTGTGTTCGACTTCTTTCACACAGTACGTAGTGCTACGTGTGTGTGTGTTCGACTTCTTTCACACAGTACGTAGTGCCACGTGTGTGTGTGTTCGACTTCTTTCACACAGTACGTAGTGCTACGTGTGTGTGTGTTCGACTTCTTTCACACAGTACGTAGTGCCACGTGTGTGTGTGTTCGACTTCTTTCACACAGTACGTAGTGCTACGTGTGTGTGTGTTCGACTTCTTTCACACAGTACGTAGTGCCACGTGTGTGTGTGTTCGACTTCTTTCACACAGTACGTAGTGCTGCGTGTGTGTGTGTTCAATTCTTTCACACAGTACGTAGTGCTACGTGTGTGTGTGTTCGACTTCTTTCACACAGTACGTAGTGCTACGTGTGTGTGTGTTCGACTTCTTTCACACAGTACGTAGCGCTACGCGTGTGTGTGTTCGACTTCTTTCACACAGTACGTAGTGCTACGTGTGTGTGTGTTCGACTTCTTTCACACAGTACGTAGTGCTGCGTGTGTGTGTGTTCAATTCTTTCACACAGTACGTAGTGCTACGTGTGTGTGTGTTCGACTTCTTTCACACAGTACGTAGTGCTGCGTGTGTGTGTGTTCGATTCTTTCACACAGTACGTAGTGCTGCGTGTGGTGTGTTCGACTTCTTTCACACAGTACGTAGTGCTACGTGTGTGTGTGTTCGACTTCTTTCACACAGTACGTAGTGCTACGTGTGTGTGTGTGTTNTCGACTTCTTTCACACAGTACGTAGTGCTACGTGTGTGTGTGTTCGATTTCTTTCACACAGTACGTAGTGCTACGTGTGTGTGTGTTCAACTTCTTTCACACAGTACGTAGTGCTACGTGTGTGTGTGTTCGACTTCTTTCACACAGTACGTAGTGCTACGTGTGTGGTGTTCGATTCTTACAATTTCTTTTCACCACAGTACGTAACTTCTTTCACACAGTACG
>MU249685.1:188968-235608 GCA_018977245.1 Lethenteron camtschaticum | reverse complement strand
CTCACTCACCCACTCTCGCCCACAGTCGCTCACTAACTCACCCACGCACTTACCCACCCACCCACTTTCACCCACACTCACACACACACCCACCCGCTCGCCCGCCCACCCGCTCGCCTGCTCACTCACCCACTCGCTCAACCACTCGCGCACTCTCGCCCACAGTCGCTCACTAACTCACCCACGCAGTTACCCACCCACCCACTTTCACCCACACTCACACACACACCCACCCGCTCGCCCGCCCACCCGCTCGCCTGCTCACTCACCCACTCGCTCAACCACTCGCGCACTCTCGCCCACAGTCGCTCACTAACTCACCCACGCACTCACACACTCATACACACACCCACCCGCTCGCCCGCCCACCCGCTCGCTCGNCCGCTCACTCACTCACTCGCTCAACCACTCACCCACTCTTGCGCACAGTCGCTCACTAACTCACCCACGCACTCACCCACCCACACACTCATACACACACTCACCCACCCACCCACTCGCCCACACACCCACTGACTCACCCACGCACTGACTCACCCGCACACTCACTCACGTATTAACGTACTCGCTCACTTACCCGCTCATTCGATCTCTAACTCGCTCACACGCCCACTCCTTAACCTGCCCGCTTGCTCACTCGGCCAACCCACTCACTCACCCACCCACTCTCACCCACACTCGCACACTCACCACTCACTCACTCGCTCCTACCTTGCTCACGCATTCGTTAAAGGGCTCACTCAAACACCCACACTCACCCACTCTCACCCACACTGGCACACTCACCCACTCATTCACCTACCCGCCCGCTCGCTCGCTCACCCACACACCCACTCAAGAAAACAGAGATCTCCCCATACAGCCTTGAACAGATTTAGAGGGCTCTGCATCCACATCAGCAGCCCATGAGAAAGATGAAGTGGGTGAGCGGGGTGAATCAGAGTGAATCGGAGTGAATCGGAGTGAATTGGAGTGAGTGGAGTGAATCAGAGTGAATCGGAGTGAGCGGTGTGAATCAGAGTGAATCGGAGTGAGCGGAGTGAATCTGAGCGGGGTGATTCGGAGTGAATCGGAGTGAGCGGGGTGAATCAGAGTGAATCGGAGTGAGCGGAGTGAATCTGAGCGGGGTGATTCGGAGTGAATCGGAGTGAGCGGGGTGAATCAGAGTGAATCGGAGTGAGCGGAGTGAATCTGAGCGGGGTGATTCGGAGTGAATCAGAGTGAGTGGGGTGAATCGGAATGAGTGGATGAATCGGAGCGAGTGGAGTGAATCGGAGTGAATCGGAGTGAGCGGAGTGAGCGTGGTGAATCGGAGTGAATCGGCGTGATGGGTGAGCTGAGTGACCATGGTGAATCGGAGTGAGCGGAGTGAGCGTGGTGAATCGGAGTGGGTGGAGTGAATCGGAGTGAATCGAAGTGAGCGGAGTGAGCGTGGTGAATCGGAGCGAGCGGTGTGAGCGGTGTGAAGCGGGGTGAATCGCCGGATCGCAAACGCGACAAGCTCGGGTGTATCTGAGCGCGCGCGGCGTGTCAGACGGGGGGGGGGGGGGGGGGGGGGTCAGACGTTTCACAACAACGAACCTCTTCAATCTTCTCTTCAATCTTCTTCACTTGCCCCTCGTTCATGTTTCTGCGTGCGAACACGCACACAACGCACGCAGCGCACACANGCACAGCGAACCGCAGCGGGAACACGCACACAGGAACNCGCACACACGCACACAACACGCACGCAGGCAACACGCACACGCAACCGGCGGCAACACGACCGCAACNCGCCATGAACAGGCAGGCAACACGACACACGACACATGTCACGCAACACGACGCAGAACACAACACGCCAATGCACGAACACGCACGCAGGCAACACGCACACCGTGCAGCAACACGACCAGGAACAGCACCGCCGCACGCAACACGCACGCAACCGCACACACGACACACGCACACATGCACCAAACCACACACANGCACAGCACCATGCACGCAACACGCACCAGACACGCAACACGCACCATGCACGCAACACGCACGCGGCACAGCACAGCACGCAACACGCACCAGACACGCANGCGCAACCGATAGACTCAACACTGAACCATAGACTAATCAATGCAACATAGACACAACATGNCANTTTTCGATGTCTCGTTGTTGAAATTCTGCATCGTAGAATCAACAATAGCGCCGCCGCACGGCACTCGTGGTCTCCCGTCGAGAGAGGAGATCACTCAGGACCAACCATAGACTCAACACTGCCCATAGACTCAGCACTGCCCGTAGACTCAACACTGCCCGTAGACTCAACACTGCCCGTAGACTCAGCACTGCCCATAGACTCAACACCGCCCATAGACTCAGCACTGCCCGTAGACTCAACACTGCCCATAGACTCAACACTGCCCATAGACTCAACACTGCCCATAGACTCAGCACTGCCCATAGACTCAACACTGCCCGTAGACTCAACACTGCCCATAGACTCAACACTGCCCATAGACTCAACACTGCCCATAGACTCAACACTGCCCATAGGACTCAACACTGCACCATAGACTCAGCACTGCCCGTAGACTCAACACTGCACCATAGACTCAAACTGCACATAGACTCAGCACTGCCCATAGACTCAACACTGCCCATAGACTCAACACTGCCCATAGATTGCACTGCCNATAGACTCAGCACTGCCCATAGACTCAGCACTGCCCGTAGACTCAACACTGCCCGTAGACTCAACACTGCACCATAGACTCAACACTGCCCATAGACTCAACACTGCCCATAGACTCAACACTGCCCATAGACTCAACACTGCACCATAGACTCAGCACTGCCCGTAGACTCAACACTGCCCATAGACTCAACACTGCACATAGACTCAGCACTGCCCATAGACTCAACACTGCCCATAGACTCAACACTGCCCATAGATTCAGCACTGCCCATAGACTCAACACTGCCCATAGACTCAACACTGCCCATAGATTCAGCACTGCCCATAGACTCAGCACTGCCCATAGACTCAGCACTGCCCGTAGACTCAACACTGCCCATAGACTCAACACTGCACCATAGACTCACCACTGCACCATAGACTCAACACTGCCCATAGACTCAGCACTGCACCATAGACTGAACACTGCGCCATAGACTCAACACTGCCCATAGACTCAACACTGCCCATAGACTCAACATGCACCATAGACTCAGCACTGCCCATAGACTCAGCACTGCCCATAGACTCAACACTGCCCATAGACTCAACACTGCCCATAGATCAACACTGCCAGACAACACGACCATAGCAACACTGCCCATAGACTCAACACTGCNCCATAGACTCAGCACTGCACCATAGACTCAACACTGCGCCATAGACTCAACACTGCACCATAGACTCAACACTGCACCATAGACTCACCATAGACTCAACACTGCACCATAGACTCACACTGCACCATAGACTCAACACTGCCGCATAGACTCACCATAGACTCAACACTGCACCATAGACTCAACACTGCCCATAGACTCAACACTGCCCATAGACTCAACACTGCCCATAGACTCAGCACTGCCCATAGACTCACACTGCCATAGACTCAACACTGCACCATAGACTCAACACTGCACCATAGACTCAACACTGCCCATAGACTCAACACTGCACCATAGACTCAACACTGCACCATAGACTCAACACTGCACCATAGACTCAACACTGCACCATAGACTCAACATACACATACACATAGCACAGTTGGCAACGTAAGTTGTAGAGAAGTTCAACACACACACACAGCACGGTTGGCAACATACGGTGCAAACGAAGTTCAACACATGTACAGACAAGAAGCGAGAGCAACAGGAAAGCAACATGAAAGCAACACGAGGCAGCTTCCTTGGCGAGGCGTTTTCTCTGCTGGACGGAGCGCCGTGTCTCAATCTCACCCAATCGACGTCAGGTTGCCCCAGACGGCTGCAACACACAAAAACAAAACGAGAGAGAAGCCACAGTTTTAGTCAAGACAAGCAAAGCAGATCACCCCCCCCGCCTAGCCTGCACACACTGCTGGGGCAAGCGGCGTCAGCGAGCAAAGCGTGAACGCAGCGACGTACGCGTGATCATCGCTTATCGGGGCACGCGCGATTATCCGGCTGCTCGCAACATTTATCCGGCGGTCCCGGACCGAGCCGGCGAAACCGCTCCAAAAGGCTGTAGCAGTAACGAGGTCCGGCGATCGGCACCGTCGCGGATAGCGTGCGACAAAATAAAAAAAAGCAGCCGCGCTTGATTTGAGCGTTAAATAATGTTGCATGGACTCCCTCTACTTCTGGCTGTCGCCTGACGCGGCTCGTTGTAATTACTGGCGAAACGTCGTGCTTGGATTGTAAATGTTGTGGCTTGGCTCTCCAACACACACCGGTTAGTGCTGTGCTAGTACACTACACATACACTACTATACACTACACTATACCCTACACTACACTATACACTACACTACTATACACTACACTACTNTACTACACTATACACTACATANACTAACTACTATACACTACACTATACACTAGTATACTNTACACCACTATACACTACACTACTTACTCTACACTATAACTACACTANTNTACACNACACTATACACTACATACTCTACACTATACATACACTACTATACACTACACTCACTATACACACATACACTCCATACATACACTACACTACTATCACTACACTACTAACATACACTACTAATACACTACACTACTATACTCTACACTACACTACACTNTACATCACTACTATACACTACACTAATACAATGCACTATACACTCCACTACTATACACTACATACTATACTCTACACTTACACACACTTATAAATTTCGATTTAAAGCTTTCGTGACTGCAGGGATTCATCTTCTTGTTCTTTCGGTAAAGCCACGTAGAAGGAAGTAATAAAATAATAAAATAAAACATAATAAAATAATTCTCACGACGTTTCGGCCACAACGCAAGCAGCCGTCCTCAGGTGGAGAACAGGTCTGTCGGAAAGACAGCNGTCTGAATGAGACTGTTCTTCACCTGAGGACGGCTGCTTGCGTTGTGGCCGAAACGTCGTGAGAATTATTTATTATGTTTTATTTGTATTATTTTACTATTTCCCTTCTACGTGACTTTACCGAAAGAACCAAGAAATGAATCCCTGCAGTCACGAAAGCTTTAAATCGTTATTTATATTTGATTGTGAAATAAAAGTAACTAAATTAAATCACGACGTTTCGGAGGCAACACAAGCTTCCGTCATCAGGTGTTCATCTCAATAATCTCAACGCGTGATGTTGATTCTAAATGTCGAGGGATAAACCGAAGGACCCAGAGAAAAATCCACGCGACCACGGGNGAGGACACGCAGACTGAAAATTACAGCAGCAGCAGGCGTCGTAAGGGGGTCGGATCGAACCCACGACTCCTGTACACCAGGCGAGGTAGTTAACATCTAGCCACCGTGATGATGAGATGAGAGAGACACGCAGACTGCAAATACACAGCAGCAGGCATCGGGGTCGTGATCGAACCCACGACCTCCTGTACACCAGGCGAGGTAGTTAACATCTCCTAGCCACCGTGATGATGATGAGAGAGACACGCAAACTGCAAATATACAGCAGCAGGCGTCAGAGTCGTGATCGAACCCACGACCTCCTGTACACCAGGCGAGGTAGTTAACATCTCGTTAGGGACGGGATCAAACCCACGACCTCCTGTACACCAGGCGAGGTAGTCAACATCTCCTAGCCACCGTGATGATGATGACACGCAAACTCCAAATATACAGCAGCAGGGTCGGGTANCGATCCCACGACCTCCTGTACACCAGGCGAGGTAGTCAACATCTTGCCACTGATGAGACCCAAACTCCAAATATACAGCAGCAGGCGTCAGAGTCGTGATCGAACCCACGACCTCCTGTAGACCAGGCGAGGTAGTTAACATCTCCAGCCACCGTGATGATGATGATGAGAGAGAGACACGCAAACTCCAAATATACAGCAGCAGCAGGCGTCAGGGTCACGATCGAACCCACGACCTCCTGTCTACCTGTATTGACGAAAACATTTCAATGTTTGCCCGCAATAAAACGTCCGTATGGAACTTAAAACTCAATTTCGCTGTACAAGAATACGGGGAAACCGCACGGGGGTTTGACAGCTATGCAGCTCAGTGTAATGTGCCTTACAACAGCTTATAAATACAACTAAACACATTATAAAGGTGTTAAAGATGTTCAGTTTCGGTGCAAATACTCACAGACAATGTAGGCCACTAACGCTAGAAGTACCAACACCTTCATAGCCCTGTGGTGTCCTGAACAATTTAACAAATTTACCATAATCCGGACATTAAACTGCCGCGTTTGTGAGTTACACTTTGCGCGTTAAGTTAATTAAGTTAATTGTCGCTCTGCGTTCGAAGTTTACGGTACGAGACGCGCCACTTCTAAACCCGCCACCCCCGTAAACCTCGGCCTACACCGCACTTTCCTAGAAGGCCCTTACCGACCGAGGCGTCACAAAGCCGGCAGGGCCACCCCAGGCCTAGCGAGGGGGGGGGGGGTTAGGACCGTAACGAATGTCTGAGGGATTTTTTTTAAACAGTTCTTAATTCAACAAGATACGAGCGCCGAGAGATAACAAAGCGCCGTTCTTGGCGGTCGTTGAATGCCACTAAAGTCGGCGAAGTTTAAAAATTGTTCTAATTAATTATCGCTCATAAGCAGAAGAGGGGGGTGGGTTTCGCGGCGTGACGTCACCGAGTGGAGCGCGAGTCACGTGACGCGCCCCTAATTTGCATAGCGGAGGCGGCTGGACAATGACGTCGTTGTTCTAACGAGTCGATTCCGCGATTCAATTCGGAGGTTGGAGCGTCGATTCCTCGATTCCCATCTGTTATCATGACACATCGACTTTCTATGGGAACCGGTTCCCATCTCTTAACATGCCCATTGACTTTCTATGGGAACCGGTCCCCATCTCTTAACATTGTCCCGTTGACTTTCTATGGGAACCGGTTCCCCATCTCTTAACATTGCCCATTGACTTTCTAGGGAACCGGTTCCCCATCTCTTAACATTGCCCATTGACTTTCTAGGGAACCGGTTCCCATCTCTTAACATTGCCCATTGACTTTCTATGGGAACCGGTTCCCATCTCTTAACATTGCCCNATTGACTTTCTAGGAACGGATCCCATCTCTTAACATTGCCCATTGACTTTCTAGGGAACCGGTTCCCATCTCTTAACATTGCCCATTGACTTTCTAGGAACCGGATCCCNATCTCTTAACATTGTCCCGTTGACTTCTAGGAACCGGTTCCCATCTCTTAACATTGCNATGACTTTCTATGGAACCGGTTCCCATCTCTTAACATTGCCCATTGACTTTCTATGGAACCGGTCCCATCTCTTAACATTGCCCGTTGACTTTCTAGGAACCGGTTCCCATCTCTTAACATTGTCCATTGACTTTCTATGGGAACCGGTTCCCATCTCTTAACATTGCCCATTGACTTCTAGGAACCGGTTCCCATCTCTTAACATTGCCCATTGACTTCTAGGAACCGGTTCCCATCTCTTAACATTGCCCATTGACTTTCTAGGAACCGGATCCCCATCTCTTAACATTGCCCATTGACTTCTAGGAACCGGTTCCCATCTCTTAACATTGCCCATTGACTTNCTATGGAACCGGTTCCCATCTCTTAACGTTGCCCATTGACTTCTATGGAACCGGTTCCCATCTATTAACATTGCCCATTGACTTTCTATGGAACCGGTTCCCATCTCTTAACGTTGCCCATTGACTTTCTATGGGAACCGGATCCCATCTCTTAACATTGTCCATTGACTTTCTATGGGAACCGGTTCCCATCTCTTAACATTGTCCTTGACTTTCTATGGAACCGGTTCCCATCTCTTAACATTGTCCATTGACTTTCTATGGAACCGGTTCCCATCTCTTAACATGTCCATTGACTTTCTATGGGAACCGGTTCCCATCTCTTAACATTGACCATTGACTTTCTATGGGAACCGGTTCCCATCTCTTAACATTGCCCATTGACTTTCTAGGGAACCGGTTCCCATCTCTTAACATTGCCCATTGACTTTCTAGGGAACCGGTTCCCATCTCTTAACATTGCCCATTGACTTTCTATGGGAACCGGTTCCCATCTCTTAACATTGCCCATTGACTTTCTATGGAACCGGTTCCCATCTCTTAACATTGCCCATTGACTTTCTATGGGAACCGGTTCCCATCTCTTAACATTGCCCATTGACTTTCTATGGGAACCGGTTTCCCATCTCTTAACATTGTCCATTGACTTTCTAGGGAACGGTTCCCATCTCTTAACGTTGCCCATTGACTTNCTATGGAACCGTTCCCATCTCTTAACGTTGCCCATTGACTTCTAGGAACCGGTCCCCATCTCTTAACATTGCCCATTGACTTTCTATGGAACCGGTTCCCATCTCTTAACATTGTCCATTGACTTTCTATGGAACGGTCCCATCTCTTAACATTGCCCATTGACTTTCTATGGGAACCGGTTCCCATCTCTTAACATTGTCCATTGACTTTCTATGGAACCGGTTCCCATCTCTTAACATTGTCCATTGACTTTCTATGGAACGGTTCCCCATCTCTTAACATTGTCCATTGACTTTCTATGGGAACCGGTTCCCCATCTCTTAACATTGTCCATAGACTTTCTATGGGAACCGGTTCCCATCTCTTAACATTGTCCATTGACTTTCTATGGGAACCGGTTCCCATCTCTTAACGTTGTCCATTGACTTTCTATGGAACCGGTTCCCATCTCTTAACATTGTCCATTGACTTTCTATGGAACGGTTCCCATCTCTTAACATTGCCCATTGACTTTCTATGGAACCGGTTCCCATCTCTTAACATTGTCCCATTGACTTCTATGGAACCGGTTCCCCATCTCTAACGTNGCCCATTGACTTCTATGGGAACCGGTTCCCATCTCTTAACATTGCCCGTGACTTTCTATGGGAACCGGTTCCCATCTCTTAACATTGCCCATTGACTTCTATGGAACCGGTTCCCATCTCTTAACGTTGCCCATTGACTTCTATGGAACCGGTTCCCNATCTCTTAACATTGTCCCATTGACTTTCTATGGGAACCGGTTCCCATCTCTTAACATTGTCCATTGACTTTCTATGGAACCGGTTCCCATCTCTTAACATTGTCCATTGACTTTCTATGGAACCGGTTCCCATCTCTTAACATTGCCCATTGACTTTCTATGGAACCGGTTCCCATCTCTTAACATTGTCCCATTGACTTTCTATGGAACCGGTTCCCNATCTCTTAACGTTGCCTATTGATTTAAAGCTTTCGTGACTGCAGGGATTCATATTCTTGATTCTTTCGGTGAAGTCACGTAGAAGGGAAATAATAAAATAATAAAAATATTATTTTTTATTACTTCCCTTCTACGTGACTTTACCGAAAGAACCAAGAAGATGGTTTGGCCATGTTTGTTTGTTGTAGTACAGAGTTAGACTGATGGCCTTGATCTAAGTTGTCTTGTGTTGTTGTTGTTGTTTGACTTGCATCCCACTGGGATTTTTGCACACAGCGTTGGTGTACGGTGTTTTTTCTGCAATATTTTGCTGTCTTTTCTTGGATTTTCTGTTTGCACTCAGTCACATATTCACTTTAAGATGTTTTTTTGTTCATGTTTCAAGAGCCGAATGGCTAACAGGGCTGTACCTAATCAATAAACTTGAACTTGAACATCCAGCGCATTCCCACACGTGCGATTGGTGCTTGTTGTCGTGAGAGCGGAGATGTCGTGTTTGCGTGGTGCGTGGCTCGCAGATCTTACACTAGTACATTTCATAAAAGCGTGTTTTGAAAAAAGTTTTTTTTAATATTACTTATTTTTTCGTGGCATAGTGGTACTTTTGTTCAGCCGGATCGAGGGGGCTAAATGGGCGCGCGACACGGGCTAGATGGAGTGATGTGGTACAGGACGTGGAGCTGAGTGGACTTGCCGATGACTGGTACCAGCGGTGTCAAGATCGGCCTCAGTGGAGGAGGCTCGTGAAGGACGCTACTGGGCAGTTGGAGGCAGTCGCCCTCCAGCAACAACGGAGGGCGGAGGACGAACACTCACAACAATCAGCGGAGCGCCAGGCGATAAAGCACAGCGAGTTGGCACAGTAGGATGCATCGGCCACTCATCTCAGTCGGTCGATCCGTGGCACCTGCTGGTCTGCCCGTGATCTCCTGCCGGCGGCATTCGACACTTCACGTGGCCTCAAGGTGCACCTAGCCTGGCACAAGCGTCACGGTAACGTCACCACTTAGTGGCGAACGGCGGTTGTTGTCGAGGCTCTATCAGTTGTGGAGGCTCCATCAATTGCCTTTCGCGGCACGGATTACCGTGCCAACAAATGGGAGAAATGCGATGTGGGAGGGAGAAGTGGAGGACGACGAACCTCCCTAGTCCCGTGTAAAGAGGAAGGTGCTCTACTCCTACATGGTTCGGTTTCACCAACAGAACACCCTGAGGAGCCACAAGGACCACGCCTGGAGGAAAGCCCTGCCCTGCATCTCTCCGGAGAGGCCTCGCTGGAGGCAACTCTACTCCAGCCCGACGTACAACCGCATCGGCGACCTCGGCTGGAGCATCGCCCACGGCACCGTCACCACCAACGCCTCCCTGGCGCGCTTCACCGATGCGTCCCCGGAGTGCCGGTTCTGCGGTAAAGTGGAGACGGTGGCGCACCGATACGCGGAGTGCAAGAGCCTGGACTCGCTGTTCAAGGTCCTTAGAAACATCCTAAGGTTCAGCCTCCATTTCTCCCGACGGTCCTCATCTTTGGATACCCGACGGGCGACGGATCCCAACATCTTCAGGGCGCCGGTCAACGTGCCAGTCGGCTACGCCAAGCTCGCCGTACACAGGGCGAGGAAGGTGGCCCTGGAGGGAAACGTCCGGCCAGCAGCCTGGGGGCATCTTCCGCGCTCTGTCGGAGCCAGGGTGTGTGGGCCGGAGTTCCGCCATGCGCGCGGCTGACCCACGCCGTGCCGGCCTTCAAGGAGCAGTGGGCGATGCAGGAGGCCGTGTGCTCGGTGGCAGATGACGGAGAGCTCTGCGTGCTGATATGAGCTACCCGTCGGATGCCGTAGGACTGCGAGACTTCACCTATTGGTTGAAACTATCTACGTGACTTCAGCAACAGCCTCCTCCTCCCACAGAACCACCACCCACGGCAGTTGGGCCGCGTCGTATCGAGAGGAACCCCCCACCACTCTAGCCGCAAATTTGTGTAAAATAACTAAACAAAACGACACAAGCCACAGTACCAACTTTAAAATTATTATTATTAACAAAGCGACATCGGCCCGCTTTAAAGCCGCTTGAACACTGCAAACAAACTTAGGGGGGTGGGGGTAAAGGATAGGGGTTGGTGGTGGGTTGCTGGATGGGTTGGTGGTTCCTTTATTGTTGTCGTCTTATTCACCACTTACTATGTATCCATCCCAGTGTGTGTGTGTTGTTATTTTTGACATCAACCTAAGCGGGCGATTTGTCTCCACCCAAGCCAGCCAGGGGCTTGACAAGCAGCAAGCCCCATGGGGCAAGCCTCAGGGGCTTCAATAGTCGTAGCAAGGGGTGGATGGGTGTGTGGCAAAGGAAGGTGGCCAACTCCTCCACCCACCACCAACTCCTCCACCCACCACCAACCCTCCACCCCACCACAAACTCCTCAACCCCGTCTATCCACACGGCTCACCCGCCGTGTTCTTGCAACGGGGGACATTTTCGTTTTCAGGTCCATACGGCGTTTCACTGCGGGGAAAAACCGTCTGCGTTTGTGTTGTTATACCTTGTGGTGATGGACTTTGTAGGAGAAACGTCGAGATGTATAGGGGCACGGGGTGATCAATAAGGTCCGAATCGGTCTGTAATAAGGTAGGGCACTGATAAGGGGTTGACAGGCATGCGAAACACTACGCTACATGATACACTACACACTACTACTATGCACTAAACCATACCCGTCAACCCATACAGTTTAGCCGTGTTTTGTACAGGGAAATTGAGTAAAGTAATCTATTGCCTCCCGTTTATCTCCCCTGTGGTCTTTAGTAAGGTAGGGCACTGGTAAGGGCATGACAGGTACACTATACCATACCCGTCAACCCATACCACTCTACCCAGGGTTCTTGTACAGGGAAATTTAGTTCTCGGACCCATACAGCCGTTTCAATACGGGCACCAATATGCCCGTCTGTTTGTGTTCTCTCCCTTGTGGTGATGGGACTTGTAGGATGACCGCCGAGATGTATAAAGGGAGGCCCGCTGGGTGACCAGTACGGTCTGCGTTTGTCTGCAATAAATGTCGGGCACATGACAATGGGGTTGGACAGGTTTGTGTGTGTATATCACAGCCCACAGGAGGTTCGTGCGGCGCTTAAAACAATAGCGAAAAATCAAACGGTGGATAACGATTTCCTCCCGATCGCCTTCCTTATTTTCGTTAAGTTACACAGTTTTGAATAGCAATAACATTTGTGTGCGTTATTTCGTACGGGGAGTGACGGTGCAGCGGTTGGCGCTACGCTGCGCTACGAACCCGGCGACCAGAGTTCGATTTGCGCTCACGGCCGACACCACCAGTGACGATTATATCAACCGGTCATGGGCCTCCCCTAGGTCGACTCAGCCTCCTCAAATGAGTACCTGGTGCTGAGTATAGTAAACATTGCCACTGGGGAGACAAAGGCAGCCGGGCGTGGTGCTGGCCACCTAACCCTTTGTGTGCCCCGTTCCAGCCTTCGTAGGCGCTGCTCACTAACAGCACTTGCCCCTACAGTCCGTTAATGTTGCACGGGGGGTGGGGTTCTTTGTCTTTGTTATTCCACCAGCAAACCCACCAGCCTCAGTCCAACTCGCATTAAACAAAAATAAATTTGTGTTTGATGCGAGTTGTGACTTTAGCAAAAGACCCAAAGAGTAATCAAGCAAAACGCCAACATTTCTCGGACAAAACTTATTTCCAAACCCACACCCCCGGACGCTCCTTTCGTCGCCTCAAGAGCAGCATGTGACACGCACCACGCAACGCACACACACCGTTACACGGGCCTGAAGGCCCCCCTAGTGACCTCACAGTTAAGTACACGGAGGCCATTTTGTCATATGGGAGGAGTCTCTTTCCACAAAACGTCGTCACATGCTGCCGTTGTTGTTGTTGTGCTGCTGCTGCAACACCCTCAACAAAGTGCTGTTAACGAGAAGCTCTTATGAAGGCCGGCACTGACGCACGAGGGGGTGGGTGGGTGGCCAACACAACGCCCGGCAATGTTTTTACACACCAGGTAGGTACTCGGAGGACTGGCTCAGAAAATCGCCACTGGTAATGGCCATCGAGCAGGAATCCGACCCAGGTTTCGCGACAACCGCTACACAACACTACCGCTCCCACACACAAACAAGCACGCACACACACCTGCGCACGCACACACACGCGTACGCACGTGCAAAAAAAAAAAACGCTCGACGTCAAATCGTCGACGCCCACCTAGTAAAATGGCTGCCGTTGCCACGGCAACATTAGTTTGTCGCGTCGGCCATTTTGTGCAGGGTTAAGGGGGAGGAAAATTAATTTCCGTCAACTCGCCAAACCTCCGACCAAAATTTTAAGCGGCAGGCTGGGCTGTCCCCGCCTCCCCCCCCCCTCCCATTTAAAAACACCAACATTATTTTTTTTACACCATTAACCAAAATCTTTTCGAAGCCCGTCAAGCATCAACACGAAAAAGAAACCGCTTTGCGGGGTTTTTCCGTTGCGTTGACGTTGTTGTTTAGCGCTCCGTGTTAAAAAAAAAAAATCACCACCCCACCAAACCCAACCCACCTAAAAAAAAAAAATTTTAGAAATTCGGTTAACGCTCCAAAGGTGGGTTTAAAAAAATATATACGGCAGCCCGTCCCCGGGTGTTTGTTTTTTATTAACTTGTTTAAGGGCGCGCGCGCTTAAGCAAGTCACGCAAGCCAAGTTGAGAAAACACCAAACGTGGTGGTAAATTAATTCCAACAATTATCGTCGTTCATCTCACGGCCGCCCCCCCCTCCCCCTCTAACTTTCTATCCCCCCACCCCCCCCCGCCCGCTTATAAAAATTATCTTTTTTTTATAATCACTTACACTTAAAACAATCCCCGTCCTTTTTCGATTTTTCCTCCGTCACTTTAATTGCCGCGATTTCGCGCCGAAAACACGGACACGCGTTCACCGCCGCACGCACGCACGCACCCCAACAAACCCGACGCTCCCCGCATCGCCCGGCCGATGGCGACCGACGTCGCGCGACAGCAAAATCCACCTCCGCCCCACCGCCACCGTTCTCCTTCAGCTTTCCTCCTCGTCGCTGTCCTCCGGGCTGACGGTGGGGCTGGCAGGGCTGTATCCGGGCGACGTGGGCGAGTAGGCGGAGCCCTTGGGGCTCGTGGGTGTGTACGTGGGGCTTGTGGGCGTGTACGTGGGGCTTGTGGGCGTGTACGTGGGGCTGGTGGGCGTGTACGTGGGCGACGACGGCGTGTACTTGGGACTCGTCGGGGTGTACGTGGGGCTCGTGGGGAGTACTTGGGCGATGGCGGGGAGTACCCGCTGGGAGTCGCCGTGTAGGCGGGGCTCGTGGGGGTGTAGGTGGGCGACGACGGGGTGTACTTGGGGGTGGTGGGCGAGTACGTGGGGCTTGTCGGGGAGTACTTGGGGCTGGTCGGGGTGTACGTGGGGCTGGTCGGGGAGTACTTGGGCGACGCCGGGCTGTACTCGGGCGACGTGGGGCTGTAGCTGGGCTGGTCGGGGTGTACTTGGGCGAGCTGGGGCTGTACGAGGGCGAGCTGGGGCTGTAGGAAGGCGAGCTGGGGCTGTAGGAGGGCGACCGGGCCGGGAAACCCGCAGCCGAGTAGGCGGGCGACGCCGGGCTGTAGCTGGGGCTGGTGGGGCTGTAGCTGGGGCTGGTGGGGCTGTAGCTGGGGCTGGTAGGGCTGTAGCTCGGGCTGGTGGGCTGTAGCTGGGAGATGCCGGGCTGTAGTTGGGCTGGTGGGGTGTAGCTGGGCTCGTGGGGCTGTAGCTGGGGCTGGTGGGGCTGTAGCTGGGCTGGTGGGCTGTAGCTCGGACTGGTCGGGGTGTAGCTGGGGCTTGCCGGGCTGTAGCTGGGGCTGGTGGGCTGTAGCTTGGACTGGTGGGCTGTAGCTGGGGCTGGTGGCGAGTAGGAGGGAGACGTGGGGCTGTAGCTGGGACTGGTGGGGCTGTAGCTTGGGCTGGTGGGCTGTAGCTGGGCTGGTGGGGCTGTAGCTGGGCTGGTGGGGCTGTAGCTTGGGCTGGTGGGGCTGTAGCTGGGGCTGGTGGCGAGTAGGAGGGAGACGTGGGGCTGTAGCTGGGGCTCGTGGGGCTGTAGCTGGGGCTGGTGGGGCTGTAGTTGGGGCTGGTGGGGCTGTAGCTGGGCTGGCGGGGCTGTAGCTGGGGCTCTGGGGGGAGTAGCCCCGGGAGAGCGGGGCTCGTAGGCGGGAGACGTCGGGGAGTAGCTGGGAGAAAGGGGTCCACCTGGGGGGGGGGGGGAGGGCAGAGGGGCAGAGGGGGGATAGAAAATCAGCGCACGACACGTCAAAGATTCCCGAACAAAATGCTCCAGAGGGTGAGGAGTAGGTTGGTGAGCGTGTAGGCGAGCGAGCGCGCAGGTGAGTGTGCGTGCAGGTGAGCGAGCAGGTGAGCATGCGTGTAGGTGAGCGAGTGTAGGTGAGTGAGCGTTTAGGTGAGTGAGCGTGTGTGTAGGTGAGCGAGCAGGTGAGTATGTGTAGGTGAGCGTGCGTGTAGGCGAGTGAGTGTGTAGGCAAGCGTGTGTGTAGGTGAGCGAGCAGGTGAGTATGTGTAGGTGAGAGAGCGTGTAGGCGAGTGAGTGTGTGTGTAGGTGAACGTGTAGGTGAGCGTGTAGGCGAGCGAGTGTGTAAGCGAGCGTGTGTGTAGGTGAGCGTGTGCGCAGGTGAGCGTGTGTGCAGGTGAGCGAGCGAGCAGGTGAGCGTGTGTGCAGGTGAGCGTGTAGGTGTGCGTGTAGGCAAGCGAGTGTATAGGTGTGCGTGTAGGCGAGTGAGCGTGTAGGTGAGTGAGCGTGTAAGCGAGCGTGTAGGTGAGCGTGCAGGTGAGCGTGTGTGCAGGTGAGCGTGTGTGTAGGTGAGCGGTGTGTAGGTGAGCGTGTGTGTAGGTGAGCGTGTGCAAGTGAGCGTGTGTGTGTAGGTGAGCGTGTGTGTAGGTGAGCGTGTAGGTGAGCGTGTGTGTGTGAGCGTGTGTGAGCGTGTGTGTAGGTGAGCGTGTGCAAGTGAGCGTGTGTGTGTAGGTGAGCGTGTGTGTAGGTAAGCGTGTGTAGGTGAGCGTACCAGGAGAGGGGATGTAGCCAGGCCCGGTGACCCCGGTGACCCGGCGTGGGCGACCAGGCCGGCGAGTAGCCGGGGCTGAAGCCGCTGGCGTCCGACGCGGCACTCGGAGAGAAGCCGGCGGCACCCGGGGTCATGCCGCTGCCTGCACCACGACACGAGCCACCACCACCACAACAACACATCAACATCAACCACCACCACATCAACAACAACCANCACCACCACATCAACAACAACCACCACCACATCAACAACACCACCAGGTGTGTGTGTAGGTGTGTGTGTGTCTAGGTGCGTGTGTGTCTAGACAGGCAGGCGGTGAGGCGGTGGTTACCGATGCAGGGGGACCAGGCGCCGTAGGCCGGCGTTGCCGACTGGTTCCAGGGCGTCATGGCCGGAGACATCCCGGACGAGGGGCTGCCCACGGCACCAAAGAACATCCCCGTTGCTATGGAGACACGGGGGGGGGGGGGGCAACGGGGGGGGGGGGAGCCACACACAAGACACACAAAAACAGTTAGATGACGGCCATAGCATAACGTATACGTGCGTTTGTCTGCGTGTGTGTGCGCGTGTGCAAACGCGCGTGTCCGTGCGTGCGTGTGTGCGTGCGCGTGTGTACGTACGTGTGCGCACGTGCGTGTGTAGGTGCGTGTGTAGGTGCGTGTGGTGCGTGTGCACACGTGTAGGTGCGTGTGCATGCGTGCACGTGTACGTGTGTGTGTACGTGTGTGCGCACGTGCGTGTGTGTACACGGCGTGTGTGTGTGTTGTACACGTGCGTGCATGTGTGTACACGTGCGTGTACGTGTGTGTGCGTGCACGTACGAGCCCCGATGCCCAGCGCGCCGATGTTGTGGGAATCTCCATGCCAAACTTGCACTTCCGGCGTCGAGCAGCAGGTCAAAGCAGCCGGTGCCGGCGGGCGCCAGCTGGCCCAGCATGATGTTCTCAGAGACGCCTTCATGGGGTCCACCCGCGTGGGACGCCGCCTCCATCAGCACGTCCACCTGCGGGGGAGAGAGGGGCGGGGGAGGGAGAAGAGGAGAGGGAGGGAGGGGGGAGATGGAGGGGAGGGAGGTGAGAGGGAGTGGAGGGAGGGGAGGGAGGAGGGAGGATTTTATCTCCTCGCTCGGTGCGCAGGAGGTCGTGGGTTCAATCTACGTCTCTCGCTCGCTCGCCCACCCACCCACCCACTCACCCACCCACACGCCCATCCACCCACCCACACGCCCATCCACCCACCACACGCCCATCACCCACACGCCCATCACCCACCCACACGCCCATCCGCCCATCCACCCACCCACACTCACCCACCCACTCACCCACCAACCCACACCCACCCACCCGCTCACCCACCCACTAACCCACCAACCCAACCACCCACCCGCCCATCCACCACACGCCCATCCATCCACCCACCCACGCTCAACCACCCACATGCTCACCCACCCACCCATCCACACCACGCTCAAAAACCCACCAACCCACAACCACCCACACCGCTCACCACCAACCCAACCCAACCACCCACCCACAATTACCCACACCGCTCACCCACCAAATCCAAGCACCACCAACCCCACCCATCCACCCGCTCACCCACCCACCCACGCTCACCACCCATCCATCAACCCACACCCACCCACTCGCCCACGCTCACCCACCCACCCACGCTCACCCACACTCACCCACCCACCTCCCCCCCACTCACCGTCTCTTCAAAGGAGCACTTCATGAGCGCCCCCGTGTCCTGCCGGTTGACTCCGTGCCGCGTGATGGCCATGAGGTGGCCCCGGCACGTCATGGTGTCGCACAGCAGCGCCAGGTGGCGGTAGTTGACGTAGGAGCCGTCAAAGGAGATCACGTGGTGCAGCTCACGCTCTAGCGCCTTGCGCACAGCCTCGATGCCCAGCACCTGCAGCGTGGGGTGAGTGTTGGGGTGTGGGGGTGAGCGTGGGGTGAGGGGGTGTGGGGTGAGCGTGGGGGTGAGCGTGGGGTGAGCGTGGGGTGAGCGTGGGGTGAGCGGGGTGAGCGTGGGGTGTTGGGGTGAGCGTGGGGTGGGTGAGCGTGGGGGTGTGGGGTGAGCGTTGGGGGTGAGTGTTGGGGGTTGGGATGAGCGTGGGGGTGAGTGTTGGGTGTGGAGCATGGGTGAGATGGGGGTGAGCGTGGGGGTGAGCGTGGTGAGCTGGGGGTGAGCGTTGGGTGGGGGTGTGGGGGTGAGCGTGGGGTGAGTGTTGGGGTGTGGGTGAGTGTTGGGGTGTGGGGTGAGCATGGGGGTGGAGGTAAGCCCCCCTCTCCCCCTCCCCCCTCTCCCCCCCCCCCGCCCCCCCCTCCCCTCTCCCTCCCCGCCCCCTCCCCCCCCTCTCTCCTCCCGCCCCCGCCCCTCCCCCCCCCCTCTCTCCCCCTCCCCCCGTGGGCGAGTAGGCGGAGCCCTTGGGGCTCGTGGGTGTGTACGTGGGGCTTGTGGGCGTGTACGTGGGGCTTGTGGGCGTGTATGCTGTGGGGGTGGGGTGTGTGTACGTGGGCGACGACGGCGTGTACTTGGGACTCGTCGGGGTGTACGTGGGGCTCGTGGGGGAGTACTTGGGCGATGGCGGGGAGTACCCGCTGGGGTCGCCGTGTAGGCGGGGCTCGTGGGGGTGTAGGTGGGCGACGACGGGGTGTACTTGGGGGTGGTGGGCGAGTACGTGGGGCTTGTCGGGGAGTACTTGGGGCTGGTCGGGGTGTACGTGGGGCTGGTCGGGGAGTACTTGGGCGACGCCGGGCTGTACTCGGGCGACGTGGGGCTGTAGCTGGGGCTGGTCGGGGTGTACTTGGGCGAGCTGGGGCTGTACGAGGGCGAGCTGGGGCTGTAGGAAGGCGAGCTGGGGCTGTAGGAGGGCGACCGGGCCGGGAAACCCGCAGCCGAGTAGGCGGGCGACGCCGGGCTGTAGCTGGGGCTGGTGGGGCTGTAGCTGGGGCTGGTGGGGCTGTAGCTGGGGCTGGTAGGGCTGTAGCTCGGGCTGGTGGGGCTGTAGCTGGGAGATGCCGGGCTGTAGTTGGGCTGGTGGGGGTGTAGCTGGGGCTCGTGGGGCTGTAGCTGGGGCTGGTGGGGCTGTAGCTGGGGCTGGTGGGGCTGTAGCTCGGACTGGTCGGGGTGTAGCTGGGGCTTGCCGGGCTGTAGCTGGGGCTGGTGGGGCTGTAGCTTGGACTGGTGGGGCTGTAGCTGGGGCTGGTGGGCGAGTAGGAGGGAGACGTGGGGCTGTAGCTGGGACTGGTGGGGCTGTAGCTTGGGCTGGTGGGCTGTAGCTGGGGCTGGTGGGGCTGTAGCTGGGGCTGGTGGGGCTGTAGCTTGGGCTGGTGGGGCTGTAGCTGGGGCTGGTGGGCGAGTAGGAGGGAGACGTGGGGCTGTAGCTGGGGCTCGTGGGGCTGTAGCTGGGGCTGGTGGGGCTGTAGTTGGGGCTGGTGGGGCTGTAGCTGGGGCTGGCGGGGCTGTAGCTGGGGCTCTGGGGGGAGTAGCCCCGGGAGAGCGGGGCTCGTAGGCGGGAGACGTCGGGGAGTAGCTGGGAGAAAGGGGTCCACCTGGGGGGGGGGGGAGGGCAGAGGGGCAGAGGGGGGATAGAAAATCAGCGCACGACACGTCAAAGATTCCCCGAACAAAATGCTCCAGAGGGTGAGGAGTAGGTTGGTGAGCGTGTAGGCGAGCGAGCGCGCAGGTGAGTGTGCTGCAGGTGAGCGAGCAGGTGAGCATGCGTGTAGGTGAGCGAGTGTAGGTGAGTGAGCGTTTAGGTGAGTGAGCGTGTGTGTAGGTGAGCGAGCAGGTGAGTATGTGTAGGTGAGCGTGCGTGTAGGCGAGTGAGTGTGTAGGCAAGCGTGTGTGTAGGTGAGCGAGCAGGTGAGTATGTGTAGGTGAGAGAGCGTGTAGGCGAGTGAGTGTGTGTGTAGGTGAACGTGTAGGTGAGCGTGTAGGCGAGGAGTGTGTAAGCGAGCGTGTGTGTAGGTGAGTGTAGGTGCATGTAGCGAGTGAGCGTGTAGGCGAGTGAGTGTGTAAGCGAGCGTGTAGGTGAGTGAGTGTGTGTAGGTGAACGTGTAGGTGCGTGTAGGCGAGTGAGCGTGTAGGCGAGTGAGTGTGTAAGCGAGCGTGTAGGTGAGTGAGTGTGTGTGAGGTGAACGTGTAGTGAGCGTGTAGGCGAGTGAGCGTGTAGGCGAGTGAGTGTGTAAGCGAGCGTGTAGGTGAGTGAGTGTGTGTGTAGGTGAACGTGTAGGTGAGCGTGTAGGCGAGCGAGTGTGTAAGCGAGCGTGTGTGTAGGTGAGCGTGTGCGCAGGTGAGCGTGTGTGCAGGTGAGCGAGCGAGCAGGTGAGCGTGTGTGCAGGTGAGCGTGTAGGTGTGCGTGTAGGCAAGCGAGTGTATAGGTGTGCGTGTAGGCGAGTGAGCGTGTAGGTGAGTGAGCGTGTAAGCGAGCGTGTAGGTGAGCGTGCAGGTGAGCGTGTGTGCAGGTGAGCGTGTGTGCAGGTGAGCGTGTGTGTAGGTGAGCGTGTGTGTAGGTGAGCGTGTGTGTAGGTGAGCGTGTGCAAGTGAGCGTGTGTGTGTAGGTGAGCGTGTGTGTAGGTGAGCGTGTAGGTGAGCGTGTGTGTGTGAGCGTGTGTGTAGGTAAGCGTGTGTAGGTGAGCGTACCAGGAGAGGGGATGTAGGGCATGCGAAACACTACGCTACATGATACACTACACACTACTACTATGCACTAAACCATACCCGTCAACCCATACAGTTTAGCCGTGTTCTTGTACAGGGAAATTGAGTAAAGTAATCTATTGCCTCCCGTTTATCTCCCCTGTGGTCTTTAGTAAGGTAGGGCACTGGTAAGGGCATGACAGGTACACTATACCATACCCGTCAACCCATACCACTCTACCCAGGGTTTTGTACAGGGAAATTTAGTTCTCGGACCCATACAGCCGTTTCAATACGGGCACCAATATGCCCGTCTGTTTGTGTTCTCTCCTTGTGGTGATGGGACTTGTAGGATGACCGCCGAGATGTATAAAGGGAGGCCCCGCTGGGTGACCAGTACGGTCTGCGTTTGTCTGCAATAAATGTCGGGCACATGACAATGGGGGTTGGACAGGTTTGTGTGTGTATATCACAGCCCACAGGAGGTTCGTGCGGCGCTTAAAACAATAGCGAAAAATCAAACGGTGGATAACGATTTCCTCCCGATCGCCTTCCTTATTTTCGTTAAGTTACACAGTTTGAATAGCAATAACATTTGTGTGCGTTATTTCGTACGGGAGTGACGGTGCAGCGGTTGGCGCTACGCTGCGCTACGAACCCGGCGACCAGAGTTCGATTTGCGCTCACGGCCGACACCACCAGTGACGATTATATCAACCGGTCATGGGCCTCCCTAGGTCGACTCAGCCTCCTCAAATGAGTACCTGGTGCTGAGTATAGTAAACATTGCCACTGGGGAGACAAAGGCAGCCGGGCGTGGTGCTGGCCACCTAACCTTTGTGTGCCCCGTTCCAGCCTTCGTAGGCGCTGCTCACTAACAGCACTTGCCCCTACAGTCCGTTAATGTTGCACGGGGGGGTGGGGGTTCTTTGTCTTTGTTATTCCACCAGCAAACCCACCAGCCTCAGTCCAACTCGCATTAAACAAAAATAAATTTGTGTTTGATGCGAGTTGTGACTTTAGCAAAAGACCCAAAGAGTAATCAAGCAAAACGCCAACATTTCTCGGACAAAACTTATTTCCAAACCCACACCCCCCGGACGCTCCTTTCGTCGCCTCAAGAGCAGCATGTGACACGCACCACGCAACGCAACACACACCGTTACACGGGGCCTGAAGGCCCCCCTAGTGACCTCACAGTTAAGTACACGGAGGCCATTTTGTCATATGGGAGGAGTCTCTTTCCACAAAACGTCGTCACATGCTGCCGTTGTTGTTGTTGTTGCTGCTGCTGCAACACCCTCACAAAGTGCTGTTAACGAGAAGCTCTTATGAAGGCCGGCACTGACGCACGAGGGGTGGGTGGGTGGCCAACACAACGCCCGGCAATGTTTTTACACACCAGGTAGGTACTCGGAGGACTGGCTCAGAAAATCGCCACTGGTAATGGCCATCGAGCAGGAATCCGACCCAGGTTTCGCGACAACCCGCTACACAACACTACCGCTCCCCACACACAAACAAGCACGCACACACACCTGCGCACGCACACACACGCGTACGCACGTGCAAAAAAAAAAAACGCTCGACGTCAAATCGTCGACGCCCACCTAGTAAAATGGCTGCCGTTGCCACGGCAACATTAGTTTGTCGCGTCGGCCATTTTGTGCAGGGTTAAGGGGGGAGGAAAATTAATTTCCGTCAACTCGCCAAACCTCCGACCAAAATTTAAGCGGCAGGCTGGGCTGTCCCCCGCCTCCCCCCCACCCTCCCATTTAAAACACCAACATTATTTTTTTTACACCATTAACCAAAATCTTTTCGAAGCCCGTCAAGCATCAACACGAAAAAGAAACCGCTTTGCGGGGTTTTTCCGTTGCGTTGACGTTGTTGTTTTAGCGCTCCGTGTTAAAAAAAAAATCACCACCCCACCCAAACCCAACCCACCTAAAAAAAAAAAATTTTAGAAATTCGGTTAACGCTCCAAAGGTGGGTTTAAAAAATATATACGGCAGCCCGTCCCCCGGGTGTTTGTTTTTTATTAACTTGTTTAAGGGCGCGCGCGCTTAAGCAAGTCACGCAAGCCAAGTTGAGAAAACACCAAACGTGGTGGTAAATTAATTCCAACAATTATCGTCGTTCATCTCACGGCCGCCCCCCCCCTCCCCCCTCTAACTTTCTATCCCCCCCACCCCCCCCCCGCCCGCTTATAAAAATTATCTTTTTTTTTATAATCACTTACACTTAAAACAATCCCCGTCCTTTTTCGATTTTTCCTCCGTCACTTTAATTGCCGCGATTTCGCGCCGAAAACACGGACACGCGTTCACCGCCCGCACGCACGCACGCACCCCAACAAACCCGACGCTCCCCGCATCGCCCGGCCGATGGCGACCGACGTCGCGCGACAGCAAAATCCACCTCCGCCCCACCGCCACCGTTCTCCCTTCAGCTTTCCTCCTCGTCGCTGTCCTCCGGGCTGACGGTGGGGCTGGCAGGGCTGTATCCGGGCGACGTGGGCGAGTAGGCGGAGCCCTTGGGGCTCGTGGGTGTGTACGTGGGGCTTGTGGGCGTGTACGTGGGGCTTGTGGGCGTGTACGTGGGGCTGGTGGGCGTGTACGTGGGCGACGACGGCGTGTACTTGGGACTCGTCGGGGTGTACGTGGGGCTCGTGGGGGAGTACTTGGGCGATGGCGGGGAGTACCGCTGGGAGTCGCCGTGTAGGCGGGGCTCGTGGGGGTGTAGGTGGGCGACGACGGGGTGTACTTGGGGGTGGTGGGCGAGTACGTGGGGCTTGTCGGGGAGTACTTGGGGCTGGTCGGGGTGTACGTGGGGCTGGTCGGGGAGTACTTGGGCGACGCCGGGCTGTACTCGGGCGACGTGGGGCTGTAGCTGGGGCTGGTCGGGGTGTACTTGGGCGAGCTGGGGCTGTACGAGGGCGAGCTGGGGCTGTAGGAAGGCGAGCTGGGGCTGTAGGAGGGCGACCGGGCCGGGAAACCCGCAGCCGAGTAGGCGGGCGACGCCGGGCTGTAGCTGGGGCTGGTGGGGCTGTAGCTGGGGCTGGTGGGGCTGTAGCTGGGGCTGGTAGGGCTGTAGCTCGGGCTGGTGGGGCTGTAGCTGGGAGATGCGGGCTGTAGTTGGGGCTGGTGGGGGTGTAGCTGGGGCTCGTGGGGCTGTAGCTGGGGCTGGTGGGGCTGTAGCTGGGGCTGGTGGGGCTGTAGCTCGGACTGGTCGGGGTGTAGCTGGGGCTTGCCGGGCTGTAGCTGGGGCTGGTGGGGCTGTAGCTTGGACTGGTGGGGCTGTAGCTGGGGCTGGTGGGCGAGTAGGAGGGAGACGTGGGGCTGTAGCTGGGACTGGTGGGGCTGTAGCTTGGGCTGGTGGGGCTGTAGCTGGGGCTGGTGGGGCTGTAGCTGGGGCTGGTGGGGCTGTAGCTTGGGCTGGTGGGGCTGTAGCTGGGGCTGGTGGGCGAGTAGGAGGGAGACGTGGGGCTGTAGCTGGGGCTCGTGGGGCTGTAGCTGGGGCTGGTGGGGCTGTAGTTGGGGCTGGTGGGGCTGTAGCTGGGGCTGGCGGGGCTGTAGCTGGGGCTCTGGGGGGAGTAGCCGCCGGGAGAGCGGGGCTCGTAGGCGGGAGACGTCGGGGAGTAGCTGGGAGAAAGGGGTCCACCTGGGGGGGGGGGGGAGGGCAGAGGGGCAGAGGGGGGATAGAAAATCAGCGCACGACACGTCAAAGATTCCCCGAACAAAATGCTCCAGAGGGTGAGGAGTAGGTTGGTGAGCGTGTAGGCGAGCGAGCGCGCAGGTGAGTGTGCGTGCAGGTGAGCGAGCAGGTGAGCATGCGTGTAGGTGAGCGAGTGTAGGTGAGTGAGCGTTTAGGTGAGTGAGCGTGTGTGTAGGTGAGCGAGCAGGTGAGTATGTGTAGGTGAGCGTGCGTGTAGGCGAGTGAGTGTGTAGGCAAGCGTGTGTGTAGGTGAGCGAGCAGGTGAGTATGTGTAGGTGAGAGAGCGTGTAGGCGAGTGAGTGTGTGTGTAGGTGAACGTGTAGGTGAGCGTGTAGGCGAGCGAGTGTGTAAGCGAGCGTGTGTGTAGGTGAGCGTGTGCGCAGGTGAGCGTGTGTGCAGGTGAGCGAGCGAGCAGGTGAGCGTGTGTGCAGGTGAGCGTGTAGGTGTGCGTGTAGGCAAGCGAGTGTATAGGTGTGCGTGTAGGCGAGTGAGCGTGTAGGTGAGTGAGCGTGTAAGCGAGCGTGTAGGTGAGCGTGCAGGTGAGCGTGTGTGCAGGTGAGCGTGTGTGTAGGTGAGCGTGTGTGTAGGTGAGCGTGTGTGTAGGTGAGCGTGTGCAAGTGAGCGTGTGTGTGTAGGTGAGCGTGTGTGTAGGTGAGCGTGTAGGTGAGCGTGTGTGTGTGAGCGTGTGTGAGCGTGTGTGTAGGTGAGCGTGTGCAAGTGAGCGTGTGTGTGTGAGCGTGTGTGTAGGTAAGCGTGTGTAGGTGAGCGTACCAGGAGAGGGGATGTAGCCAGGCCCCGGTGACCCCGGTGACCCCGGCGTGGGCGACCAGGCCGGCGAGTAGCCGGGGCTGAAGCCGCTGGCGTCCGACGCGGCACTCGGAGAGAAGCCGGCGGCACCCGGGGTCATGCCGCTGCCTGCACCACGACACGAGCCACCACCACCACAACAACACATCAACATCAACCACCACCACATCAACAACAACCCACCACCACATCAACAACAACCACCACCACATCAACAACACCACCAGGTGTGTGTGTAGGTGTGTGTGTGTCTAGGTGCGTGTGTGTCTAGACAGGCAGGCGGTGAGGCGGTGGTTACCGATGCAGGGGGACCAGGCGCCGTAGGCCGGCGTTGCCGACTGGTTCCAGGGCGTCATGGCCGGAGACATCCCGGACGAGGGGCTGCCCACGGCACCAAAGAACATCCCCGTTGCTATGGAGACACGGGGGGGGGGGGGCAACGGGGGGGGGGGGGGGGGGGAGCCACACACAAGACACACAAAAACAGTTAGATGACGGCCATAGCATAACGTATACGTGCGTTTGTCTGCGTGTGTGTGCGCGTGTGCAAACGCGCGTGTCCGTGCGTGCGTGTGTGCGTGCGCGTGTGTACGTACGTGTGCGCACGTGCGTGTGTAGGTGCGTGTGTAGGTGCGTGTGTGTGCGTGTGCACACGTGTAGGTGCGTGTGCATGCGTGCACGTGTGTGTGCGCACGTGCGTGTGTGTACACGGGCGTGTGTGTGTGTGTACACGTGCGTGCATGTGTGTGTACACGTGCGTGTACGTGTGTGTGCGTGCACGTACGAGCCCCGATGCCCAGCGCGCCGATGTTGGTGGGAATCTCCATGCCAAACTTGCACTTCTCGGCGTCGAGCAGCAGGTCAAAGCAGCCGGTGCCGGCGGGCGCCAGCTGGCCCAGCATGATGTTCTCAGAGACGCCCTTCATGGGGTCCACCTCCGCGTGGGACGCCGCCTCCATCAGCACGTCCACCTGCGGGGGGAGAGAGGGGCGGGGGAGGGAGAAGAGGAGAGGGAGGGAGGAGGGGGGAGATGGAGGGGAGGGAGGTGAGAGGGAGTGGAGGGAGGGGAGGGAGGAGGGGGAGGGATTTTATCTCCCTCGCTCGGTGCGCAGGAGGTCGTGGGTTCAATCCCGATCCCCGACGATGCCTGCGGTGAGTTGTGGAGTCTACGTCTCTCGCTCGCTCGCCCACCCACCCACCCCCACACCCCCCCACGCCCATCCCCCACCCACACGCCCATCCACCCACCCACACGCCCATCCACCCACACGCCCATCCACCCACCCACACGCCCATCCACCCACCCACACGCCCGCCCGCCCATCCACCCACCCACACTCACCCACCCACTCACCCACCAACCCAACCACCCACCACCCGCTCACCCACCCACTAACCCACCAACCCAACCACCCACCCGCCCATCCACCCACACGCCCATCCATCCACCCACCCACGCTCAACCACCCACATGCTCACCCACCCACCCATCCACACCCACGCTCAAAACCCACCAACCCACAACCACCCACACCGCTCACCCACCAACCCAACCCAACCACCCACCCACAATTACCCACACCGCTCACCCACCAAATCCAAGCACCCACCAACGCCCACCCATCCACCCGCTCACCCACCCACCCACGCTCACCCACCCATCCATCAACCCACACCCACCCACTCGCCCACGCTCACCCACCCACCCACGCTCACCCACACTCACCCACCCACCTCCCCCCCACTCACCGTCTCTTCAAAGGAGCACTTCATGAGCGCCCCCGTGTCCTGCCGGTTGACTCCGTGCCGCGTGATGGCCATGAGGTGGCCCCGGCACGTCATGGTGTCGCACAGCAGCGCCAGGTGGCGGTAGTTGACGTAGGAGCCGTCAAAGGAGATCACGTGGTGCAGCTCACGCTCTAGCGCCTTGCGCACAGCCTCGATGCCCAGCACCTGCAGCGTGGGGGTGAGTGTTGGGGTGTGGGGGTGAGCGTGGGGGTGAGTGTTGGGGTGTGGGGGTGAGCGTGGGGTGAGCGTGGGGGTGAGGGGGGTGAGGGGGGTGAGGGGGGTGAGCGTGGGGGTGTTGGGGTGAGCGTGGGGGTGTGGGGGTGAGCGTGGGGGTGTGGGGGTGAGCGTTGGGGGTGAGTGTTGGGGGTTGGGATGAGCGTGGGGGTGAGTGTTGGGGTGTGGGGGTGAGCATGGGGGTGAGAGTGGGGGTGAGCGTGGGGTGAGCGTGGGGGTGAGCGTGGGGGTGAGCGTTGGGGTGAGCGTGGGGGTGTGGGGGTGAGCGTGGGGGTGAGTGTTGGGGTGTGGGGGTGAGTGTTGGGGTGTGGGGGTGAGCATGGGGGTGGAGGTAAGCCCCCCTCCCCCCTCCCCCCCTCTCCCCCCCCCGCCCCTCCCCCTCCCCCCCCTCTCTCCCTCCCCGCCCCCTCCCCTCCCCCCCCTCTCTCCCTCCCCGCCCCCTCCCCCTCCCCCCCCCTCTCTCCCTCCCCCCCCTCACCGTGAAGATCTCCACGATGTCGTTGGAGGTGGTCCTCACGGGGTCCACGTCCTTCTCCGAGAGCACCTTCATGAGGCTCACGCCGTCCGTCTCCAGGATCCACTCCTGCAGCGCCTTGAACTCGCCCTCCTCCGTCAGCGTGATGCGTTTCTTGTCGTCCGTCTGGGGCAGGTGCATGTACACCTGCGGGGGCGGGGGAGGGGGGGCACGGGGGGGGGGGGCAAGGGCGGTCACGCGCGCAACAAAAGGCAAAGATCCCCGTGTGGCCTTGACAGAGCGTCGAGGGCAAGTGCTGTTTGGCTGGTGGGCAACTGCGGAGGGCGGAACGGTGGTAACAGTACTAAGGGGTTGGGGTGTACGCGCACACACACGTACACACGCGTACACGCACAGACAATCACACGTACAGACACACACACGTGTACAGACACACGCACACGTACAGACACACACACGCGGGTGTACACACACGCGTACAGACACACGCACACGTACAGACACACACACGCGTGTGTGTACGCGTACCCACACAAACACGTACACACACACACTAACGTGCAGACAAACACACGAGTCTCGCCCGGCTGGCAACCACCCCACCCCCACCCCCACCCCCACCACCACCACCACCACCACCCCCCCCACCACCACCCCCNACCACCACCCCCCACCTTGGTGATCTGCTCGATGCCCTGCAGCGTCATGTCGGTCAGCATGTTGGCCTCGATGCAGCGCAGGAAGACATCGTCGTCCATCTTGTCCACGATCTCCTCCTCCTGCCAGGCGGGCGCAGACGACACACACGGAGCGAGAGACACGGAGGGAGAGACACGGAGACACAGAGACACAGAGACACANGGAGACACAGACAGGGGACACGGAGACACAGACACAGACACGGAGAGAGGATGAGGACNCAGATAGACACACGGAGAGAGAGACACAGAGACACAGAGAGAGAGACACAGAGACACACAGAGAGAACGACACGAGAGACACAGAGAGAGAGACAGAGACACACAGAGACACAGATGTTAACTCCCTCACATGGTATGCAGGAGGTCGTGGGTTCAATCATAACCTTTGATGATGACTACCTGCTGCTGTATATCTGCAGTCTGCGCGTCTCTCTCTCATCATCATCATCACAGTGGCTAGGAGATGTTGACTACCTCGCCTGGTATACAGGAGGTCGTGGGTTTGATCCCGACCCTGACAATGGCTGCTGTATTTGTCGAGATGTTGACTCTCTCGCCTGGTCTACAGGAGGTCGTGGGTTCAATCCTAACCTTTGACGATGCCTGCTGCTGTATATCTGCAGTCTGCGTCTCTCTCATCATCATCACGGTGGCTATGAGATGTTAACTCCCTCGCCTGGTATAGAGGTCGTGGGTTCGATCCCGACCCTGACAATGGCTGCTGTATTTGATGAGATGTTAACTCCCTCGCCTGGTATGCAGGAGGTCGTGGTTCAATCCTAACCTTGATGATGCCTGCTGCTGTATATCTGCAGTCTGCGCGTCTCTCTCTCCTGGTCATCATCATCATCACCACGGTGGCTATGAGATGTTGACTCCCTCGCCTGGTCTACAGGAGGTCGCGAGTCTGCGGCCTGAGACTCACGTCCTGGTACTTGTTGTCGCTGCTGTTCATGATGCGGATCCGCAGCACCAGCTTCTCGGCGTTGTCGTCGTTGAAGATGCAGTTGAGGTCGTCGCCAAACCCTGCGGGGAGGCGGGGGGGGGGGGCAGGTTGAGGTGCCACCACAACAACCACAACAACAACCACAACAACAACAGCAGCGGAAGCAGTCGCCGTTCGTCACCAAGCGGCGGTGACGGCACCGCGGGGCCTGTGCCAGGCCAGGTGCACACAGTTACACGCAACACCGGTCCCACCGACTAACGCACCGCACCAATCCCACTCCTACTGCCATCACCGCCGCCAACTTCACCAGCGCCACCACAACCGCCTGCACCGCCTCCAACATCACCAACTTTACCACCGCCACCTTTACCACCGCAACGTCGCCTTTACCACCGCTATCACCGCCACCATCACCTTTACCACGACCACCACCACCAACTTTACCACCGCTTTCACCACCGCCACCAACTTCACCACCGCTATCACCACCACCGCATCACCACCACCGCCACCAACTTCACCACCGCTATCACCACCACCGCCACCACCACCTGCACCGCCGCCACCGTTACCAACGTCGGCACCGCCGCCCTCACCGGCGTTGATCTTCTCGGCGATCTGCTCCATGGTGAGCTTCTTGTCCGTCATGTGCTTGCGGTCGAGCTCGACGCGCAGCAGCCAGGGCGAGATGCGCGCCACGTCAAAGTCGGGCATCTCGTAGTACACGTTCACCCACTCCTGGTCCTCCGACACGACCGTGCTCTGGGGCTCCGGGTCGTAGTAGATCGCCGTGTTGCCCGTTACCTTGCGAAGCGTCGTGTGCTCCAGACGGCACAGGATGTCCTGTGGCGGCGGGGGNAGGGAGGAGAGGGAGGAGAGGGAGGGAGGGGAGGGAGGGNAGGGAGGGAGGGAGGAGAGGGAGGGGGAGGGNAGGGGAGGAGGAGAGGGAGGGGAGGAGAGGAGACGGAGGAGAGGGAGGGGAGGGTGGGGAGGAGAGGGGAGGAGATGGAGGGTAGGAAGGGAGGGGAGGAGAGGGAGGAGAGGAGGGAAGGAGAGGGGAGGGGGAGGGAGCAAGTGAGACGACGGATAAGAGTCAGGACTGAGGTGACGTGGTATCAAGGACACACACGTACGTACGTATCCTTGGTACGTATGTACGTGCGTAGAACTTCTTTCGCACCGTACATAGCCAACCGTGCCGATTGGTTCTAACGCAATGAGTTTGTTAATCGAGAAGGCGATGATGACGACGACGATTTAAAAGTGGCATCACAGACGCATGGACACCCACGGAGATCTAGAGACTCGCACAGAACCAGAGAAACTCGCAGGCGGCCGCAGAAGCGCGTCTGAAAGTGCCGCTCGATGACCATGACGATGACCATGACGATGACCATGACGATGACCATGACGNTGACNAACGTGACATGACGATACCCAGACGATGACGACGATGATGACGATGACCATGACGATGACGATGACCATGACGATGACCACCTGATGATGCCGACTTTGTTCGACAGCCGAGTCAGAAACCTCTGCTCGGAAAGATGACCGCAGTTCACTTGTTGACTTATACTCCACCACCTCCACCACTTTCTCCACCTTTGCCACCACCACTAACACCGCCGCCACCACCACCGCCACACCACCATCACCACCATCTCCTCCACCCACCACCGCCACCACTTCCACCACCACCTTCTCCACCACCACCTTTGCCACCAACTCCACCACCACCCCTACCTCCACCACCACACCACCACCACCTCCACCACCACCACCGCCTCCACCACCACCACCGCCTCACCACCACCAGCTCAACCACCACCACCACCGCCTCCACCACCACCGCCTCCACCACCGCACCGCCTCCACCACCACCGCCTCCACCACCGCCACTGCCTCCACCACCGCCTCCACCACCACCTCCACCACCGCCACACCGCCGCTCACCTTTGCGCGCTCGGCGTCGCGTGCCGGCTGCCCGGTGAGGAAGACGGTGAGTGAGGGCGTCTTGGGCTTCTTGGAGATGTTGATGAGCTCCTTGAGACGCGGCACGCCCAGCGTCACGTTCTTGGCCGACACGCCGGCGTAGTGGAACGTGTGAGCGTCATCTGCGTGGCCGGCTCCCCCAGCGACTGCGCCGCCAGGGCACCTACCATCTCGCCGGGGTGGACCTGGCGGGAGACGTGGGGACGGGGGGAGAGGGGGGGGGTGAGGAGGGAGGGGAGAAGGGGGAGGAGAGGGAGGAGAGGGAGGGAGGAGAGGGAGGAGAGGGAGGGACGAGAGGGAGGGAGGAGAGGGAGGGAGGGATGAGAGGNAGGGGAGGGAGGGAGGGAGGAGAGGGAGGAGAGGAGGAAGGGGAGCGGAGAGGGAGGGAGGGAAGGAGGTGGGAGCGGAGAGAAACGGAGGGAAAGAAATAAAACCCAACGTCACAGCTCGATTGGATCACGGGAAGTGGGTTAAAAAACGACCGAAAGATTTGCACGGTCGTAAGCGCGCAAGCAAGCGCGCGAGCGAGAACTTAATTTAAAGGATTTTAAAAATCGACTTTTCGGCCTCCAGCCCTTGGCGGTGGCTGCGTTGCGCGCGGCGCGCGATCGACTCACGATGGCGTAGTTGAAGCGCGCTTCGATCTCGCCTAGCAGCCACTCGAAGGCCTGCAGGGAGAGTCGGAACTCCTCGGTGACGCGGCGAGCGCACAGCGTGGATCGCACGTGGCAGTTGAGCAGCAGCGTGGCGTTCTCTTGCGCCTGGCGGCTCAGCGGGTCCTCGCCTTCACGATCATCAGCCGCTTGCTCAGGTCCTGGACGCCTGCCGGAGGTCGCAAAACGGTTTAGATTCATCTGCTTGGGTCTTTCGCTAAAGTCGTCACGTAGAATGGAAGTAATAAAATAGTTAAAATATAATATATTACAATAATTCTCACGACGTTTCGGCCACAACGCAAGCAGCCGTCCCTCAGGCGAAGAACAGGTCTGTCGAGAATACAGAATCTGAATGACACGCCCCAGGCTTGGAGCGTCTATTTACCCGTACCCGGCCGCACCAGGGTCGCAAACGGGTACCCGTACCCAGCCGTACCCGTACCCTACCCGTACCCGCCGGGTACGGGTATCGGGTACCTGATTGCGACCTCTGGGATGAAGCCACGTTGCAGGCGCGGGGGGTTGATTCTAGGAACTTGAATTGTGAGAAGAGACAAGACGTTGGGAAATGAGTGACAAACGGTGACTCACCGTCTACCCGGTTCCCGTACCCGGCCGCACCAGGGTCGCACACGGGTCCCCGTACCCGGTTGGGTACGGGTAGCCGGGTATCGGGTATCAGGTACCCGGTTGCGACCTCTGACGCCTGCACAAATTGGGCACGGGTTTGGCAACGGGCATGGGCAAAGGTCCCCCGTGTAGCCTCTAGCAGACTGTGGGGGCAAGTGCTGTTAGCGAACAGCGCCTGTGTAAGGCCGGCACGGCGCACGAGGGGTGGGTGGCCAGCACCACGCCCGGCCGCCTTTGTCTCCCCAGTGCTAGCGATGTTTGCAACACACCGCACCAGGTACTCGGTTTGAGGCCGAGTCGACCTAGGGAGGCCCAGGCAGGGCAGGTTCATAGCGCAGCGTAGAGCTCACCGCTACACCACCACCAACAACAACCACCGCTAAAAACAAAAACCACCAACAACCGCTACACTACCGCCACCAACAATCACCGCCAACAACAACAACCGCTAACAACAAAAACCACGACCAACAACAACCGCTACACTACCGCCACCAACAATCACCGCCAACAACAAAAACCACCAACAACAACAGCTACACCGCGCCAACAACAACAACCACCACCGCCACCACCAACAATCACCGCCACCGCCAACAACAGCCGCCACCACCACCAACTGCCGCCACCACCACCACCACCACGCACCTTCGATGATGCGCAGGGGGTTGATGTCGGTGGGCTGGCGCGTGTTGATGTGGAAGATCTTCTGAGCGTTCCAGATCATGCGCATCAAGTTGCACGGCAGCACCACCTGCACAGGGCGCGTCGACGGACACGGCGGGACACGCGGGGACACGGCGAGACACGGTGAGGCACGGCGAGACACGGGGCACGCAGACACACGGCGAGACACGGGTCACGGTGAGACACGGGGCACGCAGACACACGGCGAGACACGGCGAGACACGGCGAGACACGGCAGACACACGGCGAGACACGGCGAGACACACGGCGAGACACGGCGAGACACGGCGAGACACGGCGAGACACGGGGGCACGCAGACACACGGCAACACGGCGAGACACGGACACGGCGAGACACGGAGACACGGCGAGACACGGAGACACGGCGAGACACGGCGAGACACGGAGACACGGCGAGACACGGAGACACGGCGAGACACGGAGACACGGCGAGACACGGAGACACGGCGAGACACGGAGACACGGCGAGACACGGAGACACGGCGAGACACGGAGACACGGCGAGACACGGAGACACGGCGAGACACGGAGACACGGCGAGACACGGAGACACGGCGAGACACGGAGACACGGCGAGACACGGAGACACGGCGACACGGCGAGACACGGAGNCAGCGAGACACGGCGAGACACAGGGTCACGGTGAGACACGGGGGCACGCAGACACACGGCGAGACATGGTGAGACAGTGAGACACAGTGAGACACGGTGAGACACACGGTGAGACACAGTGAGACACGGTGAGACACGCGTGCGTCTCTGCGTGCGTCTCTCCGCGCGTCACCTTGCTGTCGCCGGTGGGAAAGACAGAGCGGAGCGTGTCCCTGTCGGAGCGGACGCGGTCGAACTCCTTGTCCAGCTCGTTCTGGATGTGCGCGTTGCTCATGATGTCGTTGACCACCTCCTCCTGCAGGCAGCGCCGCATGGCGCGCTCGTTAGCAAAGTCGAACTTGTACCTGCGAGCACACACACGGGGGGGGGGGGGCGTGGGGGAAACGCACGGACACAGAGGCATGAGACACGCACGCAGACACACACGCACGGAGAGACACGCGCACACAATCGTGCGAGTGAACAAGCAAGCGATCGAGCGAGCGAGTGATCGAGCGAGTGAGTGATTGTGCGAGTGAGCGAGTACACAAACGAGTGAGTGAGCGAGCGAGTGAACAAGCGAGCGATTGAGCGAGCGAACAAGTGAGCGAGTGATCGAGTGATCGAGTGATCAAACGAGTGAGTACACAAACGAGTGAGTGATCGAGTGAGCGAGTGATCGAGCGAGTGAGTACACAAACGATTACACAAACGAGTGAGTGATCGAGTGATCGAGCGAGTGAGTACACAAACGAGTACACAAACGAGTGAGTGATCGAGTGAGCGAGTGATCGAGCGAGTAAGTACACAAACGAGTGAACGAGTGAGCGAGTGAGCGAGCGAGCACACAAGCGAGTGAGTGATGGAGTGAGCGAGTCATCAAGTGAGTGAATGAGTGAGTACACAAACGAGTGAGTGATCGAGCGAGTGAACGAGTGAGTCATCAAGCGAGTGATCAAACGAGTGAGTGAACGAGTGAGTCATCAAGCGAGTGAGCGAGCGAGTACACAAACGAGTGAACGAGCGAGCGAGCGATATCGACCGAGCGTCCGCGAGCGCCGGGGGTGTGGTTACTTCTTCTCGAAGGCCTTGTCCGAGGGCTTCAACGTGGAGAGGTTCTGGAACTCGACGTGCTCCGCCGCCAGGCCGTCCTCGCCGTAGCGCAGCTGGATCACCTGGTTGATGCCGTTGCGCACCGTCCCGTCGTACTTCACCATCACCGACTCCATCGACTTGATGAGCCGACGTTGGATGTAACCTGCGCGTGTGTGCGGGGAGGGGGTTAGGGCAGGTGCGTCGTTTGTGCTCGTGTCTGCTACGTTTGCGCGCGATTCCAAACGGGGGTTTGTTTTTCGTGGTAAGATCACGCAAGTATGGAAATGTTGATTCGTTAAACTCCGTCACCACCGATTGAGCGAGAAAATGAGTGAGCGAGCGATCGAGCGAGTGATTGCGCGCGTGAGTGAGTGAGCGAGAGAATGAGCCATTGATTGAGCAAGCGATCAAGCGAGCGACCGAGCTAGTGAGCGAGAGATTGAGCGAGCGACTGAAGGAGAGAGCGAGCGATTGATTGAGAAAGTTGTTTAGCGAGCGAGTGAGCGAACGGGCGAGCGATTGAGGGAGCGAGCGAGTCAGCAAGCGATTAATTGAGCGAGAAAATGAGTGAGCGAGCGAGCGGTTGAGCGGGTGAGTGAGTGAACGATTGAGCGGGCGAGCAATCGATTGAGCCATTGATTGAGCAAGCGATCAAGCGAGCGACCGGGCGAGCGAGCGAGAGATTGAGCGAGCGACTGAAGGAGAGAGCGAGCGATTGATTGAGAAAGTTGTTTAGCGAGCGAGGGAGCGAACGAACGGGCGAGCGATTGAGGGAGCGAGCGAGTCAGCAAGCGATTAATTGAGCGAGAAAATGAGTGAGCGAGCGAGCGGTTGAGCGGGTGAGTGAGTGAACGATTGAGCGGGCGAGCAATCGACTGAGCCATTGATTGAGCAAGCGATCAAGCGAGCGACCGGCGAGCGAGCGAGCGATTGAGCGAGCGACTGAAGGAGCGAGCGAGCGATTGATTGAGAAAGTTGCTTAGCGAGCGAGCGAGCGAGTGAGCGAACGGGCGAGCGATTGAGGGAGCGAGCGAGTCAGCAGGCGATTAATTGAGCGAGAAAATGAGTGAGCGAGCGAGCGGTTGAGCGGGTGAGTGAGTGAACGATTGAGCGGGCGAGCAATCGATTGAGCCATTGATTGAGCAAGCGATCAAGCGAGCGACCGGGCGAGCGAGCGAGAGATTGAGCGAGCGACTGAAGGAGCGAGCGAGCGATTGATTGAGAAAGTTGTTTAGCGAGGGAGCGAACGAACGGGCGAGCGATTGAGGCAGCGAGCGAGTCAGCAGGCGATTAATTGAGCGAGAAAATGAGTGAGCGAGCGAGCGGTTGAGCGGGTGAGTGAGTGAACGATTGAGCGGGCGAGCAATCGATTGAGCCATTGATTGAGCAAGCGATTAAGCGAGCGACTGAGCTAGTGAGCGAGCGATTGAGCGAGCGAGCGATTGAGCGAGCGGACCGATCGATCCGCACCGTCCCATCCATCGCGAGCGAGGGTGCAGCAACTCACCAGTCTCGGCCGTCTTGACGGCCGTGTCGATGAGGCCCTCGCGGCCGCCCATGGCGTGGAAGAAGAACTCGGTGGGCGTGAGGCCGGCCAGATAGGAGTTCTCCACGAAGCCACGTGACTCGGGCCCGTAGTCGTCCTTGATGAAGTGGGCAGCGTGCGGTGCTTGAAGCCGAACGGGATCCGCTTGCCCTCCACGTTCTGCTGCCCCACCACCGCGATGACCTGGCAACCGTGGGGTAACGTGGGGTAACGTGGGGTAACGTGGGGTAACGTGGGGTAACGTGGGGCAACGTGGGGCAACGTGAGGGCGCTACTCGCTACTCACAGCACTTGCCCCTACAGTCTTGTTAGAGGCTACACGGGGGACCTTTGTCTGTGTCTATAAGTGCAGCTCGCTACTAACAGCACTTGCCCCTACAGCCTGTTAGAGGCTACACAGGGGACCTTTGTCTGTGTGTCTAAAGGTGCTGCTCGCACTCACAGCACTTGCCCTACAGCCTGTCAGAGGCTACACGGGGACCTTTGTCTGTGTGTCTAGGTGCTACTCGCTACTAACAGCACTTGCCCCTACAGCCTGTCAGAGGCTACACAGGGGACCTTTGTCTGTGTGTCTATAGCTGCTACTCACAGCACTTGCCCCTACAGCCTGTTGAGGCTACACAGGGGACCTTTGTCTGTGTGTCTAAAGGTGCTGCTCGCTACTCACAGCACTTGCCCCTACAGCCTATTAGAGGCTACACGGGGGACCTTTGTCTGTGTGTCTAGGTGCTTCTCGCTACTAACAGCACTTGCCCCTAGCCTGTCAGAGGCTACACGGGGGACCTTTGTCTGTGTGTCTATAGCTGCTACTCACAGCACTTGCCCCTAGCCTGTCAGAGGCTACATGGGGACCTTCGCCTGTGTGTCTAGGTGCTACTCGCTACTAACAGCACTTGCCCCTACAGCCCTGTCAGAGGCTACACGGGGGATCTTTGTCTATAGCTGCTCGCTAACAGCACTTGCCCCTACAGCCTGTCAGAGGCTACACGGGGACCTTGGCCTGTGGCAGTACCTGCGAGATGTTGATCTTGGAGCCCTTGGAGCCGGCCACCACCATGGACTTGAAGTTGTTGTACTCCGACAGGGACTTCTGCGCCGAGGAGCCGGTCTTGTCGCGAGCGTCGTTCAGGATGCGATTCACCTGATTCTCAAACGTCTGCCTCAGCGTGTTGCCCGGGGTGGGCTCCAGCTCGTTGTTGTGAGCCTTCTCAATCACCTGCACCACGCGGGGGTCACACACGGACGCTGCACGGTGAGTCTGTGGGTCTCTCTGTGTGGGGAGTCTGTGGGTCTGTGTGGTGAGTCTGTGGGTCTCTGTGTGGTGAGTCTGTGGGTCTCTGTGTGGTGAGTCTGTGGGTCTCTGTGTGGTGAGTCTGTGGGTCTATGCGTGGCGAGTCTGTGGGTCTCTGTGCGAGTCTGTGGGTCTCTGTGCGGCAAGTCTGTGGGTCTCTGTGCGGCGAGTCTGTGGGTCTCTGTGCGGCGAGTCTGTGGGTCTCTGTGCGGTGAGTCTGTGGGTCTGTGTGGTGAGTCTGTGTGATGAGTCTGTGGGTCTCTGCGTGGTGAGTCTGTGGGTCTCTGTGCGAGTCTGTGGGTCTCTGTGCGGCAAGTCTGTGGGTCTCTGTGCGGCGAGTCTGTGGGTCTCTGTGCGGCGAGTCTGTGGGTCTCTGTGCGGCGAGTCTGTGGGTCTCTGTGCGGCGAGTCTGTGGGTCTCTGTGCGGCGAGTCTGTGGGTCTCTGTGCGGCGAGTCTGTGGGTCTCTGTGCGGCGAGTCTGTGGGTCTCTGTGCGGCGAGTCTGTGGGTCTCTGTGCGGCGAGTCTGTGGGTCTCTGTGCGGCGAGTCTGTGGGTCTCTGTGCGGCGAGTCTGTGGGTCTCTGTGCGGCGAGTCTGTGGGTCTCCGTGCGGCGAGTCTGTGGGTCTCTCTCTGTTGGGTCTGTGATCTCTGTGTGGCGAGTCTGTGGGTCTCTGTGGGTCTCTGTGCGAGTCTGTGGGTCTCTCTCTGTTGGGTCTGTGATCTGTGTGGCGGGTCTGTGATCTCTGTGTGGCGAGTATGTGGGTCTCTGTGGGTCTCTGTGCGAGTCTGTGGGTCTCTGTGTGGCGAGTCTGTGGGTCTCTGCGTGGCGAGTCTGTGGGTCTCTGCGCGAGTCTGTGGGTCTCTGTGCGAGTCTGTGGGTCTCTGTGCGAGTCTGTGGGTCTCTGTGCGAGTCTGTGGGTCTCTGTGCGAGTCTGTGGGTCTCTGTGCGAGTCTGTGGGTCTCTGTGCGAGTCTGTGGGTCTCTGTGCGAGTCTGTGGGTCTCTGTGCGAGTCTGTGGGTCTCTGTGAGAGTGTGTGGGTCTCTGTGCGAGTGTGTGGGTCTCTGTGAGAGTGTGTGGGTCTCTGCGTGGTGAGTCTGTGGGTCTCTGTGATGAGTCTGTGGGTCTCTCTGCGAGTCTGTGGGTCTCTGTGTGGCGAGTCTGTGGGTCTCTGCGAGTCTCTGAGTCCCCACCACCACCACCCCCTCACCTCTATCACGTCCTGCTTGGCTTTCTTGATGGTGTTCTGGATGTCCTGGTAGGTTTTGGCGTCGGCGATGGAGTCTCCAATGCCGATGGAGTGACCTGGCACGGCACACGGCGGGGGGCGACGAGACCAAAGCAGCCGCACACCTCCGATTAGCGCCGTTGGCGAACGTACGGTGCGAAAGAAGTTCAACACACACACATACTTCCCTATCAAACACAGATCACACTTGCACATGCGTCTAACTTTCTTTCCCGGCGCCGTCCGTCAGGGTGCCACGTTGGCTAGGAGATGTTGACTACCTCGCCTGGTCTACAGGAGGTCGTGGGTTCCATCCCGACCCTGACGACGCCTGCTGCTGCTGCTGTGTATTTGGAGTCTGCGTCTTTCTCTCTCATCATCATCACGGTGGCTAGGAGATGTTGACGACCTCTCCTGGTCTACAGGAGGTCGTGGGTTCGATCCCGATCCTGACGACGCCTGCTGCTGTATATTTGGAGTCTGCGTCTCTCTCTCTCATCATCACGGTGGTTAGGAGATGTTGACTACCTCGCCTGGTACACAGGAGGTCGTGGGTTCGATCCCGACCCTGACGCCTGCTGCTGCTGTATATTTGGAGTCTGTCTCTCTCTCTCATCATCATCACGGTGACTAGGAGATGTTGACTACCTCTCCTGGTCTACAGGAGGTCGTGGGTTTCGATCCTGACCCTGACGATGCCTGCTGCTGCTGTATATTTGGAGTTTGCGTCTCTCTCTCATCATCATCACGGTGGCTAGGAGATGTTGACTACCTCGCCTGGTGTGCAGGAAGTCGTGGGTTCGATCCCGACCCTGACGATGCTTGCTGTATATTTGGAGTCTGTCTTTCTCTCTCTCATCATCATCACGGTGGCTAGATGTTGACTACCTCGCCTGGTGTGCAGGAGGTCGTGGGTTCGATCCCGACCCCGACGACGCCTGCTGCTGTATATTTGGAGTCTGGGTCTCTCTCTCATCATCCACGGTGGCTAGGAGATGTTGACTACCTCTCCTGGTCTACAGGAGGTCGTGGTTCGATCCTGACCCTGACGATGCCTGCTGCTGCTGTATATTTGGAGTTTGCGTGTCTCTCTCTCATCATCATCACGGTGGCTAGGAGATGTTGACTACCTCGCCTGGTGTGCAGGAGGTCGTGGGTTCGATCCCGACCCTGACAATGCCTGCTGCTGTATATTTGGAGTCTGCGTCTCTCTCATCATCATCACGGTGGCTAGGAGATGTTGACGACCTCACCTGGTATACAGGAGGTCATGGTTCGATCCTGACCCTGACGACACCTGCTGCTGCTGTATATTTGGAGTCTGTGTCTCTCTCTCTCACCCGTGGACATTTATTCGGGTCCTACAGTTTTCCCCCCATCCACATTTAGAATCGACGTTACGCGTTTAAGTGTATTGACTTCTATACATTTCCACGTGATGATGATCAGGCAGCTATCATTTGTGATGGCCGGGCTCACTTCTGAGAAGAAAAAAACCGAGCTACCACCGCATAGCAGCAAAGAAATAAACGAAATTAGTTGAAATTAGTCTTTCACACCTGATGACGGATGCTTGTGTTGCGCTCGAAACGTCGTGATTTATTTTGTTTTCTACCCACGTGACTTTACCGAAAGAAGCAAAGAGTACGAGTCCTGCCGTCACGAAAGCTTCAAATCAAGATTGAAATGAGTTGAGTTTGTGGTTTGGTTGTAGGAAAACAGCCGGACGACCGGCTAAAGAAACCACACAGTCCCCATCATCCACGTAGCTAATCTCACACCAACTCAAGACCAGCGCTGATCCACCCCCCACCACCCCCGCCCACCACCCCCCACCCACCACCTCCCCACCACTCCCCCACCACTCCCGTGCCCCCCCCACCACCACTCCCCCACCACTCCCGTGCCCCCCCCCACTCCCGTGCCCCCCCACTCCCGTGCCCCCCCCCACTCCCGTGCCCCCCACCACTCCCACCCCCCACCCCCGTGCCCCCCCCCACCACTCCCCCCCCCACTGCCGTGCCCCACCCACCCCCGTGCCCCCCCCCCCCCACCTTCTATGAGCAGCCAGTTGTTGACGACGGTCTGGATGTTGCTGTAGAAGAGGCGCGTGGTGTCGTGGCCCATCTCCAGGAACACGATGTGGACCAGCGACCCGGCCGACGTGCCCAGCGACCGCTTGCACAAGATGCCCATGATCAGCTCCCCGTTCTCCACAATCACCTGCAGCAGCAGCAGCAGCGGCAGCAGCAACAGCAGCAGCAACAGCAGCAGTAGCAGCGGCAGCAGCAGCGGCAGCAGCAGCAGCAGCAGCAGCAGCAACAGCGGCAGCGGCAGCAGCAGCAACAGCAACAGCGGCGGCAGCAGCGGCGGCAGCAGCAACAGCAGCAACAGCGGCAGCAACAGCAGCAGCAGCGGCGGCAGCAGCGGCGGCAGCAACAGCAGCAGCAACAGCAGCAGCAACAGCAGCAGCAACAGCAGCAACAGCAGCAGCAACAGCAGCAACAGCGGCTCAGATTATACCGCGGTCCGCTACGTACAGTGCTGCGAAATAAGTTCCAACGGTTGTGCGTGTAAACACGTGTGTGGGGGTGGGTGAGGGTGGGTGGGGTGGGTGGTTGTGGGCCGGTGTGGGTATTGTGGGTGTGTGTGTGTGGGTGGGTGTGGGTGTGGGTGGGTGTGTGTGTGGTGGGCGGGTGTGTGTGTGTGGGTGTAGGTGTGGGTGGGTGGGCATGGTTGGGTGGGTGTGGGCCGCTGTGGGTGGGTGTGTGTGTGGGTGTGTGCCGCTATGGGTGAGTGTGGGTGGGTGGGTATGGGTGGGTGTGGGTGGGTGTGGGCCGCTACGGGTGGGTGTGGGTGGGCATGGGTGGGCCGCTGTGGGTGGGTGAGCGTGGGTGGGTGTGGGTGTGTGTGTGTGTGGCATGGGTGTGGGTGGGCATGGGTGGGCCGCTGTGGGTGAGTGAGCGTGGGTGTGCGTGCGTGTGTGCGTGTGTGCGTGTGTGCGCGTGCGTGCGCGCGCGCGTGCGTGCGTGCGCGTGTGTGCGTGTGTGCGCGTGCGTGCGTGCGTGCGCGTGCGGGCCGTGCCTTGGTGTCCCCGGGAGAGATGTGGCGGTAGGGGCCGGTGTCCTCGTTGTCGGGGTGGGTGCTGTGCGTCCGCACGCAGTTGATCTGCCCCGGGATGACGAGCGAGAACACCTGCTTGCCCGTCCACAGCGGCTGCGGCTTGAGCACCGCCGGCTGGGGCATCTTGCCGTTCCACGTCGACAGGTACATGAGCAGCGTCATCACCTCCGCCTGCGGCCGCCGACGGAGAAACACGCAGCCAACGTGAGGACGGTGAGATGGCCCCGTGAGCGCGCCGGTGAGGTGGATGGCGTTAACCGTGAGACGGTGTGAGGGTTCAACTTTGTGGTTGTTTCGGTAAAGTGACGTAGAAGGGAAATAATTTAAATAATAAAAAGAAAACATAATAAAAAAATAAAACATGACAAAATAGTAAAAATAAAACATAATAAGGTTTGTGTAACCGTAACCATGCCGGTGATATGGCTGATGTAACCGAGATGGTACGATGGCTGGCGTTAACCGTGATGGTACGATGGCTGGCGGTAACCGTGACGGTACGATGGCTGGTGTTAACCATGATGGTACGATGGCTGGTGTTAACTGTGACGGTACAATGTCTGACGTTAACCGAGATGGTACGATGGCTGCCGTTAACCGTGATGATACGATGGCTGCCGTTAACCGTGATGGTAACGATGGCTGCCGTTAACCGTGACGGCAACGATGGCTGCCGTTAACCGTGACGGCACGATGGCTGCCGTTAACCGAGATAATACGATGGCTGGCGTTAACTGTGGCGGCACGAAGGCTGCCGTTAACCGTGACCGCGCGTGCCGGTGCCGTACGCGGTCGAGGAAGACGTCGCGCTTGGTGAACTTGCGAACGGCGGTGAGCGTGTCCTGCACGATGCCCATGACGGGCCGGTTGCTTTGCGGCGTGATGATCATGCGCGGCACCATCGCCAGCTCCTGGATCTCGGCGCGAGTCTCCAGCGACTGGGGCAGGTGCAGGTTCATCTCGTCGCCGTCAAAGTCCGCGTTGTACGGCGTCGTCACGCTGTGGGGGAGCGGAGGGCAGAAAAGCACGGGTGGGGATGGACTGGAGATTTTTTTAAATCATATTCTTAGGTTTTTTCGGTAAAGTCACGTAGGTAAAACATTAAAATTAATACAATTTAAAAAATAAAATAAAAATCACGACGTTTCGGAGGCAACACAAGCTTCCGTTTGTGTTGTCTCCGAAACGTCGTGATTTTTTTTTACTTTTATTAATTTTAATGTTTTACCTACGTGACTTTACCGAAAAAACCTAAGAATATGAATCCTTGCAGTCACAAAAGCTTCAAATCTACATTTTTTTAAAACCCCACGTGGGATTTTTGCCACGGTGGCCCAGAGATGTCGGCTACCCCTCGCCTGGTAGCGATCGATCAGTGGATCGATACGTTTATCGATCGATACGTTTGCCGATCCATCGATTGACAAAGCGGCCAATCGATCGATCGCTGCCTCGCTCGTGGAAGGCGATGGTGGCGGTGGTGATGATGGTGGCGTGGTGGAGGTGATGGTGGTGGCGATGGCGGCGTCAGTGCTGGCGGTGAGGTGGTGGTGGTGATGGTGGTGATGATGGTGGCGATGGCGGCAGTGATGGTGGTGGTGGTGGAGGTTATGGTGATGGTGGTGGCGGTGGAGGTGATGGTGGTGGTGGTGACGATGGTGGTGGCGATGGTGGCGGCGGCGATGATGGTGGTGGCGGCGGTGATGGTGGTGGCGGTGACGATGGTGGCGGCTCCCACCTGAGGTTGAGGCGGAAGGTGGACCAGGGCAGGATGCGCACTCTGTGCCCCATCATGGACATCTTGTGCAGCGTGGGCTGGCGGTTGAAGATGACGATGTCTCCGTCGCACATGTGTCTCTCCACCTGGGGGGTCAGAGGTCAGGGGGGGGGTCAGAGGTCAGGGGTCGGGGCCCAGGGACACGCACAGAGCCGACGTGGATACGTTTAAAAAAATGTAAAAGACACGTGGACACAGCATTTGCGACACGCTTTACGATCCACGATGAACTTGTTTTAACACAAAAATAAGCAATCGTTCAATCGCTCAATCAATCGATCAAATCACTCCATCAATCCGCTTGTTCCTGGATGGACCGCCAGTTACACCACAGCCAGAGGCACCGGTGACACCACCATCTACACCGATACCGGTGACACCACCATCTACACCGATACCGCTGCTGCTGCTGGTGCTGCTGGTCACCTTGTATCCGATCTGCAGGTGCAGGTCGCTGGGCTTGGGGTGGAAGCGCAGGTCGACGCGCTCGCCGTTGTCGCGCGTGATGTACTTCGCCCCGGGGTACTGGTTGTTGCCACGCCGCACCAGCTCCTGCATCCTGCACGGCACACGGAAGGGGGCGGCCGCGGGGCAAGCGCCGGTTAACGCCGCCGGTTAACGCCACCGCCGCATCGTCTAACAACTGGTTATCACCGTCTAACGCCTGGTTAACACCATCGGTTGACATCATCCTCTAACACCACCGTCTAATAACGGTTAACACCACCGGTTAATACCACCGTCTAAACACCACCATTACCGGTACTGCTGCTCCTAATATACAGCTACAGGCACCGGTTAACACCATCATCTACATTGATACCCACGACGACCTGCACACCAGGCGAGGTAGTCAACATCTCATAGCCACCGTGATGATGATGAGAGAGAGACGCAGACTCCAACTATACAGCAACAGGCGTCGTCAGGGTCTGGATCGAACCCACGACCTCCTGCACACCGGGCGAGGTAGTCAACATCTCCCAGCCCCCACGCCGGCGCCGGCGGCCTTCCCCCCGACCCCCCGTCACCTGTCGATGTTGAAGGGCGTGACGATCTCGGGGAAGGTCATGTTGGCGGCGATGGAGCGTGGCACGCCGACCTGGTCGATGGAGAGGTTGGGGTCGGGCGTGATGACCGTGCGCGCCGAGAAGTCGACGCGCTTGCCCATGAGGTTGCCTCGCACGCGACCTTCCTTGCCCTTGAGCCGCTGCTTCAGCGACTTGAGGGGGCGGCCGGACTTTTGCATCGCCTGCGTCGGCACGAGCGGCGGTTGGGGAGGTGGGGGGCGGCACCATGTGACGTGTTAGAAAGGGGGGTGGCAGCATCATGTGATGTCTTCTTGGTTCTTTCGGTAAAGTCACGTAGAAGGAAATAATAAAATAATAAAAATAAAACATTATTAAATAATTCTCACGACGTTTCGGCCACAACGCAAGCAGCCGTCCTCAGGTGAAGAACAGGTCTGTCGGGAAGACAGCGTCTGAATGAAACACCCCAGGCTTGGAGCGTATATTTAGACGCTGTCTTCCCGACAGACCTGTTCTTCACCTGAGGACGGCTGCTTGCGTTGTGGCCGAAACGTCGCGAGAATTATTTTATTATGTTTTATTTTTATTATTCTATTGCTTGCCTTCTACGTGACTTTACCGAAAGAACCAAGAAGATGAATCCTGCAGTCACGAAAGCTTTACATCGAAATCATGTGATGTGGTAGAAAGGGGGGCGGCAGCACCATGTGATCCATTACAAATGGGGCGGCAGCATCATGTGATCCATTCGAAAGGGGGGCAGGCACCACCACGTGATGTCAGAAAAGAGGGCGGCACCACCACGTGATTCGTCAGAAAGGGGGGGGGGGACGGGGCGGAAATTTGCAACATCTCAAAGAGGGCGGCACTAGACAGCGTCTCTCAAGGAGGGGGGGGGGCGGCACGCGACCACGTGATCCGTCAGAAAGGGGGGGGGGGNACGGCACGCGACCACGTGATCCGTCAGAAAGGGGGGGGGGGGACGGCACGCAACCACGTGATCCGTCAGAAAGGGGGGGGGGGGGGGGGGCGGCACGCGACCACGTGATCCGTCAGAAAGGGGGGGGGGGGGGGGACGGCACGCGACCACGTGATCCGTCAGACCCAGCGGCCTGCTCACCCTGGGCAGTCCGGGCATCTC
>MU249685.1:181468-183968 GCA_018977245.1 Lethenteron camtschaticum | reverse complement strand
AAACAGAACAGTATAAACAGAACAGAACCGTTCAATCCAAGTGTGTTTTTGTGGTTGTTCTGAACAAACAAAACGGAGCAGGAACGTTCAAGCCGAGCTGTTTCTTTTTGTTTGCATTTTGACTGCTTGTGTTGTGGTTATTGCAAACATGATGCCTTGTAATAAGGTGTCAGTTTTGTACCAGTTTAAAGGCTGAAAAACCTACTACTATATTTTGCCACTGGTAAAGGAGATGTCTCATAGTGTAAATGCTTACTCCGAGCTCTCAATACTCTGATAGTGCGCTGTTTTTGAGTTGTACGCCTTTTGGCGTCATCTGGTCCAACACCAATGGAGACTAGGCTCTAAGGAAAGCGGTCTCGGGTGTGGACCAATCAACTTCAAGGACAGTGCATATCATTATCATCATCAGAGTTGTTTCTTTTTGTTTGCATTTTGACTACTTGTGTTGTGGTTATTGCAAGCATGATGCCTTGTAATAAGGTGTCAGTTTTGTACCAGTTTAAAGGGTAAAAACCTACTACTATATTTTGGGTTGTTCTGAACAAACAAAACGGAGCAGGAACGTTCAAGCCAAGTGTTTTGGGGTTGTTCTGAACAGCAAGAGATGGAACCGGGGCACCATTCAAGCCGAGTGTGGATTATTTTTGGGGGGGGGGAAGAGTTATTCTGAACAAGGAATAGAACAGGAACGTTCAAGCTGGGTGTGTTTTTTGATTCGCCAGTTGGCAACGAAAGAGAGAGAGACACCGGTTAATCACGGTAGCTCAGTCTGTTGCGCGGGTCTCCGCGCGTGCATCATTGGTGACCAGGGTACCACACTATGAGACCTCCTTTACCAGTGGCAAAATATAGTAGTAGGTTTTCACCCTTTAAACAGCTCTCAATACTCTGATAGTGCACTGTTTTGAGTTGTACGCCTTTTGGCGTCATCTGGTCCAACACCAATGGAGACTAGGCTCTAAGGAAAGCTGTCTCGGGTGTGGACCAATCAACTTCAAGGACAATGCATATCATTACCATTATCAGAGTTGTTTCTTTTTAAATCCTTTATATTAAGTTCGCTTGCTTGCGCGCTTACGACCGTGCAAATCTTTCGGTCGTTTTTTAACCCACTTCCCGTGATCCAATCGAGCTGACATTTTCCACACAGACTCGTTGTGCGTGACAATTAATTTTCGTGAAAAAAACATTTGCTAAATTTTACACTTTTTAGGAATTTTTTTTTATATTTAATTACCAATTGCTTAATGGTGGCAGGCAATCATCTGACCATAGGTGGCAGTCATCTCAAGCCAGAGGACGAGAGGACTCTAGCCGCCACGCATATAAAGGATTTATAGTGAAAAACTTTGTTTTTACGGGTAAATTTTTTTTTGTTTGCATTTTGACTGCTTGTGTTGCGGTTATTGCAAACATGATGCCTTGTATAAAGGTGTCAGTTTTGTACCAGTTGAAAGGGTAAAAAACTACTACAGGTACCACAATCGAGGGCAAGGATCTCAGATGATCTGTGGGGCCCACCTTAAAAAAAAACGTTGCTCCCCCTTCCATCCCCACCAAACCTCGTGCCAATCCCTGCATCTTACCCCACCCAGCCCACCGGGTACCCAAAGCCTCACCGAATCCACGAGCATCTTGGAGCAGAAGAAGCAGACGCATCGGAGCACCTTGATGGTCTTGGTGAGGAAGCCCACGTGGAACACCGGCTTGGCCAGCTCGATGTGGCCAAAGTGGCCCGGGCACTCGGTCATGTTGCCTGTTCGTTCAAACGAACAAGTACAGAGCAACTAAGCAATCGATCTTCAAGGGTCTTACAAAAATAGGGGTGCGGTTATTGACACTTTCACGTTGCGACGTCGTACGTGTAAACGTCACCGGTTTTGATTCCGATTCCGTTCCCGATCAATGACGTACGGGGCTTAGCTCGGGGATGTGCCAGTGAGAAAAACCCACCTGTACCGTGCTGGCCCAACACCGGCTCTTAATGTGCCAGTGGAAAAACCCACCCATACCATGCTGGCTCCAACACAGGCTCTTAATGTGCCAGTGGAAAAACCCACCCGTACCGTGCTGGCCCCAATGCTGGCTCAGAAGTGCCAGTGGAAAAACCCACCCATACCGTGCTGGCCCCAACGCTGCTCAGAATGTGCCAGTGGAAAAACCCACCCATACCGTGCTGGCCCAACGCTGGCTCAGAATGTGCCAGTGGAAAAACCCACCCGTACCGTGCTGGCCCAACACCGGCTCAGAATGTGCCAGTGGAAAAACCCACCCATACCGTGCTGGCCTCAACACAGGCTCTTAATGTGCCAGTGGAAAACCCACCCATACCGTGCTGGCCCAACACAGGCTCTTAATGTGCCAGTGGAAAAACACACCCGTACCGTGCTGGCCCAACACCGGCTCGGAATGTGCCAGTGGAAAAACCCACCCGTACCATGCTGGGTCCAACACCGGCTCGGAATGTGCCAGTGGAAAAACCCACCCGTACCATGCT
>MU249685.1:170748-181443 GCA_018977245.1 Lethenteron camtschaticum | reverse complement strand
GTGTCAATAATCACGGTGGTTAGGAGATGTTAACTACCTCGCCTGGTGTGCAGGGGACGTGGGTAAAGCCTGACGCCTGCTGTATGTTTGAGTTTTCGTGTATCATTATCACGGTAGGGAAATGTTAACTACCTCGCCTGGTGTGCAGGAGGGACGTGGGTGTGATCCTGACACCTGCTGTATATTTGGAGTTTGCGTGTCAATCATCACGGTGGCTAGGAGATGTTAACTACCTCGCCTGGTTGCAGGAGGTCATGGGTGCCACCGTGCCGGCCTTCTGCTCGCTGCTAACAGCTCTTGCCCCAGCGGTCTGCTAAGGCTACGCGGGGGACCTTCGTCTGTGTGTTCGCAGAAACGGATGTCGGTGACGGAGGGTGGCATCAAGTACCCCGAGACCACCGAAGGAGGGAAACCCAAACTGGGGGTCTCATGGACCCCCGGCAGGGAGTCATCGACCGCACGGCGCGCTGCCAGACCTGTGCCGGTCAGTGGCCTCGCAATGCACCCCTTTTTCGTTACCACTGGCGTGCAATGGGGTGGCCAGCACGGTACCGGTGGGTTTTTCCACTGGCACATTCTGAGCCAGTGTTGAGGCCCAGCACGGTATGGGTGGTTTTTCTACTGGCACATTAAGAGCCTGTGTTGGGCCAGCACGGTATGGGTGGGTTTTTCCACTGGCACATTCCGAGCCAGCGTTGGGGCCAGCACGGCACAGGTGGGTTTTTCCACTGGCACATTCTGAGCCAGCGTTGGGGCCAGCACGGTATGGGTGGGTTTTCCACTGGCACATTAAGAGCCAGCGTTGGGCCAGCACGGCACGGGTGGGTTTTTCCACTGGCACATTCTGAGCCTGTGTTGGACCCAGCATGGTACGGGTGGGTTTTTCCACTGGCACATTCTGAGCCTGTGTTGGACCCTTGAAGCCGAACGGGATCCGCTTGCCCTCCACGTTCTGCTTGCCCCACCACCGCGATGACCTGGCAACCGTGGGGTAAACGTGGGGGTAACGTGGGGCAACGTGGGGCAACGTGAGGGCGCTACTCGCTACTCACAGCACTTGCCCCTACAGTCTTGTTAGAGGCTACACGGGGGACCTTTGTCTGTGTCTATAAGTGCAGCTCGCTACTAACAGCACTTGCCCCTACAGCCTGTTAGAGGCTACACGGGGACCTTTGTCTGTGTGTCTAAAGGTGCTGCTCGCACTCACAGCACTTGCCCTACAGCCTGTCAGAGGCTACACGGGGACCTTTGTCTGTGTGTCTAGGTGCTACTCGCTACTAGACAGCACTTGCCCCTACAGCCTGTCAGAGGCTACACAGGGGACCTTTGTCTGTGTGTCTATAGCTGCTACTCACAGCACTTGCCCCTACAGCCTGTTAGAGGCTACACAGGGGACCTTTGTCTGTGTGTCTAAAGGTGCTGCTCGCTACTCACAGCACTTGCCCCTACAGCCTATTAGAGGCTACACGGGGGACCTTTGTCTGTGTGTCTATAGGTGCTTCTCGCTACTAACAGCACTTGCCCCTAGCCTGTCAGAGGCTACACGGGGGACCTTTGTCTGTGTGTCTATAGCTGCTACTCACAGCACTTGCCCCTAGCCTGTCAGAGGCTACATGGGGGACCTTCGCCTGTGTGTCTAGGTGCTACTCGCTACTAACAGCACTTGCCCCTACAGCCCTGTCAGAGGCTACACGGGGGATCTTTGTCTATAGCTGCTCGCTAACAGCACTTGCCCCTACAGCCTGTCAGAGGCTACACGGGGGACCTTGGCCTGTGGCAGTACCTGCGAGATGTTGATCTTGGAGCCCTTGGAGCCGGCCACCACCATGGACTTGAAGTTGTTGTACTCCGACAGGGACTTCTGCGCCGAGGAGCCGGTCTTGTCGCGAGCGTCGTTCAGGATGCGATTCACCTGATTCTCAAACGTCTGCCTCAGCGTGTTGCCCGGGGTGGGCTCCAGCTCGTTGTTGTGAGCCTTCTCAATCACCTGCACCACGCGGGGGTCACACACGGACGCTGCACGGTGAGTCTGTGGGTCTCTCTGTGTGGGGAGTCTGTGGGTCTGTGTGGTGAGTCTGTGGGTCTCTGTTGGTGAGTCTGTGGGTCTCTGTGTGGTGAGTCTGTGGGTCTCTGTGTGGTGAGTCTGTGGGTCTATGCGTGGCGAGTCTGTGGGTCTCTGTGCGAGTCTGTGGGTCTCTGTGCGGCAAGTCTGTGGGTCTCTGTGCGGCGAGTCTGTGGGTCTCTGTGCGGCGAGTCTGTGGGTCTCTGTGGGTGAGTCTGTGGGTCTGTGTGGTGAGTCTGTGTGATGAGTCTGTGGGTTCTGCGTGGTGAGTCTGTGGGTCTCTGGCGTGGGAGTCTGTGGGTCTCTGTGCGGCGAGTCTGTGGGTCTCTGTGCGGCGAGTCTGTGGGTCTCTGTGCGGCGAGTCTGTGGGTCTCTGTGCGGCGAGTCTGTGGTCTCTGTGCGGCGAGTCTGTGGGTCTCTGTGCGGCGAGTCTGTGGGTCTCTGTGCGGCGAGTCTGTGGGTCTCTGTGCGGCGAGTCTGTGGGTCTCTGTGCGGCGAGTCTGTGGGTCTCTGTGCGGCGAGTCTGTGGGTCTCCGTGCGGCGAGTCTGTGGTCTCTCTCTGTTGGGTCTGTGATCTCTGTGTGGCGAGTCTGTGGGTCTCTGTGGGTTCTGTGCGAGTCTGTGGGTCTCTCTCTGTTGGGTCTGTGATCTGTGTGGCGGGTCTGTGATCTCTGTGTGGCGAGTATGTGGGTCTCTGTGGGTCTCTGTGCGAGTCTGTGGGTCTCTGTGTGGCGAGTCTGTGGTCTCTGTGTGGCGAGTCTGTGGGTCTCTGCGTGGCGAGTCTGTGGGTCTCTGTGCGAGTCTGTGGGTCTCTGTGCGAGTCTGTGGTCTCTGTGCGAGTCTGTGGGTCTCTGTGCGAGTCTGTGGGTCTCTGTGCGAGTCTGTGGGTCTCTGTGCGAGTCTGTGGGTCTCTGTGCGAGTCTGTGGGTCTCTGTGCGAGTCTGTGGGTCTCTGTGCGAGTCTGTGGGTCTCTGTGCGAGTCTGTGGGTCTCTGTGAGAGTGTGTGGGTCTCTGTGCGAGTGTGTGGGTCTCTGTGAGAGTGTGTGGTCTCTGCGTGGTGAGTCTGTGGGTCTCTGTGATGAGTCTGTGGGTCTCTCTGCGAGTCTGTGGGTCTCTGTGTGGCGAGTCTGTGGGTCTCTGCGAGTCTCTGAGTCCCCACCACCACCACCCCCCTCACCTCTATCACGTCCTGCTTGGCTTTCTTGATGGTGTTCTGGATGTCCTGGTAGGTTTTGGCGTCGGCGATGGAGTCTCCAATGCCGATGGAGTGACCTGGCACGGCACACGGCGGGGGGCGCGAGACCAAAGCAGCCGCACCTCCGATTAGCGCCGTTGGCGAACGTACGGTGCGAAAGACGTTCAACACACACACACATACTTCCCTATCAAACACAGATCACACTTGCACATGCGTCTAACTTTCTTTCCCGGCGCCGTCCGTCAGGGTGCCACGTTGGCTAGGAGATGTTGACTACCTCGCCTGGTCTACAGGAGGTCGTGGGTTCGATCCCGACCCTGACGCCTGCTGCTGCTGCTGATTTGGAGTCTGCGTCTCTCTCTCATCATCACGGAGGCTAGGAGATGTTGACTACCTCGCCTGGTATACAGGAGGTCATGGGTTCGATCCCGACCCTGACGACACCTGCTGCTGCTGTATATTTGGAGTCTGTGTCTCTCTCTCTCATCATCATCACGGTGGCTAGGAGATGTTGACTACCTCTCCTGGTCTACAGGAGGTCGTGGTCGACCCTGACGCCTGCTGTATATTTGGAGTTTGCGTGTGTCTCTCTCTCTCATCATCATCACGGTGGCTAGATGTTGACTACCTCGCCTGGTGTGCAGGAAGTCGTGGGTTCAATCCCGACGACCTGCTGTATATTTGGAGTTTGCGTCTCTCTCAATCATCACGGTGGCTAGGAGATGTTGACAACCTCGCCTGGTGTGCAGGAGGTGTGGGTTCGACCCTGACGACCTGCTGTATATTTGGAGTCTGCGTCTCTCTCAATCATCACGGAGGCTAGGAGATGTTGACGACCTCACCTGGTCTACAGGAGGTCATGGGTTCGATCCCGACCCTGACGCCTGCTGCTGCCTTATATTTGGAGTCTGTGTCTCTCTCTCTCACCCGTGGACATTTATTCGGGTCCTACAGTTTTCCCCACCACATTTAGAATCGACGTTACGCGTTTAAGTGTATTTGACTTCTATACATTTCCACGTGATGATGATCAGCAGCTACTTTGTTGGCCGGTCACTTCTGAGAAGAAAAAAACCGAGCTACCACCGCATAGCAGCAAAGAAATAAACGAAATTAGTTGAAATTAGTCTTCACACCTGGTGAAACGTCGTGATTTATTTTTTCTACCCACGTGACTTTACCGAAAGAACTAAAGAGTACGAGTCCTGCCGTCACGAAAGCTTCAAATCAAGATTGAGAAGTGGTTTGGTTGTAGGAAACAGCGACGACCGGCTAAAGAAACCACACAGCCCCATCATCCCGTGCATCACACCAACTCAAGACGCGCTGATCCACCCCCACCACCCCCCCCCCCCCCCCCCACCACACCCCCACCACCCCCCCCCACCACTCCNGCGCCCCCCCCAATCCGTGCCCCCCCCACTCCCGTGCCCCCCCNCATCACGTCCCCCCCACTCCCTGCCCCCCCCCCNCCCCTCACTCTCGTGCCCCCCTCCTCCCGCCTCCCCCATCCCNTNCCCCCCCACTCCCGTCGCCCCCCACCCCGNCCCCCCCACCACTCCCCCCACCCCCGATGCCCCCCCCCCAACCCCCACCACCCCCCCCACCACTCCCTCCCCCCCCACTCCCGTCTCCCCCCCCACTCCCCCCCCCCCACTCACGCCCCCCCAACTCCCGTGCCCCCCACCACTCCCGGCCCTCCCCCCACCACCTTCCACTCCCGTGCCCCCCCCCACTCCCGTGCCCCCCCCATGCCCCGGACCCCCCCCCACCCCCCTCACTCCCGGCCCCCCCNCCCTGCCCAGCCCACTCCCGTGCCCCCCACCNCTCCCCCCTCCCCCCACCACCACTCCCGTGCCCCCCCCNACCACCACCCCGTGCCCCCCCCCACTCCCGTGCCCCCCCCCACTCCTGCCCCCCCCACTCCCGTGACCCCCCCCACTCCCCCTCACTCCCGTGCCCCCCCACCCCCACCCCGTTCCCCCCCCCCCCNCTCCCGTCCCCCNACCCCCCCCCCCCNCTCCCCCCACCCCCGTGCCCCCCACCACCAACCCCCCCCCCCCCACCTTCTATGAGCAGCCAGTTGTTGACGACGGTCTGGATGTTGCTGTAGAAGAGGCGCGTGGTGTCGTGGCCCATCTCCAGGAACACGATGTGGACCAGCGACCCGGCCGACGTGCCCAGCGACCGCTTGCACAGGATGCCCATGATCAGCTCCCCGTTCTCCACAATCACCTGCAGCGGCAGCGGCAGCAACAGCAGCGGCAGCAGCAACAGCGGCAGCAGCAACAGCGGCAGCAGCAGCAACAGCAGCAGCAACAGCAGCAACGGCAGCAGCGGCTCAGATTATACCGCGGTCCGCTACGTACAGTGCTGCGAATAAGTTCCAACGGTTGTGCGTGTAAACACGTGTGTGGGGTGGGTGGGTGGTTGTGGGTGTGTGTGGGTGTGTGTGGGTGGGTGTAGGTGTGGGTGGGTGTGTGTGTGGGTGGCGGGTGTGTGTGTGTGGGTGTAGGTGTGGGTGGGTGGGCATGGTTGGGTGGNTGTGGGCCGCTATGGGTGAGTGTGGGTGGGTATGGGTGGGTGTGGGTGGGTGTGGGCCGCTACGGGTGGGTGTGGGTGGACATGGGTGGGCCGCTGTGGGTGGGTGAGCGTGGGTGTGTGTGTGGGTGTGGCATGGGTGTGGGTGGGCATGGGTGGGCCGCTGTGGGTGAGTGAGCGTGGGTGTGCGTGCGTGTGTGCGCGTGCGCGCGCGCGCGTGTGCGTGTGTGCGTGCCGTGCCTTGGTGTCCCCGGGAGAGATGTGGCGGTAGGGCCGGTGTCCTCGTTGTCGGGGTGGGTGCTGTGCGTCCGCACGCAGTTGATCTGCCCCGGGATGACGAGCGAGAACACCTGCTTGCCCGTCCACAGCGGCTGCGGCTTGAGCACCGCCGGCTGGGGCATCTTGCCGTTCCACGTCGACAGGTACATGAGCAGCGTCATCACCTCCGCCTGCGGCCGCCGACGGAGAAACACGCAGCCAACGTGAGGACGGTGAGATGGCCCCGGGGTGGCCGTGAGCGCGCCGGTGAGGTGGATGGCATTAACCGTGAGACGGTGTGAGGGTTCAACTTTGTGGTTGTTTCGGTAAAGTGATGTAGAAGGGAAATAATTTAAATAATAAAAAGAAAACATAATAAAAAAAATAAAACATGACAAAATAGTAAAAAATAAAACATAATAAGGTTTGTGTAACCGTAACCATGCCGGTGATATGGCTGATGTAACCGAGATGGTACGATGGCTGGCGTTAACCGTGATGGTACGATGGCTGGCGGTAACCGTGACGGTACGATGGCTGGTGTTAACCATGATGGTACGATGGCTGGTGTTAACTGTGACGGTACAATGTCTGACGTTAACCGAGATGGTACGATGGCTGCCGTTAACCGTGATGATACGATGGCTGCCGTTAACCGTGATGGTAATGATGGCTGCCGTTAACCGTGACGGCAACGATGGCTGCCGTTAACCGTGACGGCACGATGGCTGCCGTTAACCGAGATAATACGATGGCTGGCGTTAACTGTGGCGGCACGAAGGCTGCCGTTAACCGTGACCGCGCGTGCCGGTGCCGTACGCGGTCGAGGAAGACGTCGCGCTTGGTGAACTTGCGAACGGCGGTGAGCGTGTCCTGCACGATGCCCATGACGGGCCGGTTGCTTTGCGGCGTGATGATCATGCGCGGCACCATCGCCAGCTCCTGGATCTCGGCGCGAGTCTCCAGCGACTGGGGCAGGTGCAGGTTCATCTCGTCGCCGTCAAAGTCCGCGTTGTACGGCGTCGTCACGCTGTGGGGGAGCGGAGGGCAGAAAAGCACGGGTGGGGATCGGACGTGGAGACGTTTTTTAAATATTCATATTCTTAGGTTTTTTCGGTAAAGTCACGTAGGTAAAACATTAAAATTAATACAATTTAAAAAAATAATAATAATAAATCACGACGTTTCGGAGGCAACACAAGCTTCCGTTTGTGTTGTGTTGCCTCCGAAACATCGTGATTTTTTTTTTACTTTTATTAATTTTAATGTTTTACCTACGTGACTTTACCGAAAAAACCTAAGAATATGAATCCTTGCAGTCACAAAAGCTTCAAATCTACATTTTTTTAAAAACCCCACGTGGGATTTTTGCCACGGTGGCCCAGAGATGTCGGCTACCCCTCGCCTGGTAGCGATCGATCAGTGGATCGATACGTTTATCGATCGATACGTTTGCCGATCCATCGATTGACAAAGCGGCCAATCGATCGATCGCTGCCTCGCTCGTGGAAGGCGATGGTGGCGGTGGTGATGATGGTGGCGTGGTGGAGGTGATGGTGGTGGCGATGGCGGCGTCAGTGCTGGCGGTGATGGTGGTGGTGGTGATGGTGGTGATGATGGTGGCGATGGCGGCAGTGATGGTGGTGGTGGTGGAGGTTATGGTGATGGTGGTGGCGGTGGAGGTGATGGTGGTGGTGGTGACGATGGTGGTGGCGATGGTGGCGGCGGCGATGATGGTGGTGGCGGCGGTGATGGTGGTGGCGGTGACGATGGTGGCGGCTCCCACCTGAGGTTGAGGCGGAAGGTGGACCAGGGCAGGATGCGCACTCTGTGCCCCATCATGGACATCTTGTGCAGCGTGGGCTGGCGGTTGAAGATGACGATGTCTCCGTCGCACATGTGTCTCTCCACCTGGGGGGGTCAGAGGTCAGGGGGGGGGTCAGAGGTCAGGGGTCGGGGCCCAGGGACACGCACAGAGCCGACGTGGATACGTTTAAAAAAATGTAAAAGACACGTGGACACAGCATTTGCGACACGCTTTACGATCCACGATGAACTTGTTTTAACACAAAAATAAGCAATAGTTCAATCGCTCAATCAATCGATCAAATCACTCCATCAATCCGCTTGTTCCTGGATGGACCGCCAGTTACACCACAGCCAGAGGCACCGGTGACACCACCATCTACACCGATACCGGTGACACCACCATCTACACCGATACCGCTGCTGCTGCTGGTGCTGCTGGTCACCTTGTATCCGATCTGCAGGTGCAGGTCGCTGGGCTTGGGTGGAAGCGCAGGTCGACGCGCTCGCCGTTGTCGCGCGTGATGTACTTCGCCCCGGGGTACTGGTTGTTGCCACGCCGAACCAGCTCCTGCATCCTGCACGGCACACGGAAGGGGCGGCCGCGGGGGCAAGCGCCGGTTAACGCCGCCGGTTAACGCCACCGCCGCATCGTCTAACAACTGGTTATCACCGTCTAACGCCTGGTTAACACCATCGGTTGACATCATCCTCTAACACCACCGTCTAATAACGGTTAACACCACCGGTTAATACCACCGTCTAAACACCACCATTACCGGTACTGCTGCTCCTAATATACAGCTACAGGCACCGGTTAACACCATCATCTACATTGATACCCACGACGACCTGCACACCAGGCGAGGTAGTCAACATCTCATAGCCACCGTGATGATGATGAGAGAGAGACGCAGACTCCAACTATACAGCAACAGGCGTCGTCAGGGTCTGGATCGAACCCACGACCTCCTGCACACCGGGCGAGGTAGTCAACATCTCCCAGCCCCCACGCCGGCGCCGGCGGCCTTCCCCCCGACCCCCCGTCACCTGTCGATGTTGAAGGGCGTGACGATCTCGGGGAAGGTCATGTTGGCGGCGATGGAGCGCGGCACGCCGACCTGGTCGATGGAGAGGTTGGGGTCGGGCGTGATGACCGTGCGCGCCGAGAAGTCGACGCGCTTGCCCATGAGGTTGCCTCGCACGCGACCTTCCTTGCCCTTGAGCCGCTGCTTCAGCGACTTGAGGGGGCGGCCGGACTTTTGCATCGCCTGCGTCGGCACGAGCGGCGGTTGGGGAGGTGGGGGCGGCACCATGTGACGTGTTAGAAAGGGGGGCGGCAGCATCATGTGATGTCTTCTTGGTTCTTTCGGTAAAGTCACGTAGAAGGGAAATAATAAATAATAAAAATAAAACATTATTAAATAATTCTCACGACGTTTCGGCCACAACGCAAGCAGCCGTCCTCAGGTGAAGAACAGGGCTGTCGGGAAGACAGCGTCTGAATGAATGTCTTTCCGACAGACCTGTTCTTCACCTGAGGACGGCTGCTTGCGTTGTGGCCGAAACGTCGCGAGAATTATTTTATTATTTTTATTATTCTATTACTTGCCTTCTACGTGACTTTACCGAAAGAACCAAGAAGATGAATCCCTGCAGTCACGAAAGCTTTACATCGAAATCATGTGATGTGTTAGAAAGGGGGNCGGCAGCATCATGTGATCCATTCGAAAGGGGGGCGGGCACCACCACGTGATGTCAGAAAGAGGGCGGCATCACCACGTGATTCATCAGAAAGAAGGTGGGGGGGGGGGGGACGGCAATTTGCAACATCTCAAAGAGGCGGCACTAGACAGCGTCTCTCAAGGAGGGGGGGGGGCGGCACGCGACCACGTGATCCGTCAGAAAGGGGGGGGGGGACGGCACGCGACCACGTGATCCGTCAGAAAGGGGGGGGGGGGGGGACGGCACGCAACCACGTGATCCGTCAGAAAGGGGGGGGGGGGGGGGGCGGCACGCGACCACGTGATCCGTCAGAAAGGGGGGAGGGACGGCACGCGACCACGTGATCCGTCAGAAAGGGGGGGGGGNCGGCACGCGACCACGTGATCCGTCAGAAAGGGGGGGGGGGGACGGCACGCAACCACGTGATCCGTCAGACCCAGCGGCCTGCTCACCCTGGGCAAGCCGGGCATCTCGTTGTCCACCATGGTGGCCACGTGGAACTGCAGCAGCTTTACGTCCTCGGCGATGATGTGCGCCGCGGCGCCGTTCTGTTCGTTGCGCTTCAGCTGGTTGTTGATCTTCACGATGTCGGCGAGCTTGTGCGTCAGGTCGTCCTGCGGGGACATCGCGAAGTGTCACGGAGGGTCACGGCGGGGGGGGGGGTGGGGGCGAGGTTACGGCAGAGGTCGCAACCGGGTACCCGATACCCGTACCCTACTCGATACCCGGCAACCCGTACCCGGCCGGGTATCGGGTAGGGTACGGGTATCGGGTACCCGGTTGCGACTTCTGGGATGAAGCCATGTTGCAGGCGCGGGTGGGTTGATTCTAGGTACTTGAATTATGAGAAGAGACAAGACGTTGGGAAATGAGTGACAAACGGTTACTCACCGGTGACTGGGTACCCGTTTGCGACCCTGGTGCGGCCGGGTACGGGTAGGCCGCGAGTCACTGGTGAGTCAACGTTTGTCACTCATTTCCCAACGTCTTGTCTCTTCTCACAATTCAAGTTCCTAGAATCAACCCACCCGCGCCTGCAACATGGCTTCATCCCAGAGGTCACAATGGGGTACCCGATACCCGTACCCTACCGATAGCCGGCCGG
>MU249685.1:125748-165748 GCA_018977245.1 Lethenteron camtschaticum | reverse complement strand
GACAGTGCATATCATTACCATTATCAGAGTTCAGTTGCGACTTTACCGAAATAACCAAGAAGATGAATCCCTGCAGTCACGAAAGCTTTAAATCGAAAATTATCAGAGTTGTTTCTTTTGATTGCATTTTGACTGCTTGTGTTGCGGTTATTGCAAACATGATGCCTTGTATAAAGGTGTCAGTTTTGTACCAGTTTAAACGGTAAAAACTACTACAGGGTACCACAATCGAGGGCAAGGATCTCAGATGATCTGTGGGNCCCACCTTAAAAAGTATAACCCGTAAAAACAAAGTTTTTCACTATAAATCCTTTATATGCGTGGCGGCTAGAGTCCTCTCGTCCTCTGGCTTGAGATGGCTGCCACCTATGGGTCAGATGATTGCATGGCAGCATTAAGCAATCGGTAATTAAATATAATATTTTTGTCCTAAAANGTGTAAAATTTTGGAAAAAAATTTTCACGAACATTAATTGTCACGCACAACGAGTCCGTGTGGAAAATGTCAGCTCGATTGGATCACGGGAAGTGGGTAAAAAACGACCGAAAGATTTGCACGGTCCTAAGCAAGCAAGTGAACTTAATATAAAGGATTTAAAAAAAAACGTTGCTCCCCCTTCCATCCCCACCAAACCTCGTGCCAATCCCTGTATCTTACCCCACCCAGCCCCACCGGGTACCCAAAGCCTCACCGAATCCACGAGCATCTTGGAGCAGAAGAAGCAGACGCATCGGAGCACCTTGATGGTCTTGGTGAGGAAGCCCACGTGGAACACCGGCTTGGCCAGCTCGATGTGGCCAAAGTGGCCCGGGCACTCGGTCATGTTGCCTGTTCGTTCAAACGAACAAGTACAGAGCAACTAAGCAATCGATCTTCAAGGGTCTTACAAAAATAGGGGTGCGGTTATTGACACTTTCACGTTGCGACGTCGTACGTGTAAACGTCACCGGTTTTGATTCCGATTCCGTTCCGATCAATGACGTACGGGCTTAGCTCGGGGATGTGCCAGTGAGAAAAACCCACCCGTACCGTGCTGGCCCAACACTGGCTCAGAATGTGCCAGTGAGAAAAACCCACCTGTACCGTGCTGGCCCAACACCGGCTCTTAATGTGCCAGTGGAAAAACCCACCCATACCATGCTGGCTCCAACACAGGCTCTTAATGTGCCAGTGGAAAAACACATCCATACCGTGCTGGCCCCAACACAGGCTCAGAATGTGCCAGTGGAAAAACCCACCCGTGCCTTGCTGGGCCCAACACTGGCTCAGAATGTGCCAGTGGAAAAACCCACCCGTGCCGTGCTGGACCCAACACAGACTCAGAATGTGCCAGTGGAAAAACCCACCCGTGCCGTGCTGGCCCAACGCTGGCTCTTAATGTGCCAGTGGAAAAACCCACCCATACCGTGCTGGCCCCAACGCTGGCTCAGAATGTGCCAGTGGAAAAACCCACCCGTGCCTTGCTGGGCCCAACACTGGCTCTTAATGTGCCAGTGGAAAAACCCACCCATACCGTGCTGGCCCAACACTGGCTCTTAATGTGCCAGTGGAAAAACCCACCCATACCGTGCTGGCCCCAACACCGGCTCAGAATGTGCCAGTGGAAAAACCCACCCATACCGTGCTGGCTCCAAAACAGGCTCTTAATGTGCCAGTGGAAAAACACATCCATACCGTGCTGGCCCAACACAGGCTCAGAATGTGCCAGTGGAAAAACCCACCCGTGCCGTGCTGGGCCCAACACAGGCTCAGAATGTGCCAGTGGAAAAACCCACCCATACCGTGCTGGGTCCAACACAAGCTTAGAATGTGCCAGTGGAAAAACCCACCGGTACCGTGCTGGGCCCAACACAGGCTGGCTCAGAATGTGCCAGTGGAAAAACCCACCCGTACCGTGCTAGCCTCAACACCGGCTCTTAATGTGCCAGTGGAAAAACCCACCCATACCGTGCTGGGCCTCAACACTGGCTCAGAATGTGCCAGTGGAAAAACCCACCGGTACCGTGCTGGCCACCCCATTGCACGCCAGTGGTAACGAAAAAGGGGTGCATTGCGAGGCCACTGACCGGCACAGGTCTGGCAGCGCGCCGTGCGGTCGATGACTCCCTGCCGGGGTCCATGAGACCCCCAGTTTGGGTTTCCCTCCTTCGGTGGTCTCGGGTACTTGATGCCACCCTCCGTCACCGACATCCGTTTCTGCGAACACACAGACGAAGGTCCCCGCGTAGCCTTTAGCAGACCGCTGGGGCAAGAGCTGTTAGCAGCGAGCAGAAGGCCGGCACGGTGGCACCCCATGACCTCCTGCACACCAGGCGAGGTAGTTAACATCTCCTAGCTACCGTGATAATGAGACACGAAAACTCCAAACATACAGCAGGCGTCAGGCTTATACCCACGTCCTCCTGCACACCAGGCGAGGTAGTTAACATCTCCTAACCACTGTGATGATTGACACGCAAACTACAAATATTCACCAGGCGTCAGGATCGCACCCACGTCCTCCTGCATACCAGGCGAGGTAGTTTACATCTCCCAGCCACCGTGATAACGATGAGAGAGAAACGCAAACTCCAAATAAAAATAATTCGTCAGGGTTGGGATCGCACCCACGGCCTCCTGTATACCAGGCGAGGTAGCCAACATCTCCCAGCCGGATGATCCTAGCAGCAAAAGTATCAAATGCTATGGGCCCAGCACTTTCAAGGGCCCCACGCTAAACGCTTTCAAGCTATCAATTCCGGTTCAATGATTCTGCACTTGCTCTATTACTATAGTACTATACCGTCCTTCGACTTTTACGAACGACCGGGTTGTTAAAGTTAGCGATTTGCCGTATTATCTGGGCTGTATAGAAAATAAATAAAAACAATTTACTGTGCAAGTTAAAATTTTTGCTTTCATATTTGTGTTTTTTTTTNCATTTAGGGCCCCTTCATAACCACATATGCTACAGGCCTCGCTACTATCTTCATCCGGCACCGCCTCTATTCGTTTCCAAATAGTTAGCCGCTTGGTTTGTTATTTTTTAGTCTGTTTAAATCAACAAATCGTTTTTGTCGTCCGCAGGGCACCTCGATCCCGAGCCAAAAAATATATAATTTAGTTTCCCCCCCCCCAGCAAAGGTCAACGTCTCCCCTGACCTTTCGCACTTTCCGACTTGGTCGGAGGAAATCCGTGAGGCTGCGAAGCTCTTCACATTTATCCGGTCTCAGTGTCCAGTAACGTTCACGGGTGGCAGAGTCGCAAACGGGTTTTGATTCCTTACCCGTACCCGGCCGCACCAGGGTCGCAAACGGGTACCCGTACCCGTACCCTATACCCGGCCGGGTACGGGTAGGGGGTACCCGATTGCGACCTCTGGGATGAAGCCACGTTGCAGGCGCGGGTGGGTTGATTCTAGAACTTGAATTGTGAGAAGAGACAAGACGTTGGGAAATGAGTGACAAACGGTGACTCACCAGTGACTCACGGCCTACCCGTACCCGTACCCAGCCGTACCCGTACCCTACCTGTACGGGTAGGGTACGGGTATCGGGTACCTGATTGCGACCTCTGGGATGAAGCCATGTTGCAGACGCGGGTGGGTTGATTCTAGGAACTTGAATTGTGAGAAGAGACAAGACGTTGGGAAATGAGTGACAAACGGTGACTCACCAGTGACTCACGGCCTACCCGTACCCGTACCCGGCCGCACCAGGGTCGCAAACGGCTACCCTTACCCGGCCGGGTACGGGTAGCCGGTATGGGTATCGGGTACCCGATTGCGACCTCTGACGGGTGGTGGTCAAATTCACTTGGAAGTCACCAAAAATATTGATCGTGATGATTCCCCCCCCCACCTCCTATCGATTAAAATCGAACTCGAAAATATTACCGAAAATGCTTTTTGTGATCAGATTAAGTTCGACACGCGAAAAAAAACACCGTAACAAACAACAATATGCTTTGGTTCTTTCGTTAATGTCACGTAGATAGAATATAAAAAAATATTTTAATAATAATATAAAAAAACAAGAAACGTCGTGAGTTTTTAGATTTTTTATTTTAGTATTTTTTTATTTTTTTCTATTTACGTGACTTTACCGAAAGAACCAAAGATCATGAATTCCTCCAAGTAACGACACAAATCTGATCAGAGGCATCGACATTACAGACGCGTTCGATAAGTCCATAAACGATAACAACAAAACCCCTCCAAACACGTCACCTGCACAACTGTAACGAGGAAAAACCCGCAACGATTCATCCCCGTAACCTTGAGGAGGCACCTGCAAAGTCCTTAAAAACCTCCTCCTCACGCGTTAATGGACACCGCTAAGTTGACGTCCCCATTTAAGTAGATCGGAATTCAACATTTAACATTGGGGACGGTGGTGGTGGTAGTCAATCCAAATTAAAAGTCACCGCTGGATTAATCCAAATTCACCACTTGAAGAATCAAAGTTCAAATTCAAAGTCACCGCTGGAAGAATCAAAATTCAAATTAAAAGTCCCCGATGGAGGAATCCAAATTCAAATTAAAAGTCCCCGCTGGATGAAACCAAATTCAAAGTCACCGCTGGAAGAATCAAAATTCAAATTAAAAGTCCCCGATGGAGGAATCCAAATTCAAATTAAAAGTCCCCGCTGGATGAAACCAAATTCAAAGTCACCGCTGGAAGAATCAAAATTCAAATTAAAAGTCCCCGATGGAGGAATCCAAATTCAAATTAAAAGTCCCCGCTGGATGAAACCAAATTCAAAGTCACCGCTGGAAGAATCAAAATTCAAATTAAAAGTCCCCGCTGGAGGAATCCAAATTCGAATTTGCAGCCGGAGGAATCGAAATACAAATTAAAAGTCACCGCTTGAGAATCAAAATTCTAATTAAAAGTCCCCGATGGAGGAATCAGAATTCAAATTAAAAGTTGCAGCCGGAGGAATTCAAATTAAAAGTCCCGCTGGAGGAATCCAAATTCGAATTTGCAGCCGGAGAAATCGAAATACAAATTAAAAGTCCCCGATGGAGGAATCCAAATTTGCAGCCGGAGAAATCGAAATACAAATTAAAAGTCACCGCTTGAGGAATCAAAATTAAAAGTCCCCGCTGGATGAAACCAAATTCAAAGTCACCGCTGGAAGAATCAACAAATTAAAAGTCGCCGAACGAGTTGAGGAAAAAAAAATTGGGCGATCAAAAACGAAATGCGTAACCCGCGCCAAAGAATTCAAACTCAACACGCGCTCTTAAAATCGACGACATCCATTTAACAAAGGCGCGTTTTACTTTTAATAAGAGTTTTAAAAATATACACATTTTACGCGCCGTTACACAACTTATCACGCGTTCACCCCATAGGCTTAACATTAGGAGACCACTTCAAGTTAAGAGTCCCACCCCTACCCACTACTACCCTGACCGAAAAACCATCCACCCCAACTCACCCATCAGCCACCCACCCATCCACTACCCACCAGCCACCCACCCACCCACCCCTACCCACCACCCACCCACCCACCACCCACCCACCACGTACAATCTCATCGGGGCTCAGCACTCCGAATTGCAGCCTCTTGATGGTGCGGAGCGGGCAGGCGCTCTCGCTCGAGGGTGGCCCGTAATGCGGCATGGCTTTCTTTTGAAATTATTATTTTATTTATATAATAATCTTTTAACAAAACTTTTCCTTTTTAAAAAACAACAACGCCGCCTCCCGCCTCCGCTTACTTGCGGCACACTTTTATTTTGTTACGGATTATATAGTTTTTAATTTAAGTCGATTAACGTTTAAGCCGGGAGAGGGGGAGGGTAAGGGTAAAGATGGAGGGGGGNAGGTAGGGGGGGGGGGAAAAGAGTTGTGTCTCTACGAAAAGTTTCTTTATTATTCGAATATAACGTTAACTAATAACTTTTTTTGATTTAATTGTCACACGCAAACCACACCCCCCCCCCCCTGATTAACATATACTATATCTTTAAAGTATACGGATCGGGCTTGCGGCGGATGGCGTGGTCCTGCCTCTTCCAGAGCTCCGCGCTGGAGGAGCGACCACCCCGATCTGAGTGCGAAGCCGTCGAGCAGCCACTTATATAGGGGCCGAACTCGCGGGTTTCCCGAACTCGGACGCACGGGATCGCCTAATTATTCCGCATAAATTATGTTAATCGCGCGCGCATCCGGCGGCGCCTCGCTCCCATTGGATGACTGTCGCCCCACCCGCCCGTGACGTCACCGCAGGGGCGGGGCATCGTCACCCCGCCCCACCCACCGTGTCGGCAACTCGCGGCGCTGCGGCTTCTCGCCGCCGTCGCCTGCGTCAATAGCGAAATCGAAGCAATGGAGGGGGGGGGGNACCGGTCGTTCACGACGGCGCCGTATCCGCGCCGTAGCACCCATCGCCTCGGGATCTTCGCGACGCGCTTGGAAAACGCCCGGCGGAGCGGCCGCCGTTCGAGCGACGTCTCGGCGACGCTCCGTTCGCCGGCGGCGGCTCGGCGAAGTCGGCCGCGGCCTAGGGGAGGCGGCGGGGTTCGGGGGAGTCGCACCGTGCTCGGATAGCGACGCTTGGCCGGGATGAGGCGCTGGGCGGCGGGCGGGAGGGGGACGGGCGAGGGCCTCGTACCGATGTCGGCTACGGTTCCGATATTTTATTATTTTGTTGTCTGGGTTGTTGTTGTTGTTGTTTACGCCATTGGAGCCGAGTCGATGAAGCTAAAGGCAACGTTGTGGTGCTAACGTTAAACAAACCTTATCGTTTTGTGGCGGGGAGGGGAAAACAGATGATTTGTTTGTAATTTCTTTTTNAATTCGTTTTTTTGTAAAACATTTTCCTCGATCGCGAACCCAACCGATCTACCGTTTCCCGACAGCTCGAATTACAAGCGCCCGTTTCGATGAAGCTTTACATTTTATTTTTAAAAATATATATAATTACGACGGACGAAGCCGCCGGGTAAGTGTCGTCGCGAAATGACGACCCGGTCTGTTTATTGTGTGATTGTTGTGTTGTATGTGTGTTGTGTGTGGTTGTTGTGTGGTGTATGTGTGGTTGTTGTGTTTGTGTGTTGTATGGCTGTTGTATGTATGGTTGTTGTGTGTGGTGTTGTTGTTTGTGTGGTTGTTGTTGTGTGGTTGTTGTTTTGTGGTTGTGTTTGTAGTGTGTGGTTGGGTATTGTTGTGTGGTTGTTGTGTTGTTGTTTGTGTATTGTTGTGTGGTTGTTGTGTGTTGTGTGTTTGTGTATTGTANGTGTGGTATGGTTGTTGTGTGGTTGTTGTGTTTGTGTGTTTGTGTATTGTTGTGTGTTGTTGTGTTGTGTGTTGTATGGCTGTTGTATGTATGGTTGTTGTGTGTTGTTGTTGGCTGTTGTATGTATGGTTGTTGTGTTTGTGTGTTGTATGGTTGTTGTANGTATGGTTGTTGTGTTGTGTGGTTGTTGTGTTGTATGTGTGGTATGTTTGTGTGTGTGGTTGTTGTTTGTGTATTGTATGTGTGGTTGTTGTGTTTGTGTTGTATGGCTGTTGTATGTATGGTTGTTGTGTTGTATGTGTGGTATGTTTGTGTGTGTGTTGTTGTTTGTGTATTGTATGTGTGGTTGTTGTGTTGTGTGTTGTATGGCTGTTGTATGTATGGTTGTTGTGTTGTATGTGTGGTATGGTTGTGTGTGTGGTTGTTGTGTTTGTGTATTGTATGGTTGTTGTATGTGTGGTTGTTGTGTGTGTTGTACGTTGTTGTATGTGTTGTGTGTTGTTGTGTGGTTGTTGTGTTTGTGTGGTGGTGTTGCTGGGTGAGTTTGGCTTTTATTTCATTCACATTTCATTCCTAATCTCCATCCTTGGCTCTTAGCGGCGAGGCTGTGAATCCTGACCGCTCCTAACACACCACGGGTTGTGTGTGTGTGGTGTTGAGTTTGGGGTGTCTTTCCTTCAACTTTCATTCCTTTTTCCTTCCCTCGTCTTTCATTCCTCGCTCTTAGGGCTCTTAGCGGCGAGGCTGTGGGTCGTGGCCGCTCCTAACACACCACGGGTTGTGTGTGTGTGGTGTTGAGTTTGGGGTGTCTTTCCTTCATCTTTCATTCCTTTTTCCTTCCCTCGTCTTTCATTCCTCGCTCTTAGGGGCTCTTAGCGGCGAGGCTGTGGGTCGTGGCCGCTCCTAACACACCACGAGGTGTGTGTGTGTTGGGCTTTCTTGCCTCCATCCTTCTTCATTCATTCCTTCATTCCTCCTTCCTTCCTGATGTACGATGAGCTCATTCCCCAAGGCGAACGAACGAGGCTGTGGTCGTGGTCGCCGCTAACGTTACACGGGTTTGTGTGTTGGGGGTGTTCATTTGTTCCCATTTTTTCATTCACCTTTCGTTCTTTCCTTCTTCCATTTCATTCTTACCTTTCATTCTTCCTTTTCCTTCCCTATCCTTCCTCTCCCTTTCGGATTGATGTTATGAAGTCCTCAAGGCAAACGCGAGGTCGTGTCCACCACTAATGCAAAACGACCCGGGGTTGTGTTTTTGGGTTCGTTTTTTACACCTTTTTCATTCACCTTTCGTTCTTTCCTTCTTCCCTTTCATTCTTACCTTTCCTTCTTCCTTTTCCTTCCCTATCCTTCCTCTCACTTTCGGGATTGATGTTATGAAGTCCTCAAGGCAAACGCGAGGTCGTGTCCACCACTAATGCAAAACGACCCGGGTTGTGTTTTTGGGTTCGTTTTTTACACCTTTTTTCATTCACCTTTCGTTCTTTCCTTCTTCCCTTTCATTCTTACCTTTCCTTCTTCCTTTTCCTTCCCTATCCTCCTCTCCCTTTCGGGATTGATGTGTTATGAGGCCCTCCTCAAGGCAAACGCGAGGTCGTGGTCGCTGCTAACGCAAAACGACCCGGTTTGTGTGTTTTAGGGTTAGTTTTTTACACCTTTTTCATTCACCTTTCGTTCTTTCCTTCTTCCCTTTCCTTTTTAACTTTCATTCTTCCTTTTCCTTCCCTATCCTTCCTCGCCCTTTCGGAATTGATGTGTTATGAGGCCCTCCCCAAGGCAAACGCGAGGCTGTGGTCGTGGTCGCTGCTAATGCAACACGACCCGGGTTGTGTGTTTTTGGGTTCGATTTTTCCCCCTTTTTTCATTCACCTTTCGTTCTTTCCTTCTCTTACCTTGGTACCTTTCCTTCTCTCTTTTCCTTCCCTGTTCTTCCTCGCCCTTTCGGAATTGATGTGTTATGAGGCCCTCCTCAAGGCAAACGCGAGGCTGTGTCCGCCGCTAATGCAACACGACCCCGGGTTTGTGTGTTTTTGGGTTCGATTTTTCCCCCTTTTTTCATTCAACTTTCGTTCTTTCCTTCTCTTACCTTCATACCTTTCCTTCTCTCTTTCCTTCCCTATTCTTCCTCGCCCTTTCGGAATTGATGTGTTATGAGGCCCTCCTCAAGGCAAACGCGAGGCTGTCCGCCGCTAATGCAAAACGACCCGGGGTTGTGTTTTTGGGTTAGTTTTTTACCACTTTTTTCATTCACCTTTCGTTCTTTCCTTCTCTTACCTTCTTACATTTCCTTCTCCCTTTTCATTCCTTATCCTTCCTCGCCCTTTCGGAATTGATGTGTTATGAGGCCCTCCTCAAGGCAAACGCGAGGCTGTAGTCGTGCCCGCCACTAACGCAACGCGACCGGGGTTGGGTGTTCGGTTTTTTTTCGTTCATTCTCCCTTCCTTTCGTTTTTCCTTCTTCTCGCCTTTCCTTCCGCCCCCCTTTCGGGACTGCTGTGCGATGTTGAGGCCCTTCCCCGAGGCGAACGCGAAGGGAGCTGTACTCTCTCCCCAACCCCCATCTCCTCCTTCTCCCGCGTTACAAACAACAACCACCATCATCTTCACCACCATCATCATCATCACCCAACACATCTCTCTCTCGCGTCTCTACGACGACGATGCTTCTAGATAGCTTTGTGTGTGTTGCTGTTGTTGTGTGTGTGTTTGTTGTAGTTTGTTTAATTGTTAGTTTGTGTTTGATGAGGGAGAGTTTCGTTACGCGGCGGCGGCGGTGGTGGAGCGCCGCCATTACAGGAGGCGCGGTGGCTGCCATCGGCAAGGCCGCAGAGGGGCCTTGGTGGTGGTGGTGTTGGTGGTGTTGTTATTGGTGGTGGTGTTGTTGTTGGTAGTGGTGGTGATGTTGGTGGTGGTGGTGGTGATGTTGGTGGTGGTGGTGGTGATGGTGTTGGTGGTGGTGGTGGTGTTGTTGGTGGTGGTGATGGTGGTGGTGATGGTGTTGGTGGTGGTGTTGGTGGTGTTGTTGGTGGTGGTGGTGATGGTGTTGGTGGTGATGTTGGTGGTGGTGTTGGTGGTGTTGTTGGTGGTGGGGTTGGTGGGTTGGTGGTGGTGATGGTGGTGTGGTGGTGGTGTTGGTGTTGTTGGTGGTGGTGGTGTTGTGGTGGTGGTGGTTGTTGGTGGTGTTGTTAGTGGTGGTGTTATCGTTGTTGGTGGTGGTGGTGATGTTGTTGGTGGTGGTGATGTTGGTGGTGATGGTGTTGGTGGTGGTGTTGTTGGTGGTGGTGGTGTTGTGGTGGTGGTGGTTGTTGGTGGTGTTGTTAGTGGTGGTGTTATCGTTGGTGGTGGTGGTGGTGTTGTTGGTGGTGGTGGTGATGTTGTTGGTGGTGATGGTGTTGGTGGTGGAGTTGGTGTAGTGTTGGTGTTGTTGGTGGTGGGGTTGTTGGTGGTGATGTTGTTGTTGGTGGTGGGGTTGTTGGTGGTGGTGTTGTTGGTGGTGTTGGTGGTGGTGTTGTTAGTGGTGGTGTTGTTATCGTTGTTGGTGGTGGTGTTGGTGGTGATGGTGTTGTTGGTGATGGTGGTGGTGTTGTTGGTGGTGGTGGTTGTCGTTGGTTGTGCTGTCGTTGGTGGTATCGTTGATGGTGGTGGTGGTGATGGTGGTGGGGTTGTTGGTGGTGGTGGTGGGGTTGTTGGTGGTGGTGTTTGTTGTTGGTGGTGGTGTTGTTGTTGTTGGTGGTGTCGTTGTTGGTGGTGTCGTGTATCGTTGTTGGTGGTGTCGTTGGTGGTTGTTGTTGGTGGTGTTGTTGGTGGTGGTGTTGTTGGTGATGGTGGTGTTGTTGGTGGTGGTGTTGTTGGTGATGGTGGTGTTGTTGGTGGTGGTGTTGTTGGTGGTGGTGGTGTTGTTGGTGGTGGTGTTGTTGGTGGTGGTGGTGTTGGTGGTGGTGGTGTTGTTGGTGGTGGTGTGGTTGTTGTTGGTGGTGGTGTTTTGGTGTGGTGTTGGTGGTGTTGTTGGTGGTGTGGTTGGTGGTGGTGGTGGTGATGTTGTTGGTGTTGGCGGTGTTGGTGGTGTTGTTGTCGGTGGTGTTGTTGGTGGTGGTGTGGTGTGTTGTTGGTGGTGGTGTTGTTGGTGTTGTTGGTGGTGGTGGTAGTGTTGTTGCGTGTGTCTCTCTCTCTCCATCATCACGGTGGCTAGGAGATGTTAACTTCCTCGCCTGGTGTGTAGGAGGTCGTGTGTTCGATCCCGCTCCCGACGAAGCCTGCTGCTGTATATTTGGAGTTTGCGTGTCTCTCTCATCATCATCACGGTGGCTAGGAGATGTTGACTACCTCGCCTGGTGTCCGAGGTCGTGGGTTCGATCCCGACCCTGAAGGGGGTCGTGTAATTGGTGCAACCCAGGACTGAGAGAATGGCAGAGACTTGGGTAGGCCTTAATCCAGCAGTGGAGAGACCACGGCCAATGATATTCGTTCTTCATCAGCGGTCGACCAACGCACGCTCTTTCGGAGCTCGAGTAACAGTAACATTGGCGGTGCAATCCAGTTACCTTTATTCTCTGGCTTATAAACTAAACTAAACATTTACTGGTAGGAACCTCCTGGTTACACCAGCCCGCAGGGATTATTGTGTCCGTCCGTCGTGCATCCAAAAATGGGAGGGGTGGGGCTGAGTGGAGAGGGGAGGGGCTGGGTGGGTAGTGTGGGGCTGGGTGGGGGTGGGGCTTAGTGGTGAGGGGCTGGTCACCCCGTGGTGCCCTTATAAAACTCAACGTTTAACCTACTCACGCCGGCTTGTACCCGCCCTCACAGTCGGCCATATATGCGGAATACACCACGCCGCCGTTGACCCTGGCCATTGACCGACCAACCCAACGTTCCTACAGCTCCCTCCGCAGGAATGTGTTAAAAAATATTTGTAGACCAGGTGTACGGCCCCAATGAGCTGCTATGCAGTAGCTCGTGTTTTTTTCAGAAGCAACTTGGCCATCACTTAATGATAGCTCGACCAGTTGGTTCATCATCGTAGCGTGGAAATGAGTAGCAGCAGCCAAATGGTTTTGAACGCGTGACGTCGATTCTGAATGTGTGGGAGAAAACAGGAGGACCCGGAGAAAAATCCACGCGACCTCCGAATACACAGCAGGCGTCGGGGTCGGGATCGAACCCACGACCTCCTGCACACCAGGCGAGGTAGTCAACATCGAGCCACCGTGATGATGAGAGAGACACACAAACTCCAAATATACAGCAGCAGGCGTAGGGATTAAACCCACGACCTGCACACCAGGCGAGGTAGTCAACATCTTATAGCCACCGTGGCGCCCCGTGTGTAGTGCATTACGGTTGTGTGATTCAATTGGCTTAATGACGGTTATGCAATTATTGTAATGCCCTTGATGCTGTGAATAAAACTCGTGCTTAAGAAGCTGTGTGTGTGTGTNCGTGCGTTCCCTCCTTGACTGCAGACCTAATCACACTTGAAAATTTATTTGCTTAAACAAGTGACGACTTGGGAGACCGTATAGCAGCGTGGGTGTTGTGTGGGTGAGATAGTAGTGGATGGTGCGGGGAGCGGTGGTGCAGCGGTTAGCGCTACGAACCCGGTCATGTGACCCGAGTTCGATTCCCGATCGCGGGTCAACACCGCCGGCGGCGATTATCCCGAACCGGTCCTGGGCCTCCCCTAGGTCGATTCGGCTTCAAATGGCTACCTGGTGCGGTGTGGTAGTAAACATTGCCGCTCAGGGAGACAAAGCGGTCGGGTCGTGGTTGCTGGCCACCCACCCCCTCGTTAGTGTAATATAGCGTAGTGTATAGTGTAGTGTATATATAGCGTAGTGTATAGTGTGTGCATAGTGTATGTATAGTAGTGTATAGTGTAGTGTATAATATGCGTAGTGTAGTGTTGTATAGTGTAGTGTATAGTGTCGTGTATAGTATATAGTGTAGTGTATAATAGTGTAGTGTATATAGTGTAGTATAGTGTAGTTATGTGTTGTGGTGTAGTGTATAGTGTGTGTGCATTTAAAAGCAGTGCATCGTGTTCCCGAATGACTAAGCAATACACTGATATACACTACTATACATTACACTATACACTACTACACATTACACTATACACTACTATACATTACACTATACACTACACTATACACTATACACTATACACTACTACACTATACACTACTACACGTTACACTACACTAAATTGAAAACTAATTTGTTTAGAACGGCTGTTTGTAATTTCAGGGTGCTGATTCCAAATCTGATCTCAGATTTGCTCTATCACATCGCATTTTTATGCTATGGCATACCCCATTTCGGGTAAAATCAATGAAAATGGGTATACCGATAACACAAAAATGAGATGCGATAGAGCAAATCTGAGATCAGATTTGGAATCGGCACCCCAAAATTACCTTAAAACCGTTGAATACCTTATGCCGCAAAAAGTGTGTTGACCAGAGGTCGCAACCGGGTACCCGATACCCGTACCCTACCCGATACCCGTACCCAGCCGGGTACGGGTACCCATTTGCGACCCTGGTGCGGCCGGGTACGGGTAAGTAATCAAAACCCGTTTGCGACCTCTGGTGTTGACCAGTGTAATCAGTCCGTCTGTTGTTTGGGCGACGTTACTCGGGTCCGGGAAAGTTGGTCGGCTGCCTGACTGGCGACGCTCCGGTGAAGAACGACGAGAGGAACGGTGGCGAAGGACTTGAGCAGCACGACACGGAGATCCACCTCCCACTCCACACGACAGCCCGAGGTCCACTACAGCAGGGGTCCCCAACCCCAGGCCACGGACCGGTAGCCGGTCCCTGTCCTGTTAGGAACCGGGGATTTGTAGTGACTAATCCCATATCTGCATTTCCCAATAAATATGCTAAATTCCTCTTGATATGCAAATTCCTTTCAAGGCGCTCTTCCCCTCCAACCAGCTTAAATATACGCTGCCAAGCCTGGGGTGTTCATTCAGACGCTGCTTCCCGACAGACCTGTTCCACCTGAGGACGGCTGCTTGCTTGTGGCCGAAACGTCGCGAATTGTATTTTATTATGTTTTATTTTATCATTTTATTATTTGCCCTACGTGACTTTACCGAAAGAACCAAGAAGATGAATCATTGCGGTCACCNGAAAGCTTCACAGCTACAATTAAGTTAAGTTATTGATTAGGTATAGCCCTGTGAGCCATTCGGCTCTTGAATCGGGTGCAACCGCAACAAACAAAAAACAAANCACGAACAAAAAACATCTGAAAGTGAATATGTGACTAAGTGCAAACAGAAAATCCAAGAAAGACAGCAAAATATTGCAGAAAAAGCACCGTACACCAACGTGTGCAAAAATCCCAGTGGGATGCAAGTCAAACAACAACAACAACCACAAGACAACTTAAATAAGGCCATCAGTCTAACTGTACTACAACAAACAAACATGGCTAAACCAAACACTTTTTGAAATCACCAAAATAAAGCCATGAAAGCAATGAAACAGTGATCATAGGAACTGTGACGGAATTTTCACAATAAATGGCATAAACAACATGTACTACCAAAACCTGCAGCCATAGCTGGCTGCATGAGTCACTCCACAACAGCAGGAGCATCAGTTGGAGTATCATAATTTTTCAATGCACCTTTAAGATCAGCGCACTAAATCAAAACACAGGTCATACTTTGTAGCGATCATCCGGAGCGAAACATTTTATTTTAGGCCACCTAATACATGAAACTGAAAACTNTGTTCCTGTTTCGATTTAAAGCTTTCGTGACTGCAGGGATTCATCTTCTTGGTTCTTTCGGTAAAGTCACGTAGAAGGGAAGTAATAAAATAATAAAATAAACATAATAAATAATTCTCACGACTTTTCGGCCACAACGCAAGCAGCCGTCCTCAGGTGAAGAACAGGGCTGCCATTCAGACGCGTCTTAAGACCTGTTCTTCACCTGAGGACGGCTGCTTGCGTTGTGGCCGAAACGTCGTGAAATTTATTTTATTATGTTTTATTTTATTATTTTATTACTTCCCTTCTACGTGACTTTACCGAAAGAACCAAGGAGATGTGTTCCTGTTGTGACCCTACTGTGACCTTCCCCCCGCCCCTAGATCCCCTCTGGTCAATCACGTGGCCTGCTGACGTCAGAGCTGCTGCAAGCCGCAGTTCCCCGCCACGACGCTCGTTCTGCGCGAACCGGACATGTTAGATGTGACGTCATCACATCTAACTCTCGATTTAAGGAACGGGAGGATTTATCCACAAATCTGGCCGTCCGCCTGATGATGCCGGTTGTTATTACTGGCGAAACGTCGTAACTCAGATTGTAAATGTTGTGGGTTGTTCTCCAACACACAGCAACCGGTTAGTGCTGTGCTAGTAACGAATTGTTAATGTCGTAGTGGGTTTAACTCTCCAACACACAGCAACCGGTTAGTGCTGTACTAGTAACGAATTGTAAATGTGTAGTGGGTTTAACTCTCCAACACACAGCAACCGGTTAGTGCTGTACTAGTAACGAATTGTAATGTCGTAGTGGGTTTAACTCTCCAACACACAGCAACCGGTTAGTGCTGTACTAGTAACGAATTGTAAATGTCGTAGTGGTTTAACGAATTGTAAATGTCGTAGTGGGTTTAACTCTCCAACACACACGGTTAGTGCTGTACTAGTAACGAATTGTAATGTCGTAGTGGGTTTAACTCTCCAACACACAGCAACCGGTTAGTGCTGTACTAGTAACGAATTGTAAATGTTGTAGTGGGTTTAACTCTCCAACACACAGCAACCGGTTAGTGCTGTACTAGTAACGAATTGTAAATGTTGTAGTGGGTTTAACTCTCCAACACACAGCAACCGGTTAGTGCTGTACTAGTAACGAATTGTCAATGTCGTAGTGGGTTTAACTCTCCAACACACAGCAACCGGTTAGTGCTGTACTAGTAACGAATTGTAAATGTAGTAGTGGGTTTAACTCTCCAACACACAGCAACCGGTTAGTGCTGTACTAGTAACGAATTGTAAATGTTGTAGTGGGTTTAACTCTCACACACAGCAACCGGTAAGTGCTGTACTAGTAACGAATTGTAATGTTGTAGTGGGTTTAACTCTCCAACACACAGCAACCGGTTAGTGCTGTACTAGTAACGAATTGTCAATGTGTAGTGGGTTTAACTCTCCAACACACAGGGTTAGTGCTGTACTAGTAACGTTGTAAATGTAGTAGTGGGTTTAACTCTCCAACACACAGCAACTGGTTAGTGCTGTACTAGTAACGAATTGGTTCTGTTTATGTGACACAAACCCATAAACTAATTGGCCTGCTATTAACGACACACAGCGGGTTATTGGGGTTGTGTGGTGGGTGGGTGGGTGGTTGGTTGGGGTTGCCTGGGGTGGGTTGGGGTGAGTGGGTTGGCTGGGTTGGTTGGGGTGGGTGGGTTGGTTAGGGTTGGCTGGGTGGGTGGGTTGGTTGGGTTGGTGGGTGGGTTGGTTGGGGTGGGTGGGTTGGTTGGGTTGGTGGGTGGGTGGTGGGTGGGTGGGGTGGGTGGGTTGGGTGGTTGGTTGGGTAGGTGGGTGGGTGGGTTGGTTGGGTCGGTTGGTGGGTTGGTTGGTTGGGGTGGGTGGTTGGGTGGGTTGGCTGGGTTGGTTGGGGTGGGTGGGTGGTTGGGGTGGGTGGTTGGTTGGGTTGCTGGGGTGGGTGGGGTGGGTGGGTTGGGTGGGGTGGGTGGTTGTTGGGGTTGCCTGTGGTGGGTGGGTGAGTGGTTGGTTGGGTGGGTTGGGGTGGGTGGGTTGGTTGGGTGGTTGTTGGTGGGTGGGTGGGGTGGATGGGTGGGTTGGCTGGGGTGGGTGGGTGGTTGGCTGGGTGGGGTGGGGCTGGGTGAGTGGATTGGCTGGGTTGGTGGTGGGGTGAGGTGGGTGGGGTGGCTTCGCTAACGCAGCTGCACATTCGGTCACAAGGGGCGACAACCCCACCGGTGTCTACCACCAACGGCCACTCACCCAGCAGTGTGTGTTGGTTGTCGTTGTGTGTGTGTGTGTGTGTGTGTCTGTGTGTGTATGTGTGTGTGTGGCTAAAGCACAGCAAGTTGGCACAGTAGGGGGCACAGGTGGTGCATCAGCCACTCATCTCGGTCAGTCGACCCGTGGCACCTGCTGGGTCTGCCCCGTGACCTCCTGCCAGCGGGCGTTCGACACTTCACGTGGCCTCAAGGTGCACTTGGCCTGGCACAAGCGTCGTGGTGACGTCACCGCCACTTAGTGGCGAATGGCGGTTGTTGTTGTTGTGTCTGTCGATGTGTGTCTGTGTGTGTGTCTGTCTGTGCGTGTCTTTGTTGGGGGAGTGATAGTGTAGCGGTAGCGCGCTGCGCTACGAACCTGGCTGCTTGGGTTCACACTGATCGACAAGATACGACACGCCAAGGTGTAATTAAAATATATATTGTGCTCAAAATCCCCCCCCCCCCCCCATTATTGCTATAAATAGATTTCTGTCAATATGGTTATGGTTGTACTTTAACACATTCCTGCGGAGGGAGCTGGTAGGAACGTTGGGTTGCTCGGTCAATGGCCTGCAGGGTCAACGGCGGCGTGGTGTATTCCGCAAATATGCCCGACTGTGAGGGCGGGCACAAGCCGGCGTGAGTAGGTTAAACGTTGAGTTTTATAAGGGCACCACGGGGTGAGCAGCCCTCCCCACCCAGTCCACCCCACCCACCCCCACCCNAGCCCCTCCCCACCCTCCCTCTCCACCAGCCCACCCCTCACATTTTTGGATGCACGACGGACGGACGGACACAAGATCCCCTGTGGGCTGGTGTAACCAGGAGGTTCCTACCAGTATTAATCCCGAATCTCTGCCATTACATACAATGAAAAAGAAAAGGTATAAAAAAATAAAAAAAACAGACTATTGTAAAAAATAAATAAAAAGTCCATCCCATGTGTTAGTGAATTTTTTAATATTTTAAATGGCAGGAAATTAGTTTTCAAATTTAGATTTTTTTTCTGGGGGGGGGGACCCCCGACCCTTTGGAAGATTTGGTCCCCCCAATGTTGACTCCATGGCTACTACGGCCTTGCGACACGCACACACCGCACACCCGTTTAGCCCACGCCAGACCATCTATTTGCAACTGCAGGGAGGAGAGAAATCCGATGAGCTGCTTCCGCCATCTGCATCACAAAGCCTCAGTTTGGCTCCAGTCGTGTGCCTCCCAGCCCACACCCCGCCCCCACACTCACATGGCCCAGAGGTCGCAACCGGGTACCCGATACCCGTACCCTACCCGATACCCGGCCGGGTACGGTACCCATTTGCGACCCTGGTACGGGTAGACCGTGAGTCACTGGTGAGTCACCGTTTGTCACTCATTTCCCAACGTCTTGTCTCTTCTCACAATTCAAGTTCCTAGAATCAACCCACCCGCGCCTGCAACATGGCTTCATCCCAGAGGTCGCAATCAGGTACCCGCTGGGTACGGGTACCCATTTGTGACCCTGGTGCGGCCAGGTATGGGTACGGATAGGCCGTGAGTCACTGGTAACCGTCACTCATTTCCCAACGTCTTGTCTCTTCTCACAATTCAAGTTCCTAGAATCAACCCACCCGCGCCTGCAACATGGCTTCATCCCAGAGGTCGCAATCAGGTACCTGTACCCTACCCGGCCGGGTACGGATAGGGTACCCGTTTGCGACCCTGGTGCGGCCGGGTAAGGAATCAAAACCCGTTTGCGACCTCTGCCATGGCCCCTCCCTCCATGCCCCGCGACTTTATAATCCCTCGTCACAGCCATCTCTGAGACACACTTGAGCGTTTGTGCTTTCGACTACGATGTCCCACCTGAAGGAGGACGCTTGTGTTGCGCCCGAAACGTCGTGATTGAATTTAGTTGTTTTCATTTTAATTTATTTTTCACCTACGTGACTTTACCGAAAACTTCAAATCTAGAAGATCGCAGATTGGTCCGTCCGGTGTTGGTTCCCGGGTTTAGGGGCCGTCCATAAATGACGTCACGCACCTAGGGGGAGGGTCAGACATTTGTGACGATGTGTGACGAGGGGGGGGGAAGAGTTTGAGAAATGTGACGTCACATCAAAATGCGCAACTTTAATAAATAAATATAGGCAACACGTTCTACTTAATTAAATATACTTTTTAATAAATGTTTTCTCCTACAACATCAGAGTGCATCGCCACATTAAATACGCACTACAATGACAATAGTTTAAAGCGATTTGAAGCATGTTTTATTTTTTGGGGGGGCAGAGCTTTGTGACGTCATATTTGAAGGGGGGCTGACTTTTTGTGACGCCGTGTGACGAGGGGGGGGGGTAAAAAATCGTTCAAAATCTTTTTTAGCACGCAACAAAAATTACGTTTTAGATAATTTAATTGGGGGGGGGGGGGGGGGNTCACAAGACATCTGGACCAGCCTGTACAATTGCCCATCATGTGTAGGCAGCCCTCGACTTGTGAACACACCGAGCTCAAGAGTGGTGATAATGGTAAACGGGTCGCTAAAATGTACCCTTACGTGCGCGTGAGAGTTTAACAGTGACGATATTCGGTCAAGATCACTTGCTTGCCTTGACATTATACACACCCATTGGCACGCAAACATTTTTACGTTTAAGAGAATTGAATTGGTGCGGGGGGGTCACAAAACATCTGGAGCAGCCTGTACAATTGCCCGTCATGTGTAGGCAGCCCTCGACTTGCGAACAGACCGAGTTCAGTCTCGATTTGAAGCTTTCGTGACTGCAGGAATCCATAATCTCTTGGTTCTTTCGGTAAAGTCACGTTCTACCGACGACTTTACCGAAAGAACCCGAGAACACCGAGTTCCGTAGACCCGTTCGTAAGTAGGAACGGTTCTCGTAAGTCGGAACACAGTAAGGTAGTCCCCGACTTACGACAGATATGCGTTACGACCCCATCGTAAGTTGAAAATATCGTAAGTCGAAGATGGCCTAGCCTACCCAGGAATCTTAAAGAATGGAGATAATTTAGCAAAACAGAGCAATTTACAGTACCGTACTGTATAAACTATATACCGTATGTATTTCTTAATTACAATGCTGTATTGCACAGTAAAATGTGAAGTAAAAACAAGGTAAATTCTTAGCCTACCTATATGAACTGCAATTTAATAGAAAGTTTTTTCAGGAAACAATCCTATCTGCTATAAAAACGTTTGACATGCATGGAACGTATCGTATCGTGGTAACCCTCAAATGAAATCCCAACGTACAGTATCGTACCTCGTACGCTACTGCGTTTGCCTGCCGCGCGAAATGTTAAATATTTAACAATTTTGTCGCATCGCCATCGTAAGATCGAAATATCTTAAGTCGGGGACTACCTGTAATCTACTGTGTATTTAAATGCCCCCCCCCCCCCCCACCATGCACACACACAAACGCTCACTACCCCGAGTGTGAGGCCGACTCATTCGCATCTTGCTGGGAGGATCGCCCGTCTGAAGACCGCGGTTCAGTTTGCAAGTGAAGAGTTCGCGTTGTAAGTCGATTGTTTAAAAAGTATAACCCGTAAAAACAAAGTCTTTTACTATAAATCCTTTATATGCGTGGCGGCTAGAGTCCTATCGTCCTCTGGCTTGAGATGGCTGCCACCTATGGGTCAGATGATTGCATGGCAGCATTAAGCAATTGGTAATTAAATATATTTTTGTCCTAAAAAGTGTACATTTTGGAAAAAAAATTTCACGAACATTAATTGTCACGCACAACGAGTCTGTGTGGAAAATGTCAGCTCGATTGGATCACGGGAAGTGGGTTAAAAAACGACCGAAAGATTTGCACGGTCCTAAGCGCGCAAGCAAGCAAGTGAACTTAATATAAAGGATTTAAAAACTGACACATTCATGGAAGCTGTATCAAATCTTGTAACTCAATTTTTACTCACTTCCCAATGTGGTCTCGACTGCAAACTTGGTATACTTATGTCATACTGATGACAATACTATATTCTATCATTAAAAAAACATATTGTTAAACATTCTTTTTTATATGTTATGTTTCGGCTTGGGTCTAATTGTCCCCGCTCAACTGACGTTGGTTGTAATTGCCCACGGTCCTTTACATTGTGGCAAGCTTCGGGGCCACTTCCTGGAGTCGTGGAGTTCTTCCATTACTCGTACGGTACATTTCATTAAAGCGTGTTTTTTTAAAGTTTAAAAAAATATTTCTTATTTTATTATCAGAGCCACGTGTGTTTGCATGTTCACCACAAGCATAGTCACTTTAAGATGTTTTCTTGTTTGTTGTTTGTTGCGGTTGCACCCGATTCAAGAGCTGAATGGCTCACAGGGCTACACCAAATAAATGAAACTGGTGTGTGGTTAATGCAGCAACTTGATTCCTTGCAAGAACTATAATCCCTTTGGTGATTGAACATCTCAACACAACTCCAGTTTTATTGCCAGAAAGGGTAAAACCTATCGGGAGTGGTCATACTGCCGGTAGAAAGACTTGAGCCGCCCTCCCGTGGCCCTAGCGTCATCTCCCTTTCTCATTTCGGTTTCCGTCACCATTTTTTTTCCGTGGGAAGCGTTGCGAACGGTACGCCCAAACCGCCAACCCGGAAGGTGCCGATAGGCCCCCTTCGCCCGAGACCAATCCGGTACGGTTAAACCTGCCGGGTGCCAGACACCCCACCGACATGGCCGTCGGGATCTTTGAAGCACACGAGACTCACCACCGGTACGGTTAAAGCTGCCGGTGCCAGACACCCCCATCGGCATGGCCGTCAGGGATCTTTGAAGCGCACACGCCTCACCGCCGGTACGGTTAAACTTGCCGGGAGCCAGACACCCCCACCAACATGGCCGTCGGGGATCTCTGAAGCACACAAGCCTCACCGCCGGTCATCGCTGCTGTGAGTTGATGGCGCAGTTGATGGCGAGAGCGTGGACCGTAGGTTAAGCTCGGAACACAGCAACAGCGCCGTATTCAAATGCGCGGAGTTCAGTGTCGTGAAATGTGACGGTGCGACACAGGGAAAGCAACGTTGTTCAACTCATAAGAAGAAACGTTGTGCAACTTTTTAACCAAAGCCAAATAAGTTTCCACGGTTCGGTTGGCATGTAGCGAGTTCACGTTCGCAAAGTGCGGACGGTTCAAAGTAAAAAAAANTCTATCTTACGGGAAGGTCGTTCTGAAGCGTGGGTGTTCGTAAGTCGAGGAATGCCTTGTCGTGCTGTGGGCAACGGTAACTGGCAATAGTGTTTGCAGAAGTTCTGAAATACAATTTAACACGCAGTCGGCTTTCGAGAGCAATACCATCCGTAACAGGTTTTTTGTGGGTTAGATCGCGTAAATATAAACGTGTCGTTAAACCCGCCACCACCCGACACAGCCAATCAGATAAGGTTTGTCACGTAAGCAGAATGTGCCAATTCGTTACGAGTACAGCACACCGGTGTGTTGGAGAGCAAATCCACAACCGATTGTAATTGTTGTGGATTTGCTCTCCAACACACCGGTTAGTGCTGTACGAGTAACGAATTGGTGTGTTCTGTTTACGTGACAACCCTTACCAATTGGCTGCGTCGGGTGGTGGCGGTTTTAACGACGCATTTATATTTACCGATCTAACCCAAAAAAAACATTTCTGAAATACAATTAAGACTCTCGATTTACTGGTGCTTATCCGATTTGCGGATTAGCGCACCTGATAACATATTATCCATGGCCTTATCACCCAATAAATAATTGAAAACGTAATGCAACGTTGTCATTCTTGGAATCTTTATTACAAGTCACGTGTTAAACAAACAAATACGTTTGGAATCTGAAATCCAGATTGCTTCTACACACATAGTATATCTTTACAAAGTGGGCAGGGTTTGATTATGTTGATTGGGTGGCTCTGTGCCTTAGTGGGGAGTATTCTGCTTCCCAGCAAAGACTTTGGCCCACTGAGCACGACACTGAGCAGTCGATTNGTTTACTACAATTTTTGTTCACTACAAACTCAATTTTATTGACTTAAACACACTTTATACCCATACGAGTGGTTTTGACATAAACATCCGCGGTAAATGGATACTTTTTTATCATGATGTTATCAGCGGCCCTCCCCGTCATTAGCCGGACGATCCGACAAAACACGTCCCCAGTACGGAGCAGCATAGCAGCATCGCCCCGAGAAGAATCTTACTATGTCGTCTTTTGGGTACAGATTGTTTAAAAACTACTTTTTTCTTTTCATTTCACCAGTTGCTGCGTCCCTGGCACCAAGGCCGCACAGCATGGCTTGCATCTCAAACACCCGCAATCCATGATGTGCTGCTACGGTACCAGGGGCCTCCCCACCTGTGTCATGCTTTGGGAGCACTTCCCAATCTTCCGTGCCCGTTTTTTGTATTTAAATCCTTTATATTTAGTTCACTTGCTTGCTTGCTTAGGACCGTGCAAATCTTTCGGTCGTTTTTTAACCCACTTCCCGTGATCCAATCGAGCTGACATTTTGCACACAGACTCGTTGTGTGACAATTAATGTTCGTGAAAATTTTTTAAATTTTACATTTTTAGGAATTTTTTTTTCTATTATTTAAAATACCAATGTGATAAAAATGATCTTACTCAAAAACAGAAATGAATAATAAAATAAAACCGATGCCACGCATATAAAGGATTTATAGTGAAAATTTGTTTTTACAATTTTTTTTTCTCTTCATCGCCGTGCTTCTCTGGTCTTGCAGACTCTATCGTCTTGAAACTTCATCTCGTCCGGAGCGAAACCCGGTTGCCATCCGCTCATCCTGGCAGCGACGGCTTTTGGCGAGCCATCGAACGAAGCCGGTTCACCGCGTCGTCGCGCGGCGCTTTTTGGCGCGCTTCTTCTGCGGCCGTCTGGAACGCTCTTCCTTCCCGATATTAGGAAGCCACCGGAACTGTATGCACTTTTAAATCATCTCGATCAAAAACACATTCCTTTAAAACACCTTTTTGCATTTTAGTTTGTTGTCCTTCACCCGCACGTTGCCTACGTATGGCGAGAAAGCAGTTCAACATACGTAACCCTCCCCTTAAACAGAGAGCTGTCCTTGGACTCCACACCTAGGGAGTTTACGCATTGCAAAAGGGGCACTCCATGCCTCAGCACGGGGCTTTATCCGTCGCAACAGTAGCTCAACCCCGGGAGGGCTTTTACACTACCGAGGGTGTTACACTGCACATATTCTCCACACTACCCCTAGTTTTCACAATTGATCAACACTGCCCATAGACCTAACACTGCCGATAGACTCAGCACTGCCAGAGACTCAACACTGCCCATAGACTAACACTGCCCATAGACTCAACACTGCCCATAGACTCAGCACTTCCCATAGACTCAACACTGCCCATAGATTTAGCACTGCCATTACTCAGCACTGCCCATAGACTCAACACTGCCCATAGACTCGGCACTACCCATAGACTCAACACTGCCCATAGACTCGGCACTACCCATAGACTCAGCACTGCCCATAGACTCAACACTGCCCATAGACTCAGCACTGCTGTTATTGGGGGGGGGGGGTTCCAACTCCTGCACCTGCAACTTTACCGGATGACGAAGAATTCCGCCGTGGTTGCTCGTGCAGTCGATTCCCGTAGCAGACTGGAATTCCCGCTTGGTTCCGCGTTCACCGCCGCTCTTCTCCGGGACGTATATTTGCTTGTGTTCTCTCCTTGCGATGGGACTTTGTCGGATGAACGTTGAGATTTGTAAGGGCACGGGGTGACCTATAAGGTGTGAATTGGTCTGTAATACGGTAGGGCACTGATAACGGGTTGACAGCTATACTATACACTACTATAAACGACACTATACCATACCTGTCAACCCATACGGTTTACCCCGGATTCTTGTAACAGGGAAATTGAGTTTTCAGGTCCATACGGCGTACAGCCGTTTCAATACTGGCAACAAAAAATATATTTTTGTCTATTTGTTTATGATTCTCCCTTGTGATGGACTTTGTAGGATGAACGTTGAGCTTTATAAGGAGCACGGGTGACCAGTTAGGTCGGAATTGTTCTGTAATAAGGTAGGGCACTGATAAGGGGTTGACAGGTATGCAGTAGCAGTTATTGCCTAATCTTGATTCCTGAACTTTCAGTTAATGAAACATGGACAAAGCTTCTTTAGTTTGGTCGAAGATTAGGGAGAGGCGCTAAGGTTTAGCGATTAGTGTTAGAGGTTCAGGGGTTAGGATTAGGGGTTATTGTTCAGACGAGGGATTACCGCTTAGGATTGCTAAAGGTGTTATGGTTAGGAGTTCAGATTTAGGGTTTATGGTTAGGAACAGTGTTGATTTAGACTACTTTGTTCAGCAGTCTTGCCCAAACTTAAAACTGCTTGATTAGGTGGCACCAGGGCATTTGCAGCAATTATTGGACGTGGGTTAACCCCATGCATGCATACAATTGTATTAATCAAAGCTGCAAAGCCAAGCGATCGACTCCATAACCGCTCAGTGGCACAAAGTGATTCCATTGAGATCCACTTTATCAATGCTCGGTTATGTCTGCGATGTACACGTGAACACAAGTGCTCTTTATAAAACACAAGATAGGTCAGCGCCTGGCTAGATATATTATTGCACCATTTTTATAATACTGGGTGATTTAACAATATTCTCAAGGCAAAATCTTCAATAATACTTAGGATTTTACAAGACCTAATTTTCTGAAGATTTTACCGGAGTTCACTTACTAGAGAGAATATATACTAAGGATTTGTTAAAGATCATCTTTTATTTCGACCCAAGAATTTGAAAAATAGGCTCATAGTGAACATTTTGGATGGCCAGAAACAACATCATGTTTCGTATTTGATTCGTAAACATAACGTAAATGTGAAGCAACGTCAGGAACACGTTCGTCTATTAACAAGGTTTCTTTTGGGGTTATATCGCGTAAATACAGGGTGACCCAAAAAAANCGGGCCCCAACTCTAATTAGGCCCCGTTTCTTAGTGTTTTGTCCGAATGAAATGAAACTTTGGTCATAACTAGTTTATTATATTCAAAACATCAAAACACTAGGGTCTTTGGCCTTTTTTTCTCCGTTCTACAGCATGTGTTCTAGATGGCCTCCATTTAGCTCCGTGCATTTCTTGAGGCGCAGCACGAAGTTGTCCATGACGTTCTTACAGACTGAATTGGTAATGGCTCTCATTCCTCCCTGATGGCTTCCTTGAGTTCCGTGATGGTTCTGGGTTTCCCTGCGTAGACTCTGTCCTTAAGATAGCCCCAAAGAAAAAAATCTGGGGGGCTTAGGTCCGGGCTATGGGGTGCCCACTCAAAATCAGTCTTGAGACTGATCACTCGGCCTCCGAAGTTCTCTTTCAGCCAATCTCGGGACAGGTTTGAGGTGTGAGAACTTGCTCCGTCTTGCTGGAACAGAACTTGCTCATGAGCGACGGGTAGAGGGTCTGGAGCTCACTCTTGAAGGTTTTGAGGACCTCCACATACCGCTCCTTGGTGACTGTCACTGCTGCGCCAGATTCTTCGATGAAGATTGGTCCGATGATGCCTCTGGCCGAGATTGCAGCCCACACCGTGCACTTAGGAGAGTGCAAGGGCTTGGTGGCTACTTCATTGGGTCTGGAGGACCCCCAGAAGACATTTGTCTTGGAGTTCGCCTTTCCGTCAAGATGGAAGTGGGCTTCATCTGAGGTCCAAAGGAGGTTAAGGAAACTTGGTGTCTCCTCGATCTTCTTGACTGCCATAGCGCTCCTCTGCTTCTTGTCTGAGGCTGTAAGGGTCTGCAGCGTCTGTATTCTTATGGGTAAGCCCTGATATCGTTCACCAGCACTCTCCTGCAAGTCTCACGGGACATACCGAGGGACTGACTTCGCTTACGCACAGAGCGTTTCGGACTCTGCTGGAGAGACTCTCTCACACTTTTGACCAGCTCGGCTGTTCGCTTCTTGGGACGTCCCGAGTGGCTTGGACGGTTCTCACTGGCAGCGTTGAGGTTCTCCACGGTCCCATACTTCTCGAAGTGGTCCACCCAGTTCTGAATTCTGCTTTTGGATGGAGCCTTTTCACATTCGAACTGACGCATGAAACTGTCCTGGGTTTTCTTAAACGAGCCTGTCTTGTAGTAAATTTAACACAGTGTATTCTTTGTCCCAGCTCCCACTGGGGTCTTGGTGTACTCACGGTCGTTGATTCTGCCATGTCCTGTAAAATAAGGGCAATCGGTGAATAAATAAAGGAGATATCACATAAAGTGTACACGGGGCCGTTTTTTTGGGTCATCCTGTATAAATTTGTCGTTTGACCCGCAGCCAATTAGTACGTTTTTCACGTAAACAAACGATGCCAATTCGTTACTAGTTCAGCACACCGGTTGCGTGTTTGGAGAGTTAACCCCACTACGACATTTGCAATTCAAGTACCGTGACATTTCTCCGGTAATTACAACCAGCATCGTCAGGCGACAGCCACAGAGATGTGTAGAATCCTCGCCCTGGATAACCATTACCAGTTGGGTTATTCATCGGTTATCAACATACATCCACAACTCTGGCTGTTGCCTGATAATGCTAGTTGTAATTACTGGTGAAACGTCGCGTTAGATTTGTAAATGTTGTTGGTTTACTCTCCAACGGACAGGCGTGTGGTGTTCGACAAACCAGTTGGCCCGTTTTGTTAACGTGACAATCTCCCTGCAAATTGGCTGTATCGGGTGGTGGCGGGTTTAACGGCACATTTATATTTATAACCCAAAAACCTGTTTGTCACGTAAACAAAAGATGCAAATTCGTTACTAGTTCAACACTAACCGGTGTGTTGGAAGAGTAAACCCACGACAACATTTACCATTCGAGGACCGTGACATTTCACCGGTAATTCCAACCAGCATCGTCAAAGCGACAGCCCAGAGTTGTGGAAAAATCCTCCTCCCGTTTCGGGTCTTAAATAGAGGGATACGTGTGATGTCGTCACTTGTAAGCCAATCAGGTGCGGGAAAGAAATGCCTCCATTGTCTATCGTTCGTGATAGCCAGGGTCACTTCTGAAGGGGAGCTAATAGCTCAGTGGGGGCTTACACCTAGTAACATAAAAAAAATAGTTTAACAGTCGTGTCAAGTCTCACTCGCCCGCCATTTCCCCCACCCATCTTGTGAAAACCTACTGGTGTCTGTGAACAAATAAAAAGAGCTTAATAGCTCACCGGATTCCTCCAGTAATAAATATTCAGATGCGTCACAGTGGCAGAGAGACATTAACGCATTACACACAATGTAAATTATCACCAAAAGGCCTCATGTGGAAACCAAGGCGGTGCTTGGCAACTACACAGCCCTATGACGGGAGTAGACCATCCACAGCATAGACAACTGGTCACTCCGATTGGCACGGTTGGCTACTTAAGGTGCGACAGACGTTCAACATACATTCGACCCGTTTTATACCATACCTATTACAGCGCGAATTGCACTAGCATTTCGATCGCAACACCAGCGGTTGTCATCAGGAAAACGTCGTGATATCTTTATTCCCTTGATTTTTTTTCATCTACGTGACTTTACCGAAAGAACCAAAGAATATGAATTCCTGCAGTCACGAAAGTTTTAAGTCAAAATCTAATCCATTAATCCAGCCACCACACAAAATAATTTCATCACTCCCGTCTCCTTGGTGGCTATCACATTGCCTAGCTGTTACTCCCGTTATTATTATGTATGTACTGTATGTTGAATTTCTTTTGCACCATACTTAGCCAACAGTGCTAATCGGGAGGTGCGGGGGGGGGAGAACAACAACCAAACACAAATCATTCTTGACCACTGGACCCATCTAATCCATTATAGCCGTCATGTGTTTAAGAGTATTTTGGCTGCTAGAAATGTCCACATGATGATGATAAGCCACTTCGTTGAGCTATAATTTTCGATGGCCACGTCGCTTCTGAAAACGAACTTAATAGCTCAGTGGGCTTTACCTCGTAAAATAAATATAAGATAGATAATCTATATATTTAGTAATTTGCTCACCTTTACATTGTGCACTCCGATCGTGTTTTGGAATTGTGTTTGTTTTTGTAACTTTCTTACCACCGTGCCCCCTAACTGGACATCTGTGACAAAGAGCTTTAGAGCTAATCGGATTCCTCCTGCAGTATAAAATACAGACTCTGATTCCAACCATGTCCACTGAATTAGATTTTTTATAACAGTTTGGATGATTGTCATTAACTTGCTTATGTCCTCTGATCATATACAAACAAGTATGTTCCTGTACCCTATACACACAAGTATGTCCCTGTATCCTATACACCCAAGTATGTTCCTGTATCCTATACACCCATGTATGTCCCTGTACCCTATACACCCAAGTATGTTCCTGTATCCTATACACCCAAGTATGTCCCTGTATTCTATACACCCAAGTATGTTCCTGTATCCTATACACCCAATTATGTCCCTGTATCCTATACACCCAAGTATGTTCCTGTACCCTATACACCCAAGCATGTTCCTGTATCCTATACACCCATGTATGTCCCTGTATCCTATACACCCAAGTATGTCCCTGTACCTATACACCCAATTATGTTCCTGTATCCTATACACCCAAGTATGTTCCTGTATCCTATACACCCAAGTATGTTCCTGTATCCTATACACCCAAGTATGTTCCTGTATCCTATACACCCAAGTATGTTCCTGTATCCTATACACCCAAGTATGTCCCTGTACCCTATACACCCAAGTATGTTCCTGTATCCTATACACCCAAGTATGTTCCTGTACCCTATACACCCAAGTATGTTCCTGTATCCTATACACACAAGTATGTCCCTGTATCCTATACACCCAAGTATGTTCCTGTATCCTATACACCCAAGCATGTTCCTGTATCCTATACACACAAGTATGTTCCTGTATCCTATACACCCAAGTATGTTCCTGTACCCTATACACCCAAGTATGTTCCTGTATCCTATACACACAAGTATGTTCCTGTATCCTATACACCCAAGTATGTTCCTGTATCCTATACACACAAGTATGTCCCTGTATCCTATACACCCAAGTATGTTCCTGTATCCTATACACACAAGTATGTTCCTGTATCCTATACACCCAAGTATGTTCCTGTATCCTATACACACAAGTATGTTCCTGTACCCTATACACACAAGTATGTCCCTGTACCCTATACACCCAAGTATGTCCCTGTATCCTATACACCCAAGTATGTCCCTGTACCCTATACACCCAAGTATGTTCCTGTATCCTATACACCCAAGCATGTCCCTGTATCCTATACACCCAAGCATGTCCCTGTACCCTATACACCCAAGTATGTTCCTGTATCCTATACACCCAAGTATGTCCCTGTACCCTATACACCCAAGTATGTTCCTGTATCCTATACAACCCAAGTATGTTCCTGTATCCTATACACCCAAGTATGTTCCTGTATCCTATACACACAAGTATGTTCCTGTATCCTATACACCCAAGTATGTCCCTGTACCCTATACACCCAAGTATGTTCCTGTATCCTATACACCCAAGTATGTCCCTGTACCCTATACACCCAAGCATGTTCCTGTATCCTATACACACAAGTATGTTCCCGTATCCTATACACCCAAGTATGTCCCTGTACCCTATACACCCAAGTATGTTCCTGTATCCTATACACCCAAGTATGTTCCTGTATCCTATACACCCAAGTATGTCCCTGTACCCTATACACCCAAGCATGTTCCTGTATCCTATACAACCCAAGTATGTTCCTGTATCCTATACAACCCAAGTATGTCCCTGTACCCTATACACCCAAGTATGTTCCTGTATCCTATACACCCAAGTATGTTCCTGTATCCTATACACACATGTTCCTGTATCCTATACACACAAGTATGTTCCTGTATCCTATACACCAAGTATGTTCCTGTATCCTATACACCCAAGTATGTTCCTGTATCCTATACACCCAAGTATGTTCCTGTATCCTATACACCCAAGCATGTTCCTGTACCCTATACACCCAAGTATGTTCCTGTATCCTATACACACAAGTATGTTCCTGTATCCTATACAACCCAAATATGTTCCTGTATGCATCTCTCATGTTTCATTAGCATCATGGCCTATCCACTGCTGGATAAATATAAATGTGATGCATCTACCCTGTTCTCTAATGCACGTCTTCATATCGATGCAGTAGACACACACACACTGTTAAATGCAGTATACATGTCAGAATATAAAATATGAAGCAGTGTACAGTATAAGACTTAAGTCTGTTACACGAAATTCTACGGGTATACACTTATAATTAAGCGTTATCACAAACATTAACATTACATTGAAAGTGTCGTCATACTCGTTATGTATTACCATGTCATTAGTCGGCATATCACTATACAGTACTTTACTTAAGATGTATTTATACTTCATTTAAGATTACAAAACGCGATTTGGAGACGCTTCCAAGAGAATAGTTATGCAGTTTATAAATAAATAGACTTTTATTCTCAAAAGTTAGACACTTTATATATATATCCAATTGTAACGTTACTAAAGTGAACGGCTAATGTTTAACGCCATCGTTAGGTTAAACAAAATGGTTACTTGATTTTGTTAAAGTACAAAAATGTTTATAGTTTATATTTTGAAACGCATTTTTATTTTACATTTAAACATTAACGACTCTAAGGAATCACGCCCCACACAGCCAAAGTCGGCAAAAATAAATAAAACTATTCAAATGACACGTTTAAAATACTGTTACGTTACACTGTTAACAGTTTGAACAAGACGGATAGTAGATTTACAAATAGCATCCACGTTATATATTTACGATATTTAAAAAAAGTATAAAAAGTTTACTGGTTACCTCATGAGGGGACTTTTTGATTTACATTAACCGCAATGCCCCAAATGTTGCTACATTCAAATGTCTTTACACTTTAAAAAGCAAGAATAGCATGCACGTTATATATTTACGATATATATTCTTTTAAAGTCAAAAAAGTTTACTGGTTTACCTCACGAGGGGACATAGATTTACATTAACCGCAATGCATAAGGAACGTTGCTATTTTTATATTTCTTACACTTTAAAAAAATAAGACGGGGGGAAAATATACTTTACACCTCTTCAAACTACACAAATATTTCTCAAAACCTCGGGTTCTAATGCCGGCAAAGTCATTATATTGAAGACTACTTTTACTAGATTAGAGAAAATCTGCGTCAAACACAACTTAAAAACTTTAAGAGACGATATAAATCTTTACAACTGACCCCAAAAAAGCGACGTTCTTCACACAAAAAATGTGTCTTAAGTCAGATAAAGTTAAAACATTAAAAAAATTGCATGTCATTGTAGTTATAATGACACTACCAAAGAAAACGTACAAGCGCGTGTGTAAAAACATTACGAAGGGTTAAAATCGCGCACTTTTAACTCGACAAGATAACGAAATTAATGGTAAAATGCTGCTTGTGTTGTGGCCGAAACGTCGTGAGAATAACTTTATTGTTTGATTTTTATTATTTTATTACTTCCCTTCTACGCGACTTTACCGAAAGAACCAAGAAGATGAATCCCTGCAGTCACGAAAGCTTTAAATCGAAATTTAATGGTAAAATGTTAACAATCTAAAGAAATTATTTTCTCGTGTAACTAACATTACCTCACATAACAATCTTAATTGTTTAATATAATCAATGTCTACACAATGCTTCTATATTTTTTACACTGAACAATATACAGAAGTTATATTTTCTTGTGTAACTAACATTACCTCACGTAACAATATTAACAATTAAATGTATATATACATCTTCTTGGTTCTTTCGGTAAAGTCACGTAGAATGGAAATAATAAAATTTAAACATAATAAAATACAATTCTCACGACGTTTCGGCCACAGGTGAAGAACATTTATGTCGATAAGACAAGAAGTCTGAATGACACGTCCCGTGAGCTTGGAGCGTCTATTTAAGCTGGGAGTGAAGAGGAGGAAGAAGAGCGCCTTGACAACATAATTTGCAAATCAAGAACAGAACGGAGAGTGGAAATAATAATAAAATAAAACTTAATAAGATAATTCTCACGTTTCGGTGGGTGGTGCCAGTTGTGGGGTGTCCCCCCCTTTACCTCAACGCTCGTGTTTTTTTTTCCTTTTTTAAAACAAAGTTCTTAGGGTCGTTTCGCTTGCCTCGCGTCGCGTCGCCGGCAGTAGCGGAGCGGGCAGCAGCGTTGTCGCGTCGGGCGAAATTTTTTTTTTAAGAAGCCGCTACTGAGACTATGGTTTGGTTAGGGTAGAAGGCACCCCACCCCTCCCCCCTTGTCCTCCCCAAGAGACGACAACAACAACGACGTCAACAACAACAATAACAACAAAAATCACGCCGCGCACTCCGCCGCGTGACCCGCTCGAGAGGCGCCTCACTCGAAAATGGCGCCGAAAACGGCGGACAACTTTGAAAATCCGTTAGCGCGCGCGGGGCATTGTGGGGAGAGGGGGGNTGGTGGGGGGGGTGTGGGGGGGTTGGTGGGGGGGGTTGGAGGGGTGGGGGTTGGAGGGGGGGNTTGGAGGGTGGGGCTGGTGGGTGGGGGTTGGAGGGGTGGGGTTGGAGGGGGGAGTTGGGGGGGGNTTGGTGGGGTGGGGTTGGGGGGGGAGGTGGGGGGGGCTGGTGGGGGGGGGGGTGGGTGGGGTGGGGGGGGGGGTTGGAGGGTGGGGTGGTGGGGTGGGGNTTGGAGGGGTGGGGGTTGGAGGGTGGGGCTGGTGGGGGGGGTTGGTNGGGGGGGGGGGGGGGGGGGGGGGGGTGGGGGGGGGGAGGGGNGGGGGGGGGGGGGGTGGGGGGGGGTTGGAGGGGGGGGTTAGGGTGGGGTGGGGGGCTGGTGGGGGGGGTTGGTGGGGGNTTGGTGGGGGGGGTGGGGGGGGGTGGTGGGGGGGTTGGTGGGGGGGAGTGGTGGGGGGGGTTGGTGGGGGGGGTTGGTGGGGTNGAGGGGTGGGGTGGGGTGGCTGGGGGGGGGAGTTGGTGGGGGGGGGCTGGTGGGGGGGTTGGTGGGGGGGTTGGGGGGGGGAGTTTGGTGGTGGGGGGGGTGGTGGGGGGGAGTTGGTGGGGGGGTTGGTGGGGGGGTTGGTGGGGGGGGGAGTTGGTGGGGGGGGGTGGTGGGGGCTGGGGGTTGNTGGGGGGAGTTGGTGGGGGGGCTTGGGGGGGGGGTGGTGGAGTTGGTGGGGGGGGTGGTGGGGGGGGGTGGGNGGGGGGGTGNGGGGGAGTTGGTGGGGGTGGTGGGGGGTGGTGGNGGGGGGGGCTGGTGGGGGGGTTGGTGGGGGGGGTTGGTGGGGGGGGTGGTGGGGGGGCTGGTGGGGGGAGTTGGTGGGGGGGGTTGGAGGGGGGGGATGGTGGGGGGAGTTGGTGGGGGGTGTGGGGGGAATTGGTGGGGGGGGAGTTGGTGGGGGGGGTTGGTGGGGGAGTTGGTGGGGGGAGTTGGTGGGGGGGTGGTGATGGGGGGAGTTGGTGGGGGGGGAGTTGGTGGGTGGGGGTTGGTGGGGGAGTTGGTGGGGGGGAGTTGGTGGGGTGGGGGCTGGTGAGGGGGAGTTGGTGGGGGAGTTGGTGGGGGGGGCTGGTGAGGGGAGTTGGTGGGGGGAGTTGGTGGGGTGGACTGGTGGGTGGGGGCTGGGGGGAATTGGTGGGGGTTAGTGGGGTGGGGCTGGTGGGGGGGGAGTTGGTGGGGGGGNTTGGTGGGAGGGGGGCTGGTGGGGTGGGGGTTAATGGGGGGAGTTGGTGGGTCTCAACCACAATCATCCATAAAAGTTTTTTTCAGTTAGCTCACGTAAATATACAAATGTGACGTTAAACCCGCCATGACCAATTAGTAAGGAGTTTGTCACGTAAACAGATCGTAGGCAATTCGCTACTAGTACAGCACTAACCGGTTGTTGTGTGTTGAAGAGCAAAGCCACAACACTAACAATCCGAGTTACGACGTTTCGCCATCAATTACAACAGGCATCATCAGGCGGCGGCCAGATTTGTGGAGAAGGCTCCCTGCTGGCAGGAGGAGGTCACGGACAGACCCTGCAGGGTCCAGGGTTGGCTGAGATGACTGGCAGATGCATCAGCTGTGCCAGGCTAGGTGCAAGAGGTCACGGGACGGACCCAGCAGGTGCCATGGGTTGGCTGAGATGACTGGCAGATGCATCAGCTGTGCCAGGCTAGGTGCAAGAGGTCACGGACGGACCCAGCAGGTGCCATGGGTTGGCTGAGATGACTGGCAGATGCATCAGCTGTGCCAGGCTAGGTGCAAGAGGTCACGGGACAGACCCTGCAGGTGCCATGGGTTGGCTGAGATGACTGGCAGATGCATCAGCTGTGCCAGGCTAGGTGCAAGATGTCACGGGACAGACCCTGCAGGTGCCATGGGTTGGCTGAGATGACTGGCAGATGCATCAGCTGTGCCAGGCTAGGTGCAAGAGGTCACGGGACAGACCCAGCAGATGCTATGGGTTGGCTGAGATGACTGGCAGATGCATCAGCTGTGCCAGGCTAGGTGCAAGAGGTCATGGGACAGACCCAGCAGATGCTATGGGTTGGCTGAGATGACTGGCAGATGCATCAGCTGTGCCAGGCTAGGTGCAAGATGTCACGGGACAGACCCAGCAGGTGCCATGGGTTGGCTGAGATGACTGGCAGATGCATCAGCTGTGCCAGGCTAGGTGCAAGAGGTCACGGGACAGACCCTGCAGGTGCCATGGGTTGGCTGAGATGACTGGCTCGGTGGGGTGGGGCTGGGTTGGGGAGTTGTGGGGCTGGGTGGGGGTGGGAGGGTGGGGAAGGGCTGGGTGGGGAGGGAGGGGATGGGTGGGGGGAGGGGCTGGGTGGGGAGGGGATGGGTGGGGAGGGAGGGCTGGGTGGGTAGGGTGGGGAGGGGATGGGTGGGGAGGGAGGGGCTGGGTGGGTAGGGTGGGGAAGGGCTGGGTGGGAGGGAGGGGCTGGGTGGGGAGGGAGGGGCTGGGTGGGGAGTGAGGGGCTGGGTGGGTAGGGTGGGGAAGGACTGGGTGGGAGGGAGGGGATGGGTGGGAGGGAGGGGCTGGGTGGGTAGGGTGGGGAGGGGCTGGGTGGGAGTGAGGGGCTGGGTGGGGGGGTGGGGAGGGGTGAGGCTGGGTGGGGAGGGCTGGGTGGGAGGGAGGGCTGGGTGGGTAGGGTGGGGAAGGGCTGGGTGGGAGGGAGGGGATGGGTGGGGAGGGAGGGGCTGGGTGGGTAGGGTGGGGAGGGGCTGGGTGGGTGAGGGTGGGAGGGGCTGGGTGGGNAGGGGCTGGGTGGGGAGGGGCTGGGTGGGGGTGGGTGGGGAGGGCTGGGTGGGGAGGGGCTGGTCACCCCGTGGTGCCCTTATAAAACTCAACGTTTCACCTACTCACGCCGGCTTGTGCCCGCCCTCACAGTCGGGCATATTTGCGGAATACACCACGCCGCCGTTGACCCTGCAGGCCATTGACCTTGCAACCCGACGTTCCTACCAGCTCCCTCCGCAGGAATGTGTTTTATAAGTGGACTTGGTTATCGCAAATGATATTAGCTCAGCCAAGTAGCTTATCATGTAAAACATTATAGTAGCAGTCAAATACTCTGCATACTATTTCACTATATTTTTTTTATTTCACCAGGTAATGCCTCACATTAAATTGTTAGATTATGTTACGTGAGGTAATGTCTGTCACGTAAGACAACTTACTGCATATTATATTATTTGGGTCTTTCGGTAAAGTCACGTAGATAGGTTCAAATTAATACAAATGAAATAAAAACTACGTTTCGATCACAACACAAGCGATCGTTATCAATGTAAAAATATTGTGTATAAGTGTGTACACGTTGAGTATATATCATATACACATATTTAATTGTGATTATAATGTTACGTGAGGTAATGTTAGTCACACAAGACAACTATTATTCAGTATCAAAAATATTGACGCATTGTGTATAAGTGTATGTACGTAGTGTATATACACTTTTAATTGTTAGATTGTTACGTGAGGTAATGTTAGTTACACAAGAAATATAACTTCTGTATATTGTTCAGTGTAACTTTTTTTAAGCATTGTGTAGACATTGATTATATAAAACAATTAAGATTGTTATGTGAGGTAATGTTAGTCACACAAGAAAATCTAACTTCTGTATATTGTTTAGTGTAACTTTTTTTAAGCATTGTGTAGACATTGATTATATAAACACAATTAATTAAGATTGTTACGTGAGGCATTGTTAGTCATTAGACAACTCTTTATATTGTTGTGTAAAAATATTGAAGCATTGTGTGTGTAGACGTTGATTATATAAAACAATTAAGATTGTTACGTGAGGCATTGTTAGTCATTAGACAACTCTTTATATTGTTGTGTAAAAAATATTGAAGCATTGTGTGGACGTTGATTATATAAAACAATTAAGATTGTTACGTGAGGTAATGTTAGTCACAAATTATTTATATTTTTATAAAAAAAACATTGTGTACATTGATTATATAAAACAATTAAGATTGTTACGTGAGTAATGTGTCACACAAGACAACTTATGTATATTGTTGTGTAAAACATATGAAGCATTGTGTGTGTGTAGACATTGATTATAAACACAAACAATTAATTAAGATTGTTACGTGAGGCATTGTTAGTCATTAGACAACTTTATATTGTTGTGTATAAAATATTGAAGCATTGTGTAGACATTGATTATAAACACAAACAATTAATTAAGATTGTTACGTGAGGCATTGTTAGTCATCAATGTTGTGTATAAAATATACATTGTGTAGACATTGATTATATACGAAATTAAGATTGTTACGTGAGGTAATGTTAGTCACACAAGACAACTTATTTAAATTGTTGTGTAAAACATATTGAAGCATTGTGTGTGTAGACATTGATTATATAAAACAATTAAGATTGTTACATGAGTGATGTCACACAAGAAAATATAACTTCTGTATATTGTTCAGTATCAAACATCTTGAAGCATTGTGCTTAAGTGTGTATACGTAGAGTATATATTATGAAGCATTATGTGTGTAGACATTGATTATAAACACAAACAATTAATTAAGATTGTTACGTGAGGTAATGTTAGTCATAAGACAACTTTATATTGTTCAGTGTCAAACATCTTGAAGCATTGTGCTTAAGTGTGTATACGTAGAGTATATATTATATACACACACGCATTTAATAGTTAGATTATGATGTTACGTAAGGTAACGCTAGAATGTAATTTGCTTACGTAATTCGTTGTGCACACTGTACACTACTGTACCCGTGCAATTTTTTGGCGGGAAAACGATAACGCGTTAACTCTACGCAAACTCACCGACGATAATTAAAAACGTTGTTTCTGCACTGCAAACGAGCAGCTAGCTGCCTCGAACAAAAAAAAAACGCGAATATATCTTTTAAATCTAATTAATACGGGCGAGTAACAACAGGACTTAACAACAAAAAAACCCGTGCCATTCGCCACAATCAAAATATAACATTTCCCAACCACGATTAGTGCAGTTGTTGTTGTTGTTTACGAGTGTTGTGTCATAACAACGTTTGTTGTTTAAATCTTGCCTCTTGTAAAGTTTAAAAATGGGCCGAGGATTTTTTTAAGCGGCGCTGAGCGAGTCAATGGGTTAAGCGAGGACACGGCAGGGCAGCACCGCGCATGTCAGACTCAGAGGTTTTTACCTCCAGACGAGGCTGTTTGGTGCCAGACTCAGAGGTTTTTACCTCCAGACGAGGCTCCTTTCGGTTCATTGGTGCCAGACTCAGAGGTTTTTACCTCCAGACGAGGCTGTTTGGTGCCAGACTCAGAGGTTTTTACCTCCAGACGAGGCTCCTTTCGGTTCATTGGTGGCAGACTCAGAGGTTTTTACCTCCAGATGAGGCAGTTCGGTGCCAGACTCAGAGGTTTTTACCTCCAGACTAGGCTGTTTTGGGTTCATTGGTGCCAGACTCAAAGGTTTTTACCTCTAGACGAGGCTGTTTGGTGCCAGACTCAGAGGTTTTTACCTCCAGACGAGGCTGTTTGGTGCCAGACTCAGAGGTTTTTACCTCCAAACGAGGCGATTCGGTGCCACTCAGAGGTTTTTACCTCCAGACGAGGCTGTTTGGTGCCAGACTCAGAGGTTTTTACCTCCAGACGAGGCTGTTTGGTGTCAGACTCAGAGGTTTTTACCTCCAGACGAGGCAGTTCGGTGCCAGACTCAGAGGTTTTTACCTCCAGACGAGGCTGTACTGGTGCCAGACTCAGATGTTTTTACCTCCAGACGAGGCAGTTCGGTGCCAGACTCAGAGGTTTTTACCTCCAGACGAGGCTGTTTGGTGTCAGACTCAGAGGTTTTTACCTCCAGACGAGGCTGTTTTGGGTTCATTGGTGCCAGACTTAGAGGTTTTTACCTTCAGCAGACGAGGCTGTTCGGGTGCCAGACTCAGAGGTTTTTACCTCCAGACGAGGGGCTGTTCGGTGCCAGACTCAGAGGTTTCTACCTCCAGACGAGGCTGTTGGTGCCAGACTCAGAGGTTTTTTTACCTCCAGACGAGGCTGTTTTCGGTTAATTGGTGCCAGACTCAGAGGTTTTTTTTACCTCCAGACGAGGCGATTCGGTGCCAGACTCAGGTTTTTTTTACCTCCAGACGAGGCTGTTGGGTGCCAGACTCAGAGGTTTTTTACCTCCAAACGAGGCTGTTCGGTGCCAGACCCAGAGTTTTTTACCTTCAGACAA